>OX621254.1:32400000-33000000 GCA_951640165.1 Pseudoips prasinana | reverse complement strand
CATCATCATGTCAGCCAAATTACATCCACTGCTGAACCAAAGCCTTCCCAAAGAATGGGGGGGATATGCCATAATCGCCACGCTTGGCAGACGGGTTCACAGTTCACGGGATGAGATGGAGTGATGATATTCTACGCCGTCACCACACATTACTGATTAATATTATCGATATCGATATTAATGCAAAAATCGACATGAGATACATCATTGACACGCACACATAAACACTTGTACACACACAAATGTCATCCTATTTCGGTTTCGTTTGACAGCTCTTGTTTGTTGCTATAATCCGTAGGCATACTAACTTTATGGTATTGATACATGGTGGCTACACAGAGTATGTTTAGTAACACTAACAAACTACGCAGCTACGTTTACGTCGTCCCACGCTTTACAATATTGTTCAGTGAAGATAATTATTATGATTGTTATGTATTACTCATCAATTGAGATCTTAGAGCATTTAATATATCAAATTCCGAAAAAGAAAATTATGGTCAAGTATTAATTTTACAGGTATTATAAAAATCTACTCATATTATAAAATATAATGAAATATTGCCAGAAGTGTTTGCATTCCATTCCATCTTTTTCGGATTTATTTATCTATAATAATATGATGTTTAAAGTTCAGTACAATTCGTACGTGTATTCGAAACTATTTTTTTCATATCCTGTCTACTTATGCCAACAGAGTTGTTGAATAATTTAGTCAATCTCAGATCAGATAAAAAATATTACAATTTTGATATTTTTATTGATAAAACTAATTATAATATCTATAATATAAATTTTAAGATGTCACTATGCTTTTTTGTTATATTTTTATATTATTAGTAACTCATTTGAACTAATGTCTAGAATTTATTTTGCTAAGATGGCTCCCTCTAGTAGTTAAATAAAGTGTCAAATAAACGCGTGTCGTCCATGTTCCGAATGTGGTGTGACTTATTTTTGTTTTGTGTTAATTTTCATTACTATAATATTATAAATGTGAAATGTAACAGTATGTGTCATCCAATATAGTGGAACCTCGCTCCGGCTGAATGGATCCCGCCGTCGCGTGGTATCAGCCCGAGCAGGAAGGACCCGCGAAGCGCCTGTGGCTTCGTATTTGGGAAACCCAAAGTGATATAGACAAAATGAACTTAAAAAACTTAGAGAACGCTAACCCCAATGTGAATAAAGCGCCAGACTTTATACCAATTAACGATGTGAATGGTGAAAGTAGGAATAATAATTATTTCAACCCCGCGCGGAGGAAAATGAACGATAACCGCGCATCGACTTTTAACCTGAACAAAAATCATGATGCGCTAATAGGTGAATACGGGGGCTGTCCGTGGCGGATACCCAACTATAATTACAAGCCAGGGATTCTAGGGTGAGTTGTATGACTTATTATTTTGATAGTGTTGAGTGATGTCAACGTGTTTGACGTGTTGGGTTATGAGCGGTCGCTGCGCGGCGCGGCGACTCTCGGTGGCACGGCTGGCACCCATGTGTCGCGACTTGACTCGCACGCCTCTGTTCGGTGCCAAGTCCGGCTCGCTGACACTCGCGCCATTGCCCAGACACCTATAAACTCATCGTTTTACTTGATAGTTGTGCACTTTACGTGCAAAATATTTACAATAAACCGAAAAAATTTCCGAAACCGCACAAAATAATCTGTTTTTATACCTCTTATCTAAATAATAATTTATCAAATCTATAACTTTCATATCAACATGATCTTGATGATCAGGAACAACTCTGAATCAATATTTGAATGTTTTGTAGATGAATCTGTAACATGGCATGCCTGTAGGTGAGTCTAGAGGGTGCTGTCAAACTGACAATTGACAAGCACTGTTGTAAACATACTCACATCATCTACAGAAATTGGATAACATTTATTTACATTAAATATGATTTACATAAGTTTTGGCGCTCAAATAAAATTAGTTCCACATATGTATTTTATACCTCATGCATATTATTGCACAGTAAATGTTATTCCAATAAAGATTAAAAAAAATACCCTGCCTTTTTTGAATAATAATACATAATTGTACCTTATAATTGCCCTAAGATTACCTTTTACTATTTCAGGTTCATGATTGAACAATTTTTTGTTAAATACATTTTATGTCCCATGTAGTATGCTCAGGAATAGAATGAAATCAGTTTTCTGGTAATATGTGTAATTTTTAATTTAGACTTACACATTTTGTCATTTGATTTTTGTTTTGATCTATAGTAATATAACTTTTATATCTATAAAAACTGCCAGAACTTATACATTATATTAACTTCATAAGGAACAAAAATTGCATATTGTTCTGATTGCTGAGCTTTACTAGGGTTGGTTTCACAATTAATTTTGGCTGCAAACTATATAAATACTAGCTGTGTCTTTGACTTTGTGTGCATATTTTGTAACAACTCTGCAAATATATGTCAGAATATCTCTAATAGTTTGTCTCTTGTCGCAAACATATAAAACATTCACGTAAACCGTAAACAAACTTTCACCCTGTATTCCCTAATGTTATGCCTCGCCTGACTTTCACCTTTATAATATTAGTGTGATGTAATTATCAAATCAATACTCAAATCACAGCCCATAACATTTATTTTTAAAATAGGAAGAATAAAAAAATGTAATGTTCCAACAATGTCACCTATTGCCTTACATTGCATGTTTATGTAGATACAGCTGAGATTGAATAATCTACATACATAAGTTGTGTGAGCAGGTGATGAGGCAGTGTACATAATAATAATGTATAACATTGTTGGTTTGGAACTGATTCACATTCACTTATAGTATTACATTCTGTATTTCACTCATAGCCAATGTGCTTAGTACAGTGAAGCAGTTTGACAGGTCAGTTGGTGTGGTTGAACTGCAGATTGTGGGTTCAATCCCCACCCAGGGCAGTTATTATATGCAGGAACATGTCTGTTTGTCCCGAGTCTAGGTGTAATTATCTATATAAGTATGTATTTACAAATGAAAAGTAATATATGTAGTATATCATTTGTTTGGTTTCCATAGTACAAGCTCTGCTTAGTTTGGGATGTGAATAATATACCAGGATATTATTATTAAGCAACTAGGTATGCAATCTGTCTTTAGTGGGTGACTGCTTGTGAGTTTAAATTTCTTGGTGATTCAGAGGGTAGGTTACACTGTCAGTCTTGATTGTACACAAGCTATACATTTCCAATATAAGCTGACCTGTCATTGTATGGAAATACTGTAGATCAGCTTATACTGCAAATGTATGGTTTGATGTGTAGCCATGTGTACTGATTCTTTGGCCATATCAGACTTTCATGGGTCACCTAGAAGGCAACTAGGCAAGATGGACAACTCTATGTACCCATGGTACTAAACAAATTAAATAGTGAAATACGAAAAATATAATTTATTTGCCGCTCCTAAAAATTCAACACCTGATCATCCTTCTAGTATGGGAAGTTTATGTTTTTTGTGTTTTTTGCATGTTGATGTGGAACATGTTGTTGAATTTTATATACAAATACAAATTATGTCCACTATTTACACCTTGTATAAACTTATATATCTACTAATATATCTACTAATAAAATATAAGTCTTGTATATTTTTTATTATAAGACCAAAATAATAAGGAATACTGTATGAATATCTATCAGGGAATGGGCAGCAGCATCTCTCTGTGAACTATGACTGTTAGATAGATAGATAGAATACTCTTTATTGTACACACTCAGGCGGAAAGAAAATACATCGGATATAATATAAAGAACATACGGTACAATGGGCGGTCTTATCGCCTTAAGCGATCTCTTCCAGACTGTTATGCTGCAATCACCAACCTGTGGGACAAGCGTGGAGATTATAGCACATCCCCCCATTTTTGGAGGAGGCTATTGTCCAGCAGTGAACGTCTTTCTGCTGACGCTCTGCTTGTATGCTAACTATACTGCCTGCCCTGCGGAGACCTGCGCCTATGTCCAGTAAGGACCTCCTGGCCTAACTACGCAGTTAGCATGGCGACGAGAGCTTAGTATCTCTACAGCGTTCAACCAATGGCCATGCACGTGTGGCGCAGTGGTTAAAATAGTTGCTTCGCCGGGTTCGGTTCCCGTACAGGGCAACTATTTCTGTGACCTGTAAGTAGGTAGTTGTTCCGAGTCTGGGTGTGTTTCGTGTCCGTCAATTATATGTCTGTAAAGCATACAGGGACTAGATTCCATAGTGCGGGCGTTGTCTTAAAAAGAAAAACTGGCCAAGTGCACTTGAAGGGTTCCATAGCAGCAAGTATTTCAGTTGATTAAATGAAAGCAAATAAAAGGTTTATAACGTATTAAAAAAAAACTACTTTCTAGATCTCATTCAAACCAATTTTCGTTGTTAGTTTCTATGGTAATGTACATCATATATTTTTTTTAGTTTTATCATTCTCTTATTTTTTTGAAGTTACAGGGGGGGGGGAGGTACACTCATTTTACCACTTTGGAAGTGTCTCTCGCGCAAACTATTCAAATTAGACAAAAATGATATTAGGAACCTCAATATGATTTTTGAAGACCTATCCGTATTATCCCCCAAAATTGTTGTTATTTTTCTATTTTAGTGTGAAAATCTTAATTCGGTTAACAGAATACACCTACTTACCAAGTTTCAGCAGCACAGCTCTTATAGTTTCGGAAAAAAGTGGCTGTGACATACGGACGGACAGACAGACATGACGAATCTATAAGGGTTCCGTTTTTTGCCATTTGGCTACGGAACCCTAAAAAGAAGTCTAGGTGTACTTCGTGTACGTCAATTATGTTTGCAAAGCACGCCGCGTCACAGGCATTCATTTCCCTAGTGCGGGCGTTGTATTTATATTAACATATAATTGTCGCCATGCTAGCTACGCTGAACGTCATATTAAAATGTATATAATCATGATAAAACGCCAAGATTCCGGCGCGCTCAATCTCGTGATATCTTTGTAATAAATACACACATCAACACAATCTAGGGATATTGAACATTTCATTGATTATCTAGAAAACTATAAACATTTTGTTATGACTGTAAATGGAAGAATTAAAGATAATTTCATGGCCGATATTTAAACATTAACAACACGATGCGATTTTGTTTTTCTAATTAATAAAAGTCTTAAATTAATTAAGCCATAGAAAATTACTGAGTGAACAAAAACATTTTATTCTTATAAAATTATTCAATCGAATTAAATGAATAAAAATCTTACCAAATCTGATAATCAGTAATCGGTATTTCCTCCTCTAACATTAATCACACAGCGGCAACGATTTTCCATACTTAAAATTAAGGTGTCAATGTCTTGCTGGGGTATGCAGTCCCAAGTTCTTTTTAAATGTTCGAAAAGTTGTTCTTCTGTTGTCAAGTTGGGCGGAAAATCCCTCAATGCTCTTCGCTGTAACATGTCCCAGGCGTGTTCAATTGGGTTTAAGTCTGGCGACTGTGGAGGCCAATCTAATACCTGAACATCGTGTTCTCGAAGGGCGGCCCTCACCAGCCGCGCTGTATGGGAAGGTGCATTGTCATGCATGAGCTGAAATTCTTGCCCCGTTAGGGCCCTGAGCGGGACAATGACACGTTCTACTACCTCCTCACGGTATCTATGGGCAGTCATGCTGCCCTGAATCCAAATGAGTTGGGTTCGTCCGCCGATTCGTATTCCTGCCCACACCATAATTGTCCCGCCTTGGTAAGAGTGGACCTCCTGTGGATGTCGGAGACGGCTGACCCTGCCTGGAGTTCTCCAAACGCGTGTTCGTCTCGAATCTGGATGAAATCCATAGCGGGACTCATCAGTGAACAGCACCAATGACCATTGTTGATCACTCCATGTCAAATGTTCTTGAGCCCATAAAAGTCGCCTACCGCGATTGCCACGTCGCAGCGCTGGGACTCGTAGCGGTCTGCGAGCATGAAGACCAACTTCATGCAGCCTCCTTCGCACGGTTTGGTCGCTCACCAGCAGCTGCTGACCCTCCTGGAGCCTTTGCACTAGTTGCATCGCTGTGATATTGGGTAGTCTTCTGGCGGTCATTTGGAGAAATCGATCCTGTCTCTGAGTGGTAACACGATATCTACCTGTGTGCCGTTCTGCCACATCTCCAGTAGCGCGATAACGTGACCACAGCCTGGATACCACATTTTGGCTTGTGCCCAGAGACTCAGCAACGACGCGTTGAATAGCACCGTTTTGTAACATGCCAACTGCCCGTAACATTTCATCTCGACTCAAATGATGGCGTGGCAGGACGCTAAAAAGCTTACACAACCAATTGAGAAAAGAAAATAAAACAATTTATCAGGTTTTCTTCAATTAACACGCAAAAAAAATTTTAATGCAACTTCTTGAAATTAGATACAACTCAAGATTGCGCTGTGCTTTGCGTGTTTTCATTTGTTTCTCATTTTAATTTTTAAATTTTGAATAAAGAATAGACAAGGTTTAAATCTGTAAATAAACTTTTTAAGGAAACTAAATAGGTTTTAAACAATAAAGCCATGTTTGATTTCAAAATAACGTATCCCTAGACTTTGTTGATGTGTGTATGTTGGAAGCAGTCGTAAAAACAAATGGTTAGATAATGTTATCTGTGGCCCGTTTTCATTCAAATATCATCAGCTGTTGCGATGCTCACTGGTGGTGACGCATCGTGACGTTAAACTTCTAAGTACATCCTAATAATATTATAAACGCGAAAGTATGTAAGTATGGATGGATGTTTGTTACTCTTTCACGTAAAAACTACTGAATGGATTTTAATGAAACTTTACAAAAATATAGCTTATGCGTCAGAATAACACATAAGCTATAATTTATACTCGCTATGCCCCGCGGTTTCACTCGCGTTAAAGAAGATTTTCTTGAATTTTATTTGCTATTAAACCTCACGGAGCCCGAGACCTTTCCAACGAATGCAAAACTGTGCAAATCGGTTCGTGCGTTTTGGAGTTATAGCGTCGGGAAGGAAAACCCGACTTATTTTTATATAGTAGATTGTGTGAATTGTCCAAAATATGACAATAAGTGTCAAATAAGTAGGAAAAAATCTACCATCTGCGCGCTATTCCGGCGTGTAATGCCCAAACCGCTAGAGGTACACATCATACTAATATTATAAATGCGAAATTTTGTGAGTATAGATGTATGTTTGTTACTCTTTTACGCCAAAACTACTTTAACGCGGGTGAAACCGCGTGGCATAACTAGTTATTATATATTAGTAGCTGTTTATTATAGATAAGTACACTTGATCGTCGGAATGAACTTCGACTCTGGGGAAATCCCCGAGGCTCCGGGGACTTACGTACATGAGATCACGGATACAAAGACGGGTTGGTTAGCGTAGTTGGTAAATGCTTGCCTTTCACGCCACAGGTTCGATTCCCACCCAGAACAGATATTTGTGCGCATGAAAATGTCCTTTGTCCTGAGTCTGGGTATAATTACACAAATATTATAAAGGCGAAAGTTTGTAAGTGTGTATGTTTGTTACTTCTTCACGTCTAAACGGCTGAAGCGATTTTAATAAAATTTGGTTTGGAGTTAGCTGACACTATGGATTAACACAAAGACGTTTAATATATTGATAAGACGTTTAATATAGTATTTTTAAAGCGGGTAAAACTGCGGGGCACAGCTAGTTATCTATATAAGTATGTATTTACAAAAGAAAAAGTAGTATATCAGTTCTGGTTTCCATAGTACAAGCTCTGCTTAGTTTGGATTGGAATCATATGGCCATTTGTGAATAACGTCAAAAAAAAAGCTACAACTACAACATAGCTCCATGACCCTGTTTCGCATTCGTATCCATAAAATGCCTTATCGAATCCTCGGAGGTGCCCCCCGCATCTTAGCGTTTGGACGTAGAGTTACAGTTGCACAAATTGTCACTAAATTGACTCTCATGTTTTGATCCAGATTCAACTTATTATATTACAAAAAATTGTTTGCAGTTTTATCGGGAGGCCAAAGACTGTCTCGCATGTTTTCAAACAGGATATATAGGATAAGGTGAATGTGGACCGTAGTTTAAATGTGGCGTGTGCCCAGCACCTTCCGGCCACGCCGCGCCGCCATGCGAAATGCAGTCCGCACGAAATACGCTATTAGCGGTTGTTGAAACTCGCGCGTCGCGCTAACCGTTGCCCAACCTGCCTACTACTCAGAAACTTCTATTTAATTGGACTGCCTCGTTGAGCAAGCGGTAGCGTGGTCAACCGCTGATAATGAGGTCCTGGGTTCAAATCCGAGATAGGATAAAAACCGATTCAGGGAATTTTTAAGAGAGGTAGGGCATAGCGTTCATTCGCTCAAAGAGCAGCCCGACTGGGGAAGTACCTCCACCTTCAGAAGACATTCCTTAATAATAACATTAATAATTTTAATGTTGTGTTTCCGAGTGTGAGTAAGGTCGCCAGAGCTCATTGGGGTGGGGGGAAGGGTCAGCAACACATCTCGCAACACACACTCGGCAACGCACCCGCGACTCCTCTGGTGTTGCGAGTGTCCATGGGCGGCGGTGATCACTTACCATCAGGTGACCCACTAGCTCGTTTGTCGCCCTCTGACATAAATAAAAATAAAATTTTGTGGTAAGAAAATTTCTCAGTATCAGCCCGAAGGCTGGGAGATGGCGGTATCACACCCCCGTGCCTGGGAGAGCACGTAAAGCCGTCGCCACTGTACGTCGTCCCATAGGATCCTGAGAGTGATGGAATAGAAAGTACCCCTGTGTATGCGCACATACTTTTTCATTATAATATGTCCCACGCAGATGGCTAGTTTCCATTGTAACTGGGATGCGTGGTCAAATCGGCCAGGAGGGCATTATTATTATTAAGCGTGCGTCGAATATCTACAGACATTGGCCAACTACGCAGGCCATATTAAAATGCACAGATGCACACCATCCTCTCAGTCGATGCGACGGTGATCTGAAACACAGGTGCAGCACACCGACAACTTTACCTCACTCCACACAACCGCACCACCGATTCTCACAGAGAGATTATGGTAGAACGGATGAACTCTAGCCTCCAGGTTATATCTGATTGGGGTATTGTAAACAGGGTCGATTTCAACGCCACCAAAACACAGGCGTGTCTTTTTTCCGCCAAGAAGACCTCGTTCTATCAGACTCCTATATTCCGTGATGTGTCTGTACCGATATCCAATCACTTAGACTTATTGGGTCTCAATTTATCTTGTGACCTGAATTTCGGCCGGTCCATCGAGTCCAAAGCCAAGGTCTGCCAAAAAGCTTTGTGTACTTAATAAAGTGAGACGGTACTTCAAGAGGGAACAGCTTTGGAATCTCAATCAGATGAGATCGTGGAAGCGCAAACCCATTTTGCATAAAAAGAAACTTAACGACACGTAAGTGATCGGCGAGGTTAAGCAACCAGGGCTCGCGGTCAGTCCAGAGATGGGTTCGCTGTGCCGACTGTCAGACTCCTACTGACGAAAAACCACCACAGTGGTCCATCTCACCTGCGCCGGGGGTCGCGGGAACGTACCATACTTCCGCAACCCCCGACTAATGCAGGCCTGTCACTGCGGGCCTCCTCGGATCAACGGGGGCAGTGAGTAAACGCCTCCTAGGCTAACTAAACGTCATGTAAAGTAAAATGAAATAAAAAAGTATCTATACATATAATAAAATTGTAGGAAAGTCAAAACAGTACATTGAATATTTTTTTTAAAGGATACTTGAGGCGTGATCTACCATCGATATCGAAGCCAAAAATATAGTTTTGAGAATTTTTGTCTGTATGTAGGTCCGGGCTAAACTCAAAAAATACTACATGGATTTAGTTCAAATTTTGCATGAATATTAACTAAGAGGTCGGGTCAACATATAGGCTACATATTATCACGCTATCACTTACGGGGGAGGAGCTATGATAAAATATAAAATTTAACGCGGGTAAAACCGCGGGGCACAGCTAGTTATAAATAAATATCTCAGAAATGGGTAATCATAAATTTAATCGTCCGGCGGGTCTCGAACCTTGAAATTGCGAATAATGCTATAAAATTCAAATTTAATAAATGAACAGTTGAAGTGATGTTTAAGCCACTTATGTCTAGCCTGGTATGGTATTATTATTGTGATTAGGCTGCAGTCTAAACAAGCCGTCCTATTGTGAAGCGCGGCGCCAGCTTGGCCGGCCGCCAACTTGAGAATAGACGAGCAGCCACTGTGACGTCACCTGACATTACTGTATACTATATGATTTAGGGCATATACCGAGGATTATTATACAATAGTATAAGAATCCTCGGTTCGCAGACAATA
Organism: Pseudoips prasinana; assembly: GCA_951640165.1. Classification (NCBI taxonomy): domain Eukaryota; kingdom Metazoa; phylum Arthropoda; class Insecta; order Lepidoptera; family Nolidae; genus Pseudoips; species Pseudoips prasinana. Next base: position 32,989,662 of record OX621254.1, on the reverse strand, counting down.
CTAATTAGTCTAACAGTAATTTATACCCAATTCTTAATGACATACATGTGTTCATACATACATAGACTCACGCCCGTTTCCCAGAGGGGTAGGCAGAGACAACGGATTTCCATTTGTCACGATCTTTGCACACCTCTTTTGCCGCCGGTTTAGGGTACTTCTGACATGACCTTTCTTGAGAACGTCTCCGATTTGGTCAGAGAATGTTCTACGAGGTCTTCCCTTTCCGGTTGTACCATTAAAACAGGCCAGGTATACTTCTTTTGTCATCTTTCATTCATCCTTTCTAAATGTCCGAACAATCTCAGCATACCTTTTTCAATCTTAGTGACTACATTCTCTTTTACACCACAACGCCAGTATTTTGTATTCTGTCTCTCAAAGCCACACCACACATACTTCTCAGAGCTCTCATTTCCACTGCATTTATTCGTGGTCTATACGTATACATTTAACCCCTCGGGTCTTTCGTCAGGTTGTGTTCAAGCGCGAAACCATCCAGCATAATATCCGAAATAAATAACGCCATGTAGGTTTTTATTATAGTAGTGTTAAATAACAACGTCAGTCAGTACCTACCACGCTCAATCACTCATCAATACAAACATGTGTGTATTAATAGTCTTTATTTTTACGCAGATATGGTCCAGTCAATAAACCAATATATAATGGGACATATTTACACATCATCTGATCTCAAACTTAGCAGAGCTTGTACTATGGAAACCAGATAACTGATATACTACTTTTCTAAATACATACTTATAGATAATTACACCCAGACACAGGACAGACTATACAGAAAGATAATTTCTTAATTTTTTTGATGTGAAACATCTATAGCCGCACGTAAAAAAGATTTCTGGGGGAGCGACGCGTCGCCTCGGTTTTTTTTTTTTTTTTTTTATGTGAAACAAATCAATTGACTGTGCGATTATTAATCGTAATATTTTATTTTATCATTATGACATATTTAGTTCATATCAAAATATGTTATTTTCTGCATATTAATTTAAAAAAATAATGTCGATGTTTCACATCTGCCAGGCGTCCCGTGGCGGCTCAAATTTATTTTTCTTAATTTTAAATTAAGTTCGATTGCGAGGTCTAAGCTTCCTTTCCTAGATTAGATGCTAGGCTACGCTACTCGCTTTCCGGCTAATTTGTACCTTGAATCAGCCGCACGGAATTCCTTTTGATTAGCGTTCGTCAATTACTTGATTCATCATTCCATGTTGCCGCTTCATTCATATGTCAATCGGTTATAAATAGGCTTGGTGTCAGACCAATTGAGGAAGGTCGTTTTATATTAGTTATCAGTGGCGGCGAGTGAAATTACCGGCTTACTTTGCGGTTATTAAAATAATAATAAAAACTTTAACTTTTCGTAGTAAATTGAACTCTGCTACTGCGGTTTTTAAATCATGAATATATTAATAAACATATATACCTAATTACTACAACTACGTGCTGTGTGGCGACGGCATAGAATATGATCAGCCATTGCTCTGCATACGATGGTCAACCATATCCCTCCATTCTTTGGGGAGGCCTTTGTAGCATTTCATTTATTTAACTAAGGTTTTATTATATTTCATATGATGTATATTATATTGCTTGCGATGGTATTAAATCTCTGTATCGAGTATTTTACGGACATACAATGAGTTGTGGAAAAAACCGGCCAAGTGCGAGTCGGATTCGCGCACGAAGGGTTCCGTACCATTATCTATACAAACGGGCAATAGTAAATAATAGTATTAGTGTTTGTTGTTACAGCGGCAACGGAAATATCATCTGTGAAAATTTCAACTGTCTAACTATCTCGGTTCATTAGATATTACCCTGGTGACAGACGGACAGACAGACAGACAGCGAAGTCTTAGTAATAGGGTCCCGTTTTACTCTTTGGGTACGGAAACCTAAAAATGACCTTTGTGTCGATTGAAAAGTGTGAGGTCTTATCGTTAGTACTACTATTAATAATACCCGCATTTTCAACAATGTCCGACCTCTTGATCAGTTGTTGTTAAATTCAAATGACGCAAGTAGACTTTGCCCTTCACATATAGATCCAACGAATCTAATCAAGTCAAACGTCTCGCCGGCCGAAGTGAAGGGGTGGTGAGATGTAAACATAGGAGCAAGCGAAGCTGGGGGCAGTGACTGGCATTGGCAAGGTCGTGCCTACCGCTCTCGTATTGTATAGCGCCTTGCGAACACATTCAACTAACTGTAACCTTTCATAGCAGATTGTAAGCAAACATTACATAATTAATTCAAGCCGGCGCGCGGCGTATTTTATACTAGATGAGCTCTACCCGCTTTTTAGTAAAGTAAAAGTAAAATACTCTTTATTGTACACCATAACTTAAAATTAAGACCGCCCTTTGTACACACGGCTACATATCAAGCTATACATTTCCAATATAAACTGACCTTTCATTGTATTGAAATCCTATACAACGCGAGGTCAGCTTATACTGGAAATGTATAGCTTGATATGTAGCCGTGTGTACTTAATTAATGTTTAACATACATTAATTAGGTACAAAGGTCGGTCTTATCGCTACTGCGATTTCTTCCAGACAACCAATTATGGAGTGGATAGACGAAGGAAAGGGAAAACAGGGTAGGTAGGTGTAACAATAGGTCAACTTAATGTAAACTTAAACTAATGCAAAATAATAACAAAAAGTAAAAATGGAGATACATAGAAAATTAAGAATGTCATTTAAAAAAAGCAATAATGCGTGAAAAAAAAAACCAAAGGCGGCAGCGGTAAATAAATTAACTTAAGTAGTCTAGGCAGATATTTTAGGCTATGTATTAATTCAGGCTATGTAACCTATCTTCATACCAAATTTGAACCAAAGCCATGTTTGAGTAACATTTATGTTACCCAAACTATCATAAGCTCCAAACTGTTATAGTAAGGTATTCAAAACATAATTAAAGTGTAGCCTAATCCCGCTTTGTTTTGTATGTTTTAAAGACATAATAATATCCTGACATTATTTACCCACGGTCAACTGACCCCAAACTAAGCAGAGCTTGTTCTATGGAAACCAGATAACTGATATACTACATATACTATTTTTCTTTTGTAAATACATACTTATATAGATAATTTACACCCAGACTCAGGACAAACAGGCATGTTCATGCACACAAATATCTCTCGGGTGGGAATCGAACCCACGACCTGCGGCGTGAAAGGCAGTGTTGTTTGTGGCGCCTGTTGGCCAACCATCCCAACAGGCCCATAATGTGTTGTTTCTGAGACTCTTTGTTTATCCAGCAGAAGAATCTTTGTTATAATTTTCGGCCCCACCCAAGAATTTAATACTTAATACAAGCAAGCTAAATATCACTACCATTATAAAATACATTGTATAAATGTTTTAACATTCCGTGTACATAAATATCTGTAATAAGTAACTAGAAATAATAACTGTATTACTACAAACATGTTCTGACGATTTACAAGCGCTTTTTTAAAGTCTACCTGAATAAAAACCTTTTTTATTTATTTTATTTATTTAATCTGGTCTGGGACTCAGTATCTGCGGTCTGAATGTCTCTAACATTCAGTCTTGGAAAGATAATCCAGTTACATAATATACTTGTGGTCGGTATACGAGTATACGAGTGTGCTGCGCGGTGCGTGCACGATGTGCAATTAACATTGACGACTATAAATAGATATTTATTTTTAACTGCTTAGATGTAGAGCCACTTAATTGTCGGCTATTTATTTCAAAGAGATATTCGCGATTGCGTTTTGTCAAAAGAGGAAGACATTTTATTGCTTTTGTAGTATCTGGCCCCACCTTTTTACCCATTACTGCAACTCGTATAGCTCAGGATCATCAGTGACACAATGAAATGGCACTAAGCTGTGAGAATTGCTTCGACAGTCTTGGGTCCCGCAAAAATGTAATCAGAAAGAAATATGGATTTATTAAAAAGTATTTCCACTTCTTGATGGAATAATAATAATAATAATATCTAGGGACAATGTCACACAGATCATCCTAGCCCCAAACTAAGCAAAGCTTGTACTATGGGTACCAGGCGACGATATACATATCTACTTATATAAATAGATAAATACTTATATACATAGTAAACATCTATGACTCGGAAACAAATTCGTGCTCATCACACAAATATTTGGACTTACCGGGATTCGAACCCAGGACCACCAGCTTCGTAGGCAGGAGCACTACCAACTAGGCTACGGTGATCGTCAAGACCAAAGACGGGGACCATGATATAGATCCACATAAACCGAGAGATTGCAACTAGGGTAGTCACACCGCACCAAGGGAATATTTTAAGGGTCCTATAAAATGAGCTGTCAAATTTCATTGCAATAGAATGTCGAATAGGTTTAAACGCACGGAAGATGTTTCTGGTTGCTACATCTGTATAAATATTCCAGATATTGGTTACTAGTTATTTAACTTGATATTACGCTCGTTTTGAGATCGGGGGATGAGAGAGAAATCCCAATCCCAAAGTATGTGGTGGGTGTTTTTTTCATATTCGCAATAGGAAGTTGAGCTAAGACAGATTGGTGAAGGTACGAAATCGAAACGAAACTTAGTAAGAAATTGTGCCATACAATGGTCTATGATTAGCCAAGATTTATTTAACCGTTCGCGAACGTCTGGTAAGAATTGATGCAAATGGCGACCCTTGGTTAAGAAATTTAATCTATATTGCTATTCATTTAGCATATCGTCATTTACAGCGATTGGCATAACTAGCTTGTAAAATTCTGAACGTTCGCGTAATGACAGAAAATCATTTCCCCAGTTGACGCTACACGTCTTGGAACCCCAAGGTGAACCGGAAGTACACCGCTATATAGGTTTTACACTAGAATATCAACGCTATGCGTCGGTATTGTAACAATTTACGCCACGTTAGGCCACATATACGAGCCGTATCATATACATCCGAGTTAGGTTGTCCGTAAATGATTCTAAGAGTACCATAGGAATATCCTGTTACGAACAGGAAAGATAATCTTTTTGAAAGAAAGAAGAAAGAGAAAGAAAATACATTTATTCAGTAAACAAGCACAGACAATCATAATAATATATATAAATAGGTACACATACAGAAGTCCTTATTGGTTATCTGTGCGAGTCCGAATTGGTCCCACCTCAGCACTAGCTGCAACATTAACTGTTGCAGCGCTGGTTTTTTGATGGAACCATGTAAAATAGCTCACAGACAATTGATGTGTTAGTACAGCTCGCAGTTACATCTTCAAAGTACCTGGACTCTAATAACTAAATAACTTATAACTAATTAAAATAATAAATGTATGGAAAAACGAACTTGTACAATAAAACATTAATAAATTAACACTAATTTCTAAATGCATATCAATCACACACAGTATCTAAAATAAAATGATTGTTATACTCTCGACATGATTGTCATACCTTGTTTATAACAAAAGAATCACCAAAAAATAATAATATCGACTATGTCACAACCAGTATACATTACATATTTAATCCATGTTATAAGCTGATTCTGTCAATTATATGCTCTCTGTCAGATTAGGTTTAATTACTCTTTGGTCAGATGAAAGAAAAAAGGGACGCGGAATTTAAATCAATTGAAAAATCTATATGAACAGTAACTTTTTTCGCCGACTTATTTAATTTATTCTATGAACGAATCAATGTTTTCTTAATCTAACCATATACTTTCCCGGGAAGAGGTAACCTGATGTAGCTCAGGTTGCCTAAACACGCTTATGCGAGCTGCCCGAGGGGACCGAATGCCTCCCCACCTCCCCTCCCCGGGTGAGTCTCGCGGAGACTCCAGTGTACAGCAGGGGTACTGGCGAGATCGTTCACGAGTACCCAGAGCCCCCGCTACAAGCACTGTGATGCTGCCTATCGTGGGGGTTTTAGTGGGTCGGCCCACCACGACGTGCGATTGGCATTTCCACCACGTAAAAACAAAGACCGCGTAATTTATAAACGGAGTAAAGAACATGTCGTTCACACGTTCTTTACTGCGTTTATAAATGGAGTGGCAGTATAATACCTAGATGTCTTGCGTTTTAAGACCCAATGAATAGAAAAATCGCAGTTACAATTTTTGGTCCCACTTGGAATACCTCATTATGTTTTGTAGATTGAGCTATACGTCTATATGTTCTCGTATATTTTATAGTCTCCATGTACCTGTAGCGAAGGCTGGCATAACTGCACAATACGCCGGAATTTCATGATCCATACACTATTTCGGGTGTGTAAACAAACATTACGTAACTCCACGAGGGCTGCGTGCAGATGGCGCACGCTACTGTCACGGCGCGTGGTGCTCCGCCAGTTATTCGCACTTGTGACGCATCGTGACGTACTTACCAGTTCCGACTCTTTGCTTACGAAGCGTCAGTAAAATAATACGTTTTATTTCAACTTATAAGAAGTATTTGTAAGTGGGCATTACATTTGAATGCTAACTGGTTAATCTTGTTAGCTGGTTACCTGGGCTCCCATTTGTTTTCAATATGATTTTCTAAATTCCGCCGATGCCGAATAATTGTTCGTCGTCTGGGTAAGTACAGACGCCAGCACATCAAACTACCCCAATCTGTCAAATTTCCCCAATTGAAAGTGAACCTTATGCTTATGTGATAAAGTTGAAAATTTATAAAAGAAATATTGACAGATTGGGGTAGCTAGATGTGCTGGCGTCTGTACTTTGTGATATTGAATCGACTTTTTTGTTATTGACACAAGTGGCTTTTTTTAAGAAACGCAACGCTGTACGCGGTGGCATCGCATACACACAATTCACAGACACAAAGTACACCCAGACTCGGAACAACTCTTGGATCGAACCCGAAACACTTGGATGCGGAGGTGACTTTTAACTTCACCACCGTGAAACATACTCTGCAGATTGGTATTCGCCACCGATTAAAAGTAAGCGCCAAAAACGACTGTAACTCTATCTCGCAAGGAAAATTATAAATATTCATTTATAATTTTCCTTGCGAGATAGACCTATTTCGTTGATGCGGCTGATATAATCATCATATCATCCGAAAGACGTCCACTGCTGGACAAAGGCCTCCCCCAAAAATCTCCACAATGCCGGTCTTGCGCTATCCGCATCCAGCGATTTCCAGCGACCCGCACAAGATCATCGGTCCATCTTGTAGGGGGCCTGCACACGCTGCGTCTTCCGGTTCGTGGTCGCCACTCGAGAACCTTTCTGCCCCATTGGCCGTCGGTTCTACGAGCTATGTGCCCTGCCCACTGCCACTTCAGCTTGGCAATTATTACGGCTATGTCGGTTACTTTGGTTCGCCTGCGGATCTCCACATTTCTGATTCGATCACGCAGGGAAACTCCTGATATAATGTAGGTACTAAATACAAATTAAGTTTAGTATATCCAATGTTTAAAATAAAACCTAACTACTTGATGGTAAAATTTCGTCCTCTATAAGCGCCATTAAGTAAAATTCACAGGATTAATTCCTTTTATCTTTATCCATACATCCAGCTCCGAATGAATTAGGTATCGTAACTTTTGTTGTTTTCCGTATTAGGTAACGGCAAAACAGGACCATGTCGTAATAACTTTGGCACTAGACGATGTTTATGAGTCCATGACTCACGTGAAATACCAACGAAAATGATTTTTTCCAGTCTAAATACAGATTGTATAGAAAACAGACAGACTTCTTTGATGTTAACGAAGAATTTTTCCACGACTCTTAGTTTCCATTTGTATCGATGAAATGCCCTCCGATGGCCTGTAACCCTCTCAAACATCGTCAGTAATCGCCCGGATTCGAGATTAGAATTGCCATCGAGCATCTGACGCGGGTGTCTAAGTTAGGTGGTAAGTGGTCTTATTTGCAAGGCGGCCCCGGGACTCCAGTGAGTGACTCTGGTGAAGCAGTGATCTTATAGCCTAGGAGTCCTTCATCACTGCTTCACCAGATAGCACTCTTATAATTCCATCGCCTCTTAATTATATAAGGGGGAATACGGTTACATATGGAATATTGTTCCAACCTCTGGGCCAGGCCTCCACAGTATCAACTTCTAGTAATACTTTCGATAGATTTTTGTTGCAGTCCCTGATCAGAGCCTTTGGGTGTAAAGTTATCTCTTAGAGTTCCAAGAGAGGATTTCCACGTTTCTATAGCCACTGATATATATTGGCAGTACACGGTTCAGTAGGTTCTTTATTTGTTTATACAATCACATGACATGTTTAGTCAGTTCAGCTACCTTTTTGTTTCTGTCTTTTCCTGAGTTTTCTGGTGTGTGTAACTCGGTAGAATTGTCCTAGGCAGTTTAGGTTTTCATGGCAATGGCATGGCAAACACTGCACTTGTTTTGTTCAGTGGAGTCCAGTGCCAAAAGCGTCGCCTGGCTGTCTGAGTTGATGTAGATGTGTTGATGCTCTGAGTTCCGATCCGTTGGTTCCAGACTGATCTAGCTTTAAGTTTAGTTCACACAGTAATTAAGACGGAAATGGAGATACGACTCGATAGACACTAGTACGAAGGAACTCGCATACCTTATGTCGCAAGCCCCAAGAATACCTAAGCGTCTGGTGTAAAGTCTAGAGCGACGGCCTTTCGCTTCCGTACTTGCTTCACAATTTAAATGTTTTACAATAACTGAGACCTTAGAATTGATCATTTGTAACGGTAGATAAGTTGTTTTTGTTAGGAAAATAATTATTCACATCAAATGGTGCAGATTGATCAGTTCAACCAGTTAAATTTATATTGTGGAACTTGGCTATAAATGAATTACTCTAATAAAGACTGACAGTTTTTACGGTCCCGTTCCTCAAAAGAAAATAACTGAATCCTTAAAGGATTACTCGCACGTCTCTCTAGAAGTTTTTAGTCACAGCCAATTTGATCCGAAACTACTGGACTGTTGACTTGTAATTTGGTTAGGCATGTAAGTCTGTGACCGATATATAGCACTTAATGTTTATAAATAATAATGAAAAGAAAATTTGTAAATATTCCGGCATAATATCCTTAACTAATCAATGCGGAATGCCAAGTTGTTACGTCATAACTACTGTACCAGTCATTACGAAGTTTTGTTTACACATTGTCAAGGGTGCAGGAAAAGACAGAGTAGTTTACACCCAGAAAAAGGTATTGCCCCCAAAAGTTTAACGGCGAGCGATGTTGCGGACGGACAATGGAACTACAAATAAAAATGGAACTATTCCTTACAGCGGGTCTAGAGGTTTTTGCTCATTACAATATACATACGTAGACTCACGCCTGTTTCCCAAAGGGGTAGACAGAGACAACGGATTTCCATTTGTCACGATCTTTGCATACTTCTTTTGCCTCGATTACTGTCATTATATTCTTCATACATGCTCGCCGGTTTAAGGTACTTCTGACCTGCCCTTTCTTGAGAACATTACAATATACACTATAGCGTTTATAATTGGTTCTTCAAAGCGAGTGAGACTTATTTTTATTTTTTTAAGGACGGCAATTATCGATCTCCTGAACCTTGGCCCGATACCCATAAAGGCCCCCAGGTGATTGTTCCTTAAATTGACTAACTACTCGTTTAAAAGTCCTCTGTGCTCACCTCTTGCTTTGCGTCTGCAAACTTATATCAAAGTATTAAATTTAAAAATATTGCAGTTTATTAATGCAAGTAGCAGGAAATTCAAGGATTCCATGAAATACAAAATGTGCTAAGAAAGACCGCTAGGACGGGCTGGGCCATCAGCTTAATTTTAGTTTTTTATGATGTAAGATTAACATTGTCCCACATTTGACTACTTAAATGTGAGCTGCTGTGAGAGCTTAAGTGTATGTTGATTTCTAAGTGCTGAATTAATTTCATTGCTAAATATATGGTCATTCAAAAGTTCTACCTCATTTCCTAGTTGGAGTCGGTTACTTTAGTTGTTTATCGGAACTGAGAGCAGTTGACCTTGTGCCTTATCTAGCCCAATCACACAGACTAATCTGGTTCTGTACCACGAATACTAAACGAGCAAGAATGTGGCCCGACTCTGTAGCTAGGTGAAAGGTCTGTGTGTTAAGGTCGGCTAGTGACACGCAGAAGGTGATATATTGGACATGATACTGATTGTTTCTCGCCACATTTCGGAACCTCAAAATCAAACCACAAAATATAATAAAACAAAATAAAAAAATATTCACGTGTTTCGGTCTCTTCAGAAATCTTTAGGCAGTGTCAGGTTAACATCACGAGAGCTGCCAAAACCACTTGTCGCGGTATTTTGATCAGAAATTTCTATAGCAATGGGATCATGCCCCTACTTACAAGATGGCAAAAAGTTATCGAACAAAATGGTACCTACATACTTTAGTTAAATAAACTATATTAAAAAATGTTATGAATTTTCTTAAAAAAATGCGAAGAAACCTTTTCCCCAACCTATTATATTAACGGTATCTTCGCAATGCTAACATAATTAATGTGTGGCAAAATATGAATTTATTTTAAAATAAAACTAGCATGAACACAATAAACTCTAGAAATAAACATTAATTGTGTGCCGAATTAAATCGAATCGTTTACAAAAGGTTCATTCTACTTTTGTCGGACTGAGATTTGTCCGACACTTCCGAATTTGTAAAAAAAATACCAAGAAATCTTCAAGAACTGCCCTGCGGTAAATTTGGGAATAGTTTCATGAAAAAGGCCTACATTGTGAATTATTTAAACTATAAAAACGCTTGGTCGCTTGGCTGAACATAATCATCATAATGTTACATGAAGGACATCATCTATACTTACTCAATGGACTCTAGAAAGAATAATGAGAATAATTTAACTTTACGGATATTTTATATGCATATGCTTTTTACAAAAAATATATATTGAACATGTCAAACGCTGCTCGGCCAAAGGCTGTTAATGCCTTTACTATTGTGACATACTCCCATAGTGTGCTATTGCTTGCGGTAGCGATGTTGGTCGGGTCGTTTACTTTCCTCTAAAATGGCGAGGGAAACGATGGCTAACCCACATGTCAAACTCATGAACGGGTGCTGCTTGCGGTAACCGAACGTCTTGTTGTTGGGGAGTATCCCCAGTTAAATATATTTTTTCTCATAAAATCGTAGCCTCTGGTAGAGTTGGTGTGACTTGTTAATTTTGAAAATGTGCACAAATGCACCCGCCATTTTTTTTGAAGAAATTAATCCCCGCATTAGGAAAATTAATCCCTGTGTCGCGGGGTGCTTTAGAAACATATAATAGACGGATATAAATTACATCCAGACTCAGAACAACTATTTATGGATCACGCAAATAGTTGTCCGGCGCGGGATTCGTACCCGCGTCAGGAAGCGGCGAGGCGACCGTCTTATCCGCTGCGCCACACGTGCAGTCAATTAAAAGGGAATTGAATAGTATTGTTTATTACCTCACAATTTCCTTGGTGATTCTTCAAAATTGCCTTTTGAAGAAATGTCATAATCCTACAAAACATGTAAATCCGCAAGCACGACAACTGCGTGCACAATTCTGAGCTTTAATCACATCACTAACTACATTTTCAGCTGCTACTGTTGAAGGCAGAGCTATTACGACACAATGTTACCATTTATTCTCCAGGGACATCTAGGTATAATAACATTATGTGTTCAAGTTATTAAACCACTCGGGACCAAGTTTCGTGTAGAATAATAATTAGGCTTCATCCTGACTGGCTCGTGCTTCATCCGATGCTGGCAGGCGTAATCTAATATCTGTATTATACAACCTGTAGTCTAATGTCTGTTTGAAGGAAAACCGTAAATAGGGAGGGTCTTATGTGGAGTTGTTGGGCCCCTTTATATCAGAAGTAAGTAGAAGTCTGGAGTCAGAATGTAGGCGGTGTCCACCACGGGGTTGGAATACCTCGGGAGGAAGGTAGGGTATAGATTGTGCACCTATGCTTACGTACATACCTACTTGTGCACTATAATAATATGTCCTGCGCAGAGAGCTTTGAGAGTGATTGTGATGAATCTGAATCTTGTTAATATGTAACTCTTGTCCGCAGATTACACGAGGAGATAGAACACTTCTACATGTACATGTCGCCGACGGAGACGGAGCACCTGGTGCGCTCTACCGTGGTGAACCGGATCCGAAGTGCGATCCTGGCGCTGTGGCCCCAGGCGAGGGTCGAGGTGTTCGGCTCCTTCCGCACGGGCCTGTACCTGCCTACCAGTGATATAGACCTCGTTGTTATAGGTCAGTACTCTAGTATTCCTTACAAGTGATACACTTCTTCTTTGACTGGCGGCAGGATTTATTTTGATGGTCATTATTTTTGTTTACATTCCTCATAATGTATAAATTCCTCAGCATTCTTTGAGATCCCTGGATGGACGCTAAGGGCCAGACCCGAACCACCACACAGAGGGAACTTGTTCGATTTTCTGGTCGAACCAAAAGCTGTTATTTGTATATATTAGACAAAAAAAATCGCACTAGCATTTTGTCGAAAGTATATATAAATTTAGTTTCGTAATTAAAAACGTTTTTAGTTGACATAAACGCACTAAGGGAGCTTTATATTAATACGAAATGGATTACATATTATTTTGAAGGATAATATTTGCGATTTATTCGTATATTGTTTTTATTGTAACGTGACCGTTTTGTTCTATCTATAGCCGAAAAATCAGGAAGTTATATCATAGCGGGCCATGTGTGTATGACGACAGTCAATTTTAATTCGTCTACCGAATTCAAAGATGGTCCAAGTTCTGAAGCCTTGTGCTGCATTGGATGTGTGTTGTGATCAGGCTATATCTGACTATGGGCCCGAGTAACATAAAAATACCATACTGCTGTATTAAATCAATAACTATATAATTATGCGCAAGCCAAAATATAAATGTAATCTAAAAATCATAAATTTTAGTCCAGTGTGGATAGAATTTTATTTCTCTTTTTTTTTTTCAACGTGGTAGAAACCTTTTATAGGCCGCCGTAGTTGGAGAGACTACGGGGTATGTGGGAATCCCCGTGGGTTACCCACTAAAACCACCACGGTAGCCCAGCCACTCGGTGCTGTGGGTGATGGCTCCGGGAACTCGAGACGATATCCATCCGGAACGTGGATTAAACCCTCTACCAGTCCTCCGTGATGGTGTAAGCAAAGGAACTCGTAAATTTGATCTGCCGGTGTGTATCTGGATTCTGGTGTGGATTTGTAGAGAGAGCAGTTTCAATCCTACGATTAAATTTATGATTTCACCCCAGTTTCGAGTTGAAACACCAATGTGCCTAGTGATAAGCTGTAGTTGCTTGTCTAGAAGGTTGGTGCGTCACTATCTAATCAGTCGCGCTGAGCTTATTAAATGCTGATTTATTAGTATATCGTATACTAAATATTTAGTACAAGACTAAGTGACCTAAATCCAGATAAGATGCTTTTATTAGATTTTGCGCGAGCTCGCCATTTTATTAGTTTTCTGGAAAGCTATACCTACCATACGTAGTTCTTCGTGATAAAGAAATTATGTTGATAGTGTCCCCCTTCTAATGTTACTCATTATTACCTTGAAACAGATTGAGGTTCAACTCATTTGAGCCGTAAATAATTACACTTTAGAAAACACACCGACTTCAACTTTTCGTGTAATTTATTTAGTTATGGACCTCCAACAGAGGATACACAGTGGGTTACCCTAGTGTCAGAGTTGTTCAAGTCATCCATTACTTCTGACACGGCTTAACGACTGTTGCCTAATGGCTACCACCGGGACCGACAGCTTAACGTGCGGTCCGAAGCACGGAGACGCTCAGAAATTAAACCACTTTGGCGGTCACACATCTATGGAGTGACCGCGAGCTTAGTTGCTTAACCCCGCCAATCACTTACGGACCGGTGAGAGCATCTGGCTATGAGTACAGCATATTTAACCAACGACCCTGACTTAGAGGGCCGGGGAGTTACGCGGGAGTCGGCTCTAGACCCCGCCGGCGGTGTGGGAGCCGGTTGGCGCGCGGGGTAGTTTGAGCTTGAGCTGTCGTGTAAAGAGAGCGCGGGTGTCGCGGGGCTCAACCTCCTCGGGGGGAGCCGCAGGCGACCTGTCACCGGAACTGAGTCTGGACGATGATCGGGGTAGGCGTTCGGCAGCAGCGACCAGAACCAAGCGACCTATTACAATGTATTTAGAGAAAGAAGCTTTAACCGTGTTTGAAACTTCATCTAACAATGTGGAATGTCGAGATTGCGCGCCTAACTTTCGCCTCCACTGCCCCATACTGTTGCAGAGAGATACTTCACGAAAGTTTAGATAGTAATTAGGCAGTCGCCCAGCTTGGTCAGGTGCTTACGTATTCCCTAGCCGTCAAACCTAGGATTATACAAGTTTATTATACATTTATTAAACTACGTCAGAATGTTTTTATATTATATCTCGCTGGATGCGGATAGCGCAAGACCGGCAATTGTGGAGATTCTTGGGGGAGGCCTTTCGGCTGATATTATGATGATGATATAAGCATAAAAAATCATTTTTTTATAGGACAATAAATGTTTATAATTACAGACTTTTTATAAAATAAAATAAAATAAAATAAAAAAGGTTTTTATTCACGTAGACTTTAAAAAAGCGCTTGTAAATAGTCAGAACATGTTTGTAGTAATATAGTTGTATACATTAGATATTATTTCTAGTAACATAGATATTTAGGTACATCTTGTATGAAAACATTTATAAAATTTATTTTATTACAGAAATGATATTTAGCTAGCTCGTATCAAGTTATTGTCAAGAGATTATGTTTAATTATCTAGTTTAAGTCTAATATTTTTACTACATATTGTCAATATATTATAATAAATTTTATAAATGAAAGTGTAGTCTAAGAACCACGTGGCATTCGGCCCCATTAGCGTAGACCGCTCCGTCGTGGCACGATGTTAGGTATAGGGACTCGAATTTACCAAGTTATTCGATGTTTCATTATTTGACGCGTAATGAAGCCGCTAACGCCATCTTACCGAACCCGGCGGAGGCGGCTAAATTGATGGAACCATTATACCAGCGTGCAGCGGATAGGTTTTAATATTCTGTGTGCCGTGTGTGAATAATGTCCTAAGATACTATTGTTATCATTATCTTTAACCCGGCGAGCATGAGGTGAAAAAAAGTTACTTCAAGAATGTGGCAGGGTGGGACATACCCTTTTCTTAATGTACTGTAAAATCATTCTTATTATATTTTTGTGATTTTTCTTGATTTATTTTATATTATAATGAATTAATTAGTGGATTTAAATGATATAAAATCCATATAAAATAATAATTATTTATTTATTCACGTTTTTCTTATACTCTAATAATTATAGGAACAAAATTTAGGGCTTTACAAAAATTCAAAATTAAACAAACATATTTATCTCTGGAATGTAAATCATATTAAAACTAAAAGATAATGAGATCCTCCTCGTAATTTAACATGTTATTATTTTTTTAATTGAAAATACGACTAATCAGTACTGTTGACATACTGATGACTGTTCAGCACAATTTTCGAAAATAAATTTGCATGCAAACATTCTTGCAATGCTTGTACCAAGCCCATATGTTTGGCTTGGCACAAGCATTGCAAGAATGTTTGTTTTTTCTATCCTACTTATATGGAAAATCCTGGCATCTGACATATCGTCCGGATACATTTGCATGTCTAGGTGAGGGCTCACCGAGCTAATAATAATTAAATGTTTAATAAATAAACTAATAACAAAACCATATAATATAATAAGAAAAATAATTAAATGCTAAAACATCTAACAAAACCAAGCAAACAACAAAGACGACAAACAAAAACGAATAAAACAGTGAAAATGTATGATTACATCATTACGTAAAAAAAATACGTCTGAAATGAGGCAGGGTATAACATGCCCGAGACAAGTTTGGGCACGTATATTCCGGCTGGTAATTCGCGCCACACTGCGATCACGCCACTACCCCGTCCCGCACACCTCTGACTTCAGCTACTGAGCGAGCTAGTGCCACCAGACTAGGATTTTGAAAAATACAGTACTTTTAAATTTTACCAGGGTGTGAGATACCCTGGCTCATGCTCGCCGGGTTAAAAGGACTTGTATATGTATATTTTAGTGCAAGTGGGATATGTCTTCGAAAGGGGATATGTATATTACTGAGCCCCTCTTTGAAGACGTAGAACGTATTCCGTATTTTTTCCTCTTAAAAAGATCTCAAAAACATGTAATAAACTTATTTTTCCACAACCCCTTGTCCCCGAGGGTGTACCCGCGGCACGTGGAGCGTGCCCTTGGCCGCTTTTTACGATGTCTAGTCGGGGTAATGTTTGCGAGACTCGTACTACTACGCCACAGTATAAATGTGGACAGTAAGCTAACTAAGCCTAGTTGATGGAATATTTGACTGCACGTGTGGCGCAGCGGCTAATGCAGTCGCCTCGCCAATTCGTGTCGTCTATTATATGTTTGTAAAGTACCCCGGGACACAGGGATTAAATTCACTAGTGCGGGCGATGTCTTTAACAATTACCTATGCTCTATTGAAGCTGTACGGTTGTAACTTAATGTTTTAGATACCTAATACTATTTTTTAATAAAACATATTTGTTTTATAAATCAGCAATACAGTTAAAATACGAAAGCTCCCGTTTTTATGAAGCAGAGTTCAAACAGCCGTATACAAAGCAACACGCAAGTGGATTTTTAAAAAGATTGCGGAGCTAAACTTATTCGCTACCACTTGTTTTGACGCGGCACTCACTACTGATAGCGCCGCGACAACCGTTTAACGCAGAGCGCCTACCCTGGATTGGTAGATGGTGCAGGTTCGAGACCCGCCGGACGATTAAAGTTATGATTTCCCATTTTTGAGATTAGTTTCCGTACTGTCCATTGTTACACTGAGCCCACCTTTATCGAATAAGGCTAATGTCTGCCACCGTCACGGCTGGGGCTACAATAATACGTGATATCTGCCAAATCCGTATATCTCGTAACAACAATATTGATACTGGATTGTATATTAGTTCAGTAGGTACGCCGGCGCTGTGTCTGACCACAGATATTGACTGAAGATATATATTAAACTAGCTGTGCCCTGCAGTTTTACCCGCGCTAAACTTTATAAATTATAGCCTATTATCTGTGCCTCGCGGTTTTACCCGCGTTAATCTTTATAAATTATCACAGCTCCTACCCCGTAGGTGATAGCGTGATAATATGTAGCCTATATGTTGACCCGACTTCTTAGTAATATTCATGCAAAATTTAAAGTAAATCCATGCAGTACGTTTTGGGTTCAGGCCGGACATACATACAGACAAAAATTAAAAAAACTATATTTTTGGCTTCGATATCGATTGTAGATCAAACCCAAGTATCCTTTCAAAAAAATATTCAATGTACAGTTTGACTTTGCTACGATTTTATTATATGTATAGATTATTAGGCCGGTTGGCGTGGTTGGTAGGTCCTAGATTTTCTTTTATTTGTCACATCAAACAATTGCGTAATTTGCTTAGTACGAATACAGCGTTTCTTAGAAAAGACTTAGTTAATCACACAAACAGCAGCATTTATCTACAACAAACCATTTGAAACAATAAAACCATTAACAAAGAAATTAATAAAATTATTAATAACAAAATAATTAAACTAATCCCGATCCATCCCAAGTGTGAAAGATAGGATTAAGTACCAGGCACCATTAGCAATACAAACACGTAGACGTAAGCTATCTAAATGTTTGCTTCGGGATGGGTTTTGGAAGGCTGAGAGATGAATTTCTCAGTGGCATGATCGGTCTCCTTCGAGTACTCAAAACTTATTATTTTGTGCAATATTTATTCTACATACCTACATTTCTGATTAGATAGATGTCCTATCATCCTACCCCTTCTGGATTCTATGTGTTTTACTCTTTTTAGAACGTCTCTACAGTATGTAGTACCATTTCTTTTTCCAGGTGTCATCCCAATCACATCGTCGTGTACAAAAGTGACAGATAATCCTTATAACGTGTATATTGTGTGTGCACTCGTGCTGTGTCTAAGTAGTCGTATTACGCGGTTCGGCGGCTTCCTTCGCCCGTGCCCTGTGGAGCACGCGTAGTCTGGCCGATGTAGTAGCAAGATATCTTGTTAGTTCGCCAGGCATACAGCTAGTCAGGAAAACTCGCAAAAAATTATTTTGACTATTGACAGTGTCCTAATGCCCTTAATTTGACTCGACATATGGCACGGGCGAGCTACGTTGTTTTATATCCTAGTGATAGTTAAGGTACACTAGCGGTACAATCCTATGGTTGCTGCTGGAACATTACCGCCTTGCTACTCGAGTTCTTCATAGGTTAAATTCATTAGCTTTACAAAACCAAACACACTAGAATAATGTCCTCCTAGTCAGATCTCGGCCACGGCGGCCAGTCTCGGCGGAGACCAGCCATCTGCGCAGGCATATTATAGTGTACAAGTGTGTGCGCAAACATAGGTGCACTTTCTATTCTATTACTCATGATCTGATGGGAGGACTAGCGACACGACTGGAAAGAGGTCAGATCAACCAACGGCATTACGTGCTCTCCGAGGTACGGGGGTGTAATACCGCCAACTACAAGAATTCGGGCTGATACTGAAAAGAATTTCTTAACGGAAATATCCAAAAATCACTTCATGGCCCGACCACACTACAGCTAGACCAAGGAGGCACTCTAGAATACAACACAGGAATGTTCTACTGTAGTTTAACCCCCATATCGCATGTCGCTTGCACTCGGCTCATTGCGTGTGAGGTCAGCCCGTCTGTCGTGCCTCCTGTCTGGCACCACGTCATGCGGTTGAAATGTGTGCAAGTGGGGACAATGTATCTTTTTATATGTACATACCTGCTATTTGCCTTCCGTTAAAAAGGAAATGAAGGCAAACGTTTTCCGTGACTATAGCGATAGTAAACCATAAGTTATGAGTGCTTTACGTTTCTTAGTAAAAAGGTAACCCATAGTTGGTCAGAATCACGTATGTCGGTATGCTTGTGTGTCTATAAAGACAGTTTTTTTACTAGAACGGCGAGTTGAAATTAATATAATACTTCGGCAATAGGGGAGGGAAACACGGAGACGCGCAGAAATTAAAGCACTTTGGCGGTCACCCATCTATGGACTGACCGCGAGCCTAGTTACTTGACCTCGCCGATCGTTTACGGCCCGGTGAGACTATACTAAATATTTTTAAATACCATACAAGCTTGTATGGAACCCTCGGCGTACGAGTCTGACTCGCATTTGGCTATAGTATTTTATATTTTAGCAATGTTAGACCTTAGCATCAGGTGGATTTTAAGAAGCATGAAGCTTTCACATTCAACTTTTAAGATTATAGATCAGATAGTTGTGTGCATGAACATGTCTGTTTGCCCTGTGTCTGGGTGTAATTATCTATATATAAGTATCTATTTACAAAAAGTAGTGCATGTAGTATATCAGTTATGTGGTTTCCATAGTACAAGCTCTGCTTAGTTTGGGATCAGATGGCCGTGTGTGAATAATGTCCCAGGATATTATTACACGTCACTTACAAAATCGTCACTCAGTTCTCAGTACACTTTACTACTTGTAAATTGTACCATTGTTTTTAAAAGCGTTTCAGTTACAAAACTAGCAAAATTCACGTAGAGATTATTCTAAAACTAGCTGTGTCCCGCGGTTTTAACCGCGTAAACTTTTTAAATTATGGCCTGTGTTATTCGCATGTATAAGCTATATTACCACAAATTTTCATCAAAATACGTCCGGTACCTAGTTATTGCGTGAAAGTTTAACAAACATACACACTCACAAACTTTCGTGTTGTTGTTTTGATGTTTCGCCTGCTTACATATCTATACATATAATAAAATCGTAGGAAAGTCAAAACTGTACATTGAATATTTTTTTAAAAGGATACTTTGAGCATGATCTAGAATCGATATCGAAGACAAAATAAAGTTTTTAGAATTTTTGTCTGTTTGTCTGTATGTATTACCGGGCTAAACTCAAAAAGTACTGCATGGAATTACTTCAAATTTTGCACTAATATTACTAAGAGGTCAGGTCAACATATAGGCTACATATTATCAAGCTATCACCTACGTGGGAGGACCTGTGATAAATTATAAAATTTTACGCGGGTAAAACCGCGGGGCAAGGCTAGTTACACCAATAAATGTTATTGTGCATGTAGAGTAGATACTCTACATGCACAATAACATTTATTGGTAACTAGATAGTTAATCTACTAACATAGTATACAGAATGCTGAATGTTCGTCATGACTTTATTTTGGCAATATTTGTCATTATCCGCCTGTTGTTACTAATGTGTCTCAATGTTCTCCTCTGCACTAGTTCGCTGGTCATCCTCTCGCCGCGCCAGCCAACGTCGTGACTAACCGAGAGGTGTTAGCATTTGTTTGTGTTTTGCAACTCGCCCGTACGCGACGTGTTTATAGCTGACCTGACTAATTCTGCCAACTGCGCGTGGGCACTACTATGTTTAGCAAACTGGTATCTTATGTACAGTCTTCCGTGTCAGATCAGTAGTGTTCAGGCTACCATACCTTCGTCGAAAATTTGTCGATCTTACTTTTCCTTGTCCATCCCACGGTTGTCTGGAAGAGATCTCTACAAAGCGATAAGACCGCCGATTGTACAGACGTCAGCACATCCAGCTACCCCAATCTGTCCATTTTCTTTTATAGATTTTCAACTTTATCACATAAGCATAAGGTTCACTTTCAATTAGGGAAATTTGACAGATTGGAGTGACTTGATGTGCTGGCGTCTGTACCTGAATTTTCTTATATTATAATATTGTGTTTTCTGGTGCAATAAAGTGTTCTCTATCTATCCAACTGTGGACCTCTGATACCCATGCTACAGACCCCAAAGGGGTCCGTGGACCCCATTTTAAGAAACCCTGACGTAAGGGTATATATTTACGAAATAATAAATTAAAGGCTGCTTGTGCAACTGATCGGATATTAAAGTTCATCCAGATTTTACGGTTACAATAGTTTCTGGGCATCCAGCGCACGCGCACGTACAAATTACTCCCGATCTCTAAATATCGTTGTCACTCTGTTTTTGTACTGACACTGTACGAATATACCTGAATCATCGTGTGGCCGCATAACAACCTAGCTAATAGAATTTTTTTAATAGTATCTACTCTCTTTACTTTACATATATGGGTGGGGCTTCCTGGTTCCTGCATTACTTGATGCCGTCAGCTTATTTACATTGCTGATTTCAAACGAGTCTGACCTTTGTTATTGATCTGGTATGATACTAGAAGAATTCTTACAATTGGTTGCATTTCAATTAGTGGGATGATTTTTGTTTATATGTTACGCGAAATGATTCAGAGTTCGCATTGTGAATTTGATAATATAATTAATCTTTTATTCGATACTAGCTGACCAGGCAGATTTTGTAATGCCTCAATCGATAAATAAAGGACCTAAACTTTTGTTTTAGAAAGCGTTTATATGGGAAAAGAAAAGGGCTGTTTTAGGGTTTTACCGGCAATTATTAGATTTTTCCTTCCTTCACCTTTTAAACCTACCCTAGACCAACATTTCAAGACCAAGATAAGATAAATACGTTCAGCCGTTCTCGAGTTTTAGCGAGACTAAGAAACAATTATTTAAATCGAATTCAAATTTAGAATTTATATAGAATAATTGAAGTCGGTTGTATGTCCTTTATCATCATAATATTAATATGTGAAGCAAAAATTTTGTACAGCTTTTTATGAAAATTGCGCGGACGCACAGGAGTGAAATGAATTTTGGAACAGTTAAAGTTCTTATGAAGGAGCGCAGAAAGCTCATATTTTTATATAATAGGTATTACAAGAAAATTATTTTAATAAAAATAACATTACACATACACAACTTTTGACACACTGACAAATTACTGTGAAGAGATGACAAACTGAGTGTCAAAACTGGAAACAGTTTAATATTATTTAATATCTATCATTATCATTCTATCAGCCGAAAGACGTCCACTGTTGCACAAAGGCCTCCCCTAAGGATTCACAATGGCCGGTCCTGCGCATCCAGCGGCTGCCCGCGACCCTTGCAAGATCGTTGGTCCACCTTGTAGGAGGCTGCCAATGCTGCGTCTTCCGGTTCGTGGTCGCCACTCGAGACCCTTTCTGCCCTAATATCTAAAGTCTTTGTCAATAGAACGTTAATAGTGGAATTTCGAACAACTGCGATCTCTAGCAACAGTAATTATTCAAATTTCTATCACGAATCGGAAATTCACAGCTTCACTTTTTAATAATTTATTTTTGCCGTTAAGCAAAGTCTCCTGGTGTTGATGGACTTGAACAACTCCAGCCAAAGACAAGGGCGGAAGTTATGCCTTTTTGTGTCTCTTTTTGCTTTGGAGTAATCAAATGGTAAATCATTTTGCTACAATTGTTCAAACCTATTCCAATCTAATCTATAGCAGTATGGCTGCCAAGAGCCAAGCATAACTCGTCCGGTAACAAATTGTGTCTGTTACCGTATCTGATGTGTCGCTTTATCAACTTGTATTTATTAATTTATTTATTACTAGCTGTGCCACGTGGTTTTACCCGCGTTAAACTTTATAAATTATAGCCTTTGTGTTATTCTGATCTATAAGCTATATTATTGTAGTTTCATCAAAATCCACTCGGTAGTTTTTACGTGAAAGAGTAACAAACATCCATCCATCAATACTTACAAACTTTCGCGTTTATAATAATAGTAGGATCTAGTACAATTATTTGACATATTTGACAATTTTATATAATGGGAAACTTAATAGTTAATATAATTATAAATGTCTTCCAAACTATTAGAATTTATTACATTGCTGTGCCTAAATAGATTTGATTATAGATAAGTATGTAACACTTCACCTTAATTTAATTTTGACATTATGGTTATCAAAAGACGTAGACTGAATTATTAACACAACACCATTCAAATAACAACACCTGTAATGTATACTACAATTCTCACAAATTAATTAAATAAAATCATTTAGCTCGTGCGGAGGTGACTCCTTAGGTTGATAAGTCTGTGGATCTGCGTATTAACCTCTGCCCATCCTGGACGTCATTTGTACACTATGTTTTGGTTAATTTATCTACGTTTATTTACTAATTACGCAATTGCCAATAGCGTTTTAGGCACAAATGATTAAAACAATAAATATACACAAAATTGATAGCGGTATTATGGCGGCAAATACACATGCGGCTGATCTGAAGCTAAGCGGTTACATGGCCTATGACGCTCACGGCACACATGCCTGTCCTCCCCCATTAGCTGGGTCGACATTACCCACCGCAATTTATTATTTTCATGTTTATTTATTACCTGCAGTGCTCTACATTATCTAGAAAAACTAGAGTTATGTTGGCCGCCTGGTAGCAGTCCACTGGGCGGCGTTAACAACTCTGACACAAGTCTGGTGACTACGACAAAGATCAAAGTAAGGACACTCGGAAATTAAAATACAATGGCCATCACTCATCTATAGATGATATATGGTCGCAGACTTTGTCAAGCGAGGACTGGTGGAATATGTAGTATATCAGCTATCTGGTTTCCATAGTACTCTAGCGTAGCTCTGGTTAGTTTGGGATCAGATGGCCGTGTGTAAATAATGTCCCAGGATATTATTATTTCGAAATCACATTGATTTCCACCTAACCAAAAATAATGTCGGAACAGTTTATAAGTGACTTGTAATATTCGTATCGCAGTGGAGATGACCTCGAAACCTATCGGTCACAATGTCACGCCGAGACATGGTGTTATCAACTGTCAGTTGTCATAGTAATAGTATCGGGCTTGATCGGCGTGAACGTGTAGATTGATCGCTACCTCTACCGCTAAAAATGTAAACACTAGACTTAACACCAACTGCGAGGCTTAGTTTTCCGCCTTTTCCCATTTTTATTGGAGTTTGCAGTTTAACCTGTTGCAGCTAGCTAGCTAGGCGCTCATAGCTAAATATCCTCACCAGTCCGGAAGTGATCGGTGAGGGTAAGCAACAAGGATCGTGGTCAGTCCATAGATGGGTGACAACCAAAGTGGTTTAATTTCTGAGCGTCTGCGTGCTTCGGAGGGCACGTTAACCTGTCGGTCCCGGTTGTAGTCATTAGACAACAGTCGTTGAGCCATGTCAGAGACCTACTAGGCGGTTTGAACAACTCCGACACTAGGGAAACCACTGCCCATACGATAAGTTAGTAAGTAAGTGTTGCAGGTAGCTAACAGAATTAAAATGCATAGGAGGACCAGTAAATCAGATGTCAGATTTTATCAGGCTCCTGAGCTGAACAATATCTGTAGCGATTCTCATAGATGTTGATGTGTAGATAGTCGGCTTCACGGGCAATCCGCGACACCAACGATAGTTCCTCTACGTACCAAGTCTCGATTTTGATGTCATTCGGTGTGGGAATGGCACCCCCTACTTGCCGGGTGCAGACCCGAGTAGATTGCTGAGTGAGAACGCTGAGGCACAGCTCAGAGGTAGTCCTTACTCTGTCACATCATCTCTTAGTGCACTGTCAATACCTACACTATATTGTTGATCTAGCGGTAGCATCTTCCATTACACTTAATGAAAACATAAAAAAAAAAAACATAAACACACTTTGCCTGCCCGGAAAATCCTAAAACCTCCACATAAAACAGCAGTTTTAAGTGGAGGTTTTAGGATTTTCCGGGCAGGCAAAGTGTGTACTCAGCTGCAGATTAGAGTAAAAGAATACGCTTATGCACTCACTTATCAACTTGACGCATCTAATCTTCGGTGGTGTCCGGGGTTGGCCCCACACCGTGCCTCTGAAAAATTAGACCTCCGCTCTTTCGGGTTGCCTGTTTCATTGGATTTTAGGAGTGAGGGAACAAGTACTGAACCTATGTTACCGGTAACATTATCTCGATAGCTAGTTACCGTTAAACTTGGCCGCAGTGACCGGAATTAGGTCGGCACATTACTGGCCCAGATCTAAGAACTAGAAATGGATTTGCGCCCTTAAGCTTGGTCTTGATACTCTTGATCTTCTTCTGATCGACCGACATTGGATTTGTGATGATCCGCGAGTGAATTTACTACTTTATTTAAAATTGTGAAAAATTTAGTTTAAATTGACTGTTTAGGGAAACTTAATGTTATCATGGTAGTGGTAGAACAATAAAATATTCTTCATTGGCTCGGTATACTTGACCGCTTTGAATGCGATCACTATACACTATAATGAACAATACATTGCTTTAAATTCGTTCATCTCTTTTTGCGTTTTGATTTTATGATGGGACATAATATTTACGCGCTATTGCATCTCCAGCATATATAATACCTGTACAAATGGTTGACGGCTGCGTCCAATCAATCATATCACCTTTTGCCACTCACACCTCGAATAAGGCCACAACGTATGTGACCCGTACTACACGCGCTCTTGTGCCGCACGAAAAAGGAAGCACAAAATAAATAACCGATTTGTAGCGTTGTAGTGAGTGTAGTGAGGCTAACTATTTGATGAATGTTGTCGGGAGTAGGTTGGCGTAGGAATGCGGAACTAGTGTAGGAAGTTGGGAAACAGATCGCAACCGGTGCTATTGCGGATGAGCTCCCAAGACTAAGGGAAGACCTAATACCAGTGAATACACGTCAAAATGTGTGAATGATGTATGGTAATGGTATAGTTCGTGTTAGTCAGTAACTTGAGCTTGGTACAACTGTTTATAATAATGTTCTCATGGCTTAAATTCTGCTGAGGTGCCTAACGACCTGGTAATATTATGAATCTGATACCTTTATTTTTAGATGAACTTGTAAATCATGTTTTGACGAAGCTGTATTTACGATTACAGATTATCCAATATATTACCTTTATATTTAATTACATGTCAATATTTGTAATGCAAAGCTTAAAACAGTGAACATGTATGTAGGACATTTTATAGATAATAAAGCCGTTGGATAACACCTATATTCTCCTGAAAGGTGTTAGCAAAGGAATACTACATTTTATCTGCCGGTGTGTATCGGTTGTAGCCTTTGGCAGGGCGCCTACCCCGGATTGATAGTGGGTTCTGGTTCAAAACTCGCCGGACGAGTAAATTGTGATCTTCCTTTTTTGAATTAAAACTTATGTATTTGCATCGGATTGCGAATTTCATTTTATATATTTTTAAACGATATCATAATAAGGATATACATCCCACTGTCTCAATGAGTTGTTTGTTTTGTTCCCAAACAGTGGTCTCAGAAGTGTTGTTGGAAATAAATTGGGAAGAAAAATTGTGAAAACACAAAGAGACTAGTCATAAGATACTGCAGCGTATTTGACAAGTCAAACCATTTGAGTTCCGCCTAGACACCAAACAGTATTACGAAACTGCTCAAATGCCAAATGTGATATCATATACTCTGGTGTAAGTTACAGTTCGAAAGCTAAGGGGCTTTGCGTGGTCTCCATATCTATGAGTATAAGTTTATAGGACATACTCTTATGCACGAGTGGAACACACATCATCACCCAATTATCGTCCACGGCTGGACATAGGCTTCCTCCAGAGGTTTCTATAATGTCGCGTTGCATGCAAGTTGGCGACCGCAGTTAGGTGGTAGCTAGTACACAGGAGGCGGTGCTGGCCGACTACCTGGTGTATCCCTTAGTCGCCTTTTACATGACCCAAGAGTGCGGTGGCCCTGTTATGTTCTAGGCCCGACACCACACGTCTAACCCAAACGTACATGCAAGTGCA
Source organism: Pseudoips prasinana (assembly GCA_951640165.1). Classification (NCBI taxonomy): domain Eukaryota; kingdom Metazoa; phylum Arthropoda; class Insecta; order Lepidoptera; family Nolidae; genus Pseudoips; species Pseudoips prasinana. The sequence goes on along the minus strand of OX621254.1, from coordinate 32,962,815 downwards.
AGCCCGATGTCCATCCTAATGCCTTACTCCTATAGCCTGCTAGGACGGTTTAGTTGTCAGAAACAAGGGGACAGCAAGCGCCGGACCTACCTGACTCCAGGCTGCTTCAGAAAACGAAGCCAAGCTTTACTTGGCCAACATAAAAACCAATATCCCTTTTTTGTCCTTCTAATAAGTTAGTTAAAATTAATAAAAGGGCCAATATGATCATCGTTTGAAAACCGACATATTTTTTGATAGCTTTATGACTACTTATTATCGGCAATATTTCTTACAATTGCATCTAAAATAAATACTGCCAGATCATTCACTTGTTGGAGTCACAATCGTTTTACGTGGAATCGATTACACTTACTTTTCTTATATAGTTAATGCCGCGTAAGTAGACTAGCTTCACTACAAAAACCGTTCTTAGAGCTTACGTAATAAGGACCCTGTCAATGTGTATCCCCCGATTTGGCGGCGTACATGGGATGATAAAATAGGCGTCATTTTGTGTTGGCAATAATGGGGCGAGTTAGTGTTGACGCGAACTGTTCTGACCATTTAATAGCTATCTATCTATTGTTTTATTTTATATTATTATATTTATGTTTCCCAATGTTGAGTACAGCTATGTTCTTTTTCACATTAGGGCTCAACGTTTCAGTTTGCGTCCGATGGCGTTAGCCCAAAAGTAAGACTTGTTTTTAACGGACTGCAAAAAGGTTGAGGTTCTCATTAATTTAATTTTAGTTATTTTTTTAACTATTGCTCATTTTGTACATTTACAAATATATAGTTAAATAAAATATAACGGGCCTAATGACCAACGGGAACATGGTAAAAGTTACCGATGATCAATATCCCAGAGGGATCCTTAAAGTACGTGCCATTTCCACAAGTACCGCCTTCTACCCAAAGCCCCCTACTAGCTAAAGCGAGACTGCTAAGATATTTAAGCTCTTGGCAATCAAACTATGGGCAGTAGCTACAATCAGTACAATGACTGCCAAATGGACGTCTCATTATTATAATTACTATGCGCTTTGATTCTTATTATTATTTAAGTTACTACGGCGTCGGAAGTGAAATTATATACAAATATCTTGCAAAATCAGAATTATGGGACACTATAACTCACGTACATATCATCACAAAACTCACTGAAGGGGGCATAGAGCATTTTCGTTACGTGAAGATTTCAACTTCCACTGCAAGCCTGTTTATGGAACTTATCAATATAATATTAAATATATAAAAATTACGTGCCAATAAAAAATTCATAAGAGTTTGTAATCCCAGGAAGACGTCACATAAGCATGAATGTTATCTACTCTAATATTATAAAGAGGAAAGATTTGATTATTTGTTTGCATTGAATAGGCTCCGACACTACTTGACCGATTTGAATAATTCTTTCACTGTTGGGAAGCTACACTATCTCTGGTGAATATAGGCTGTATTCAATTTTTAAGAAAGTTAGGGATCCATATTAAAACTTCAATAATGTAACCCAAAATGTGAGAAGAATACAAAAAAAAACTATCTTTTATCGCGTGCGCTGCGAAAACTATTGATTATAGAACAAAATAATGCACTACGTCTTTGCAGAACATATAATAATCTACAAAAGTTATCACTATAGGCATTTATCTGCTTAGTATAGATAATACTATTTAATTATCTATGCCGCTGACGTCAGGGGGCCTACTCTCTTTCTCCGAATCGAAACTTCGTTAACGAACTATATTGAAACGAAGTTTTGCAAGTGGCCCTACTCTATTTCATTTTCGGATTCACACTTGTAGTTCGCTTCCATAGACTATTTTACGTGAGCGATTGTGTTGAACTATATAGTGTGGGGATTTTAGTTTCTCATTTTGGTAAACTACGGTTTGGACTATTTTTAAAATAATTAAACCAATTGGCTTTGTATTTTAATTTTAAATTAATCTTGTAGTTTTTTAAGCATTTATTGTTATATTAATGCAGAAATTATAAATACAGAAATTTAAAATAAATTTCCATCGATATCAACCGCGATTATATAAATAACCCTTTTACTGACGTTATAAACCGGCTAATGTGAAGAGTACTATTTCATATAAACGGTCGGTAGAATATGCGACTTTAAAAAACATCCGTATATTCACGGAATGTCATCAAACGCCATAGCAACATAGTTTGTTACATTCTCTTTGGTCAAATTTTGATTGAAGGATTTTTATTTGGATTCTTTGATAAATTAATAGTCTTGTGTTAATAATTACGTTTTCAGGTGCTTTTTACATTTTTCGCAACCGCAAAGTTACAAGGAGTACCTACTGTATGTTCTCCACAAATGACCAAAAGTTGTGGTTTCGATTAATACAATTCGTAAGTAAATATCTTAAATACACATAAATATTTAATTTATACTAAAAGTACGGCCTATTCGTAATAATAAGCATTCGTAACATCTTTTCAGTTTGAAATGTCAGTACCTAGTCAAGCAATTGGAAGGCAACTACCGAACTTTAAACAGCCGCAATTGCCCGAAAAAGTTTTGGAGTATGTGGAACACAGAGAGAACTATAGCCAGCACACACAACTCTTAGAAACTGCAAGTTAACCATCAGTGTCATAAGAAACCCTGACTTTCACAAGTTGTAAGTATGTAATATTGTAAAAAAATTGTACATGACAAAACATAAAGGTACTTTTTTTGGTAGTATATTTGTATGAAATTGCTTTCCAATTTATGGTTAGTAATGAAAATTTTACTTTAGCATCCAATAAACATAACTAGGTACTTGCATTATATAAAAAAAAGTTATTATGAATTGAATTATTTTATATATAGTGTCATATCTGTGTCCCCAAAGAGATGGTAGAAAAATATATTACAACTTTCACATTTTGCCTACTGATGGTCTTAGTCCCACATTATAGGGGGGGAAGGCAATATTTATTTAGAGATAATGATGTACTGAATCCATTGAAGAGTCATATTTATACAGAATGTACCTATTTTAAATTGTAATGTTGTTTTTGTTGCAGCTACAAAATTTAGGAGGAAACAATTAGCAGCTGGCATCAGCAGCAGATTGTTACAATTGGAAGAGATGCATGTAGGGAAAGAAATAGTCAGGAACACTGAGCCCGCAGGCATTAGAGGTATCCTGTTGAGAGCTGGACTAATGAGAAAATACTTTGATCAATTAAATGTATATATGCATACTCCACATAATTAACTGTCTGATTAACAGTTTCCAAACTCAATTTTGCAATAAGATAGTATATATAGTCTTTGCCCATTAATCAAACAGTCAATTATGAGTTAGTTTTGTAATAAATGTATCACATTGTTATAAACCATTGCACTACTATGCCCAACCACTAGCTTGGTGGGCAATGGAAGAATACATTACATTATAGTAACTGTTGGATGTTCTAAACTATTACTTCTAGGTTAAGTATGTAAATAAAACAAATATAAAAAGGCTGTTTTTTATTTCACTACAATTTCAAGTAAATTTATATAGTTGGTGATGGATGTCCTAAAACAAAGTGAAATTATATTTATAGCAAATGGTGGCCTCACTGATCTATGCACACAAATATCTGGCTGCGTGGAAATCAACCCACAACATCCGCTGTGAAAATAATAAATGAAATAAAAAAAAGGCACAAGGCACTTATTGATAATATTTATTCAGTAAAAATTTGCAATGGTTTTCGAATCATTACAATGTTATTCCCTACATAAAAACACAGTAACAATCCTTTTTTAAAATAGTAACTTAACATTTAATACAAATTTATCAACTAAAAGTCCCACAACATCCGCTGTGAAAATAATAAATGAAATAAAAAAAAGGCACAAGGCACTTATTGATAATATTTATTCAGTAAAAATTTGCAATGGTTTTCGAATCATTACAATTTTATTCCCTACCTAAAACACAGTAACAATCCTTTATTAAAATAGTAACTTAACATTTAATACAAATTTATCATCTAAAAGTGTTGAATTAAATCTACTCATTCCCAAGCAGTTTTATCATTAACATGCCTTGCTACACAATTTTAAACCCTGGGCAGTGTTTAAAATTGAAGAGTTACTGATTTTGTGGAGATCAGTAGCATAAGCAACAAGATTATGCTTATTTAGAGTATTTACATTATGAATACAAATACTTTTCTTTATAAATGTATCAATATTTTTATGCAATATCAATATATATCAAACTACATTAAAACTCACTCCTACATTGGTCAAATTCATCAACAATGCTTTGGAGTCTGTCCCGTGTGTCTCTGGCATCTTGGTTCTGTAAATGTAATTGTTCCATTTCGTGTTTTAACTATTTTCGGGAATTTGATTCACATTTAATTGATTTCGCAGGCGGCACGGATTTCTTCTACGCTCTACACGTTCTTCACTTAAATCAGCCTCATTTGAAAGCATTATTGCACCTATTTCAATTAAACTGAATGCAAAATCCATACAAAACAAAATCAAAAGGCATTTTTCTCTAGGTCGGCAATTCGATTCACATTTAAATGATTTCTTAGGCGGCACCATTTTTCTTCTACGCTCTAAACATTCTTCACATGAAGTAGGCTCAATTATAAGCATTCTTGCAGACATTTCAGTTAATTTGAAGCAAAATCCACATAAACGAAAATCAAAAGGTAGCACTTTTGTATTCGTCAATTTTGACGTTAAAATGTCGAAGTTTGATGTGTCAAAATCAAATTTTCGTTCGGAACGCCATGAATTAGAGTAGGTTTAGAGAATCTAAATGTCAAACAGTGTTCGTTCGGATGGAATTGCGGAACGAATGGAACCGTGGTAGCACAGACAAGAAATTCGTAACGAACGAACGAAATTTGGAGAAAGAGAGTAGGCCCCCAGGAGCTTACCGACCATACAACATATGCCTCTCGGCTATCCTTCTACATGTCACGCTTAATTTACTATGGAGCAGGCATTCTTGCTCTAAGGCATCCAGAAAACACTGGTGGTACTCACAATGGTTGCTATCACTATTTAGATAAAACTTATTGCAAGCAGAAAGAAACACATCAACCTTCGCAACTGCTCTTTCTCCACGCCTTTTCTTATTTCTGGTTCTGCTAGTTCCGGCCTATCCACCAGAATAAAATCAAGCGGCCGCCACTAAAGAAATTACGGTTAAAGATTCTTTATTTCTCATAAACATTTTACATTCGTTAGAGAGAAAATATAATATTGACATGACTTGTTAAAACGTCGCCTAACTTGACTATATTTTGAACAACTTCATTGATCCCATAAAACGATTCCAATACTTTAGTGCCACAAAAAGAACACACAAAGTGACTTTTCAAAAATGGTTTCTACCAAATAACATTAAAAAATACAACTGAATTAAAATTGTGTGTCCCAGATGGTCGGGACACGTATCCTGGGAGGGCTCGGGATTGCCCTCCCCTATTGCCAACTCCTGCCAGTCCGGCACAGCGACTGTGCCACAAACAGATTGCTGTCTTCCCGCTAGGTGGTCCTATTTTTAATTTCCTTATAAATTATAACGAGCGTAAAATATAGGAAGGGCGCCGCGTGATAAAAGACATGATGCAAATAATTGCAAATTAGATGACATTAGATTTGCATGTTTATGATAACGAGCTCGTGCACGCTGCCGTTTTGTGGAACCATGTGTGGTTGCTTAGTCATTGGGAACACTATAATGGTAGTAGTAATAGTGCTTCTGAGCGAAATACAGGCCGCGGGATATACATATTATAGTCCAGGAGTGTGGCGAGGGTTCTGTATGTTTACACTTACGTTTAGCGCTACTATTTACTCGATACGACGAAACATTATGACGAACAGTCCATGTTGCACCCACTCAAATGGAGGTTGGAGACTGCACTCGAAATTGTAGAGAACTATATTTACCTAGGTCAGACCATCCAACTAGATAAGTCGAATTTCAAAAACGAGGTCAATCGTAGAATCCAACTCGGCTGGGCAGCGTAACAACTGCCTCGTCCCAAATACTACATTAAGGTCGCAAGTCTTCGGCTATCGGCTTGCCAGTGATGACTTATGGAACAGAGACGTGGTCGTTCAAGGTTATCCAAAGAGCAATGGAGATGGCTATGCTCGGAGCTTCCCTGCGAGATGGAATCAGAAATGTCGAAATCCGCAGGCGAACACTACCACTTGCAAAGCTGAATTGGTAGTGGATGGAGCACATAGCTAGCTACCACAAACAAGAATACGCAGTGTGGCCCTCTACAAAATCGACCGATGAAAATGTGAGGATCGCTAGAAGCAGCTGGATGCGAGTAGCGCAACTCCTAATTGTGGAGATCTTCGGGGGTGGCCATTGTCCAGCAGTGGACGTCTTTCGGCTGATATGGTAAAAGCCTACGGTCTCGGTAGCATTCTTTTAAAACTTCGTTGTGATACACGCACTTTTTCAACGTATTTCACGTATATGTTTGTTTACTCGTATTATTAGTATGCGATCGTGCGTATGCTCGTTGTAGCTATAATGTGTTGAATGGGAGCAGTATCCATTCATTACCTTGCACATTTGATCTTGTCAGCTGATTAATCACGTGTATTACTGCGCTATTATTTTCGCATGCGACGACAATGATACACATTCATACGACATTCACGTCGTGGTGCATTCAAAATGTGACTTACATGGCAGTTTGTCATTTTTAGGGTTCAGTCAGTAGCTCAAAATGAAAAAAGGAACCCTAGGAGAACCACTTTGTTGTTAGTCTATGTATCATGTCTGTCTGTCATGTCCGTCTATCTCTCAAGACGCTTTTTAAATATTTGGAACGCGTGAAGATATCAAGTTAAAATTGATATCAAATAAAGTAATGTTTTATAGCACGATTTTCATTCTACCTCTATATTGACATACGCCATTAAGGATTGTCTATTCTTTTTAATCACTATGAGGAAAAGTCTTACTATTTGGGTCATTTAGGATTTTATTTCATAATTTTAAAGAAAATTATTAATTAAAACATGGTAATAATAAAAAAATAGCGGCCAAGTGCGAGTCAGACTCGCCCAAGAATTAAAAAGAAAATTATCGTAATTCTATTATCTAATGAGGTTTAATGATTGTCCCCAGGTCAATGGGAAAAGCTCCCGCTCTGGACGCTCGAGCGCGAGCTCGTGGTACAGGATATCGCGGAGAAGGAGAGCATCAAGGTGCTCGAGAAGGCCACCGTGCCCATCGTCAAGATGACTGACAAATACTCGGATGTTAAGGTAAGCTGTACTTAGCAATATGGCACCTAATTGGCATATCACCAACAAACCACCTATCAAATTATTTATGCATCACCTTTCGACTGGTAGAGAATGCCTGCAGCATTAGGACTAAGTGCCGCCTTTGTACAATTTTGTGCAAAAATATATAAATAAAAACGCCACCATCTTAGAATCCCAACTCAGAAATACATCACTTTCTAGAGATTAGCTCATGATGTGATGATACTCAATGTAATGGGTATTTGTTGAGAAGTTTACGTTGCGATTAGTCGTATAGCCGCAGATACGCCGGGCTGTATTAAAACGTGATAGTTATTGCGCTGGACATTAAAACAGTTCGTAACGCAAACGGAATGCAGAACCGATGCAATGCAATTAGGGGAGGCAGTTAGTTTGCAGCGTGAAGATAATTAGCGAGGTGCTCTGGTATGCCGCGCGTTCACTCTTATGTCATTACGCGCTATGTCTGGCCCATATTGTGTGCGAACACTCCCATACACTTTGACTGCATCTTTATTGCGGAGGCTGTAAGGGCATTGCTTCGAATAGTAGCCCACATAGATTTGATTCGATACCCGCACAGTACTCAAATAGTGCAGCAATAGTACTCAAATGAGTGTCCTACTCGATAAATGGTTATTCTGACTCAGGTTGAGGTTTGTGTCCGTTAAGAGCAGGTTTGAAAAGACCCCACTATATTTATGTCCCTAGTGCGGGCCTTGAATCATAAAAAAACACCGTTGAGTGTAGGGCACAGCGTTGATTCGCTAAAGAGCAGCCCGTCTGGGGAACCTTACAGAAGAACATTCCTTAATAATAACATGAATAAATTAATGCTGAGTTTCTGCTTGTAAGTAAGATTGCTAGAGCTCATCGGGGTGGGGGAAGGGTGAGCAACACTGGTTTGTTGACTCTTTTGAAGGCCGGCAACGAACCCGCAACCTCTCTGGTTTTCTGTGTGTACATGGGCGGCGGTGATCACTTACCATCAGGTGACCCACTGCTCGTTAGTCGCCCTCTTGTATAAAAAAGGTCCTATGTTAGCAAGTGGGTTAAGAAAAGTGTGCATGACGAGCGCCACCCCTGCTCATAGGGAACTTGCTGTATGTTCCATAGCCCAGGTATTTGTAGGACGTGTCCTCCCACTGGCCCATTGTCAGTTACAGTGTGCTAGTAACAACCGGGTTAAGATGGGCAAACACCTTCGATTTCAAGTTAAATGCCTTTTTTTGGCTCCGGATTTCACGTAAACACACACAAGGCAGAAATCTGTAAAACTGGTTGAACGCCATTTATTACGTAGTAGAAATGTTTCTAATTTATTGGTTTCCATCCTATCCCGAAGCTATTTAATTTTTACTTTATGCACATATAGTTGTACAAAAGTGGACTTACTGCCCTAGGCATTTTATGCTAGTCAACCTTAGGGTGGTGTAGAGCGAGCATAGTAGCACAGATCATAAACAAAAGATTAATAATCAACACTGGACTATCAATCCTAAAAATAGTTTACAATGCTATACGATACTATAGTATATAATACTATACTTGTATTAATATAATTCGAAAGGACAGGATCTTAACCCATAAGATGCATTTAGAATTCTGTGTGTTCATATTTAATGAGACAGCCGCTGGGTCAGAATGTTCTCGAGTAGCGACCACGAACCGGAAGACGCAGTGTCGGCTGGCCCCCTACAAAATGGACCGATGATCTTGTGAGGGTCGCTGGAAATCGCTGGATGCGGATAGCGCAAGACCGGCATTTGTGGAGATCTTTGGGGGAGGCCTTTGTCAAGCAATGGGAGTCATTGGCTGATAATATGATGATATTTAATGAGTAGATAGTCTTTAGATTCCACCGCGCAAATGGTTGGGGTCAGGCGAGAATATGCAAGAAAGTGTAATTTTCTTCCTATTCCCGCCTGTCCCCACACGGGGAAATGGGCGACCTACGACAAGACGGATGAGAAGAGATGACTGACCGGTTGGCGTGGTTAGTAAATATTTGCCTTTCACAGGACCTGCACAGATATTTGTGTGCATGACCAATTTTGTTTGTCCTGAGTCTGGGTGTTATTATCTATATACTTATGTATTTATAAAAGAAAAGTAGTATATGTAATATATCTGTTATCTGGTTTCCATATTACAAGCTCTGCTTTGTTTGGGATCAGATGACGCGTGTGCATATTGTCCCAGAATATTATTAAAAAAATATTACAAGAAGAATACTGCTAATATGTTTCTTGTTCCTATCGGCAGGTGGATATCTCCTTCAACATGAGCAGTGGTGTCAAAAGTGCAGAACTCATCAAACAGTTCAAAGTGAGTATACTTATGTTTTACCCGACGTTAACTCTCGCGTTGTATGGCATTGATACAGTCGATTACTTTGAATTTTATTCACGCCACAAACCAGAATATTGTACAACAAGTTATACAGTACATTAATTGTATTTTTTTAATTTATGCAAACAATTACTTAGCAGTCTAATCTGACATGAACATTAATGTTTGTACAGGCAAATTCTTGGGGTTCTCATTGACATTCATGACTGACGACTTCAGGTGTGGCGCAGCGGTTAAGACATTCGCCTTGCCACTTCGTGTCCCGGGTTCGACTCCCGCGCAAGACAAATATTTGTGTAATCCATAAATAGTTGTCTCGAGTTCTGGATGTTCATTGTGTCCGTCAATTATATGTTTGTAAAGTACCCCGCGACAAAGAGATTAATTTCCTTAGTGCGGGCGTTGTCTAAAAAACAAAAATTTAATATAATTTATAGAAATAACTACTTGGATTTTTTACCGGTAAACACGTTAATGTAGAAACAACCGACTATGTTAATTATACAATTAATGACATGACTGATATTTAAGGTGGTATATCATACATCTGAATAACATGAAACATAAAATTGCGCGAGCGAGATAGATGCATTCTAAATTCTAGGCTTTAAGCCATAACACATATAATCTTTTGGCAGTGGAATGTGTTGCCGCCAGCTACTAACTTGTAAAACGCTAACACTATCAAGTTGATTAAGCCTAAATCTTGTATTTCCAGGATAAGTACCCAGTGCTGACTCGACTGGTGATGGTCCTGAAACAGTTCTTGCTGCAACGAGACCTGAACGAGGTGTTCACGGGGGGCATCTCCTCGTACTCCTTGATCCTCATGTGCATCAGCTTTCTACAGCTACATCCCAGGTACTCTCAACAGAACTATCAATACTTGACATAGGCACATAGTGTGGTGTACTTAAAAGCTTCGCACCCTAATGCCGGCTGTACACACTCGCAAAAGTCTCGGCCGAGAAGGCTCTCCACGAGTGCGTATCTGTACACACTCGTTCTTTTATTCGTAGTAAAGTCTCCCGAGATAATGGACGTAGAAATTGCTGCTGCTGATTGTCTTTGTGCTGTGAGCTATTATAAATTTTACACATTTACCATAAAAAGAAAATTCTGAAGCCTTGGCTTAGAAGAACATGGTGGATGGTTACCATGCATCGTAATTGAAACAGGTCTTCACTATAACTCGGTCAGATGGCAACTTCATAAAACGCGTGTGTACATGCTTGCTCTCGTTAAACGAGTTTTTGACTTTGACTCAGGCACAAAAACCGTCACGTGATCGAGCGTTGCGACACGAGACAAAGCGAGACGTGACGAGATCACTCGCTCTCGGCCTGTCTCGGGGTGTCTCGGCGAGTGTGTTCAGCCGCCATAACGCTAGACCAACGAGGCAGGTAGGCAGGTAGTGTGGTCATGCCTCATTACCACTTAAACCCAGTGGTTTGGTGGCTGTACTTGCCAGGCAACATGCATTACCGCCCGCCTCAGCATACATTTAAGGAACCGGCTGTGCACTTGTGCAACTCATGTGCGCTTCAGTATATCGGGCGCTGTGTCCTAAATTCGGCTAGGATACCATTATGTACAGGGTGGTCGAGGAGTTTACGTTCAAACACAAAAGAACAATGCCCACCTTCCATACATTTAAAAACCTGATAGTGAAAATGTATGTATAGTTATAAGGTTTAGCAGAAAGGCTACCTGTAAGTTTAGAAAATAATGTCATAAAGTCATTTTTACGATATAAACGCTACGAAGTCAAGAAAATATTATTTGTACTTTTCTTGGCATAATGGCAGGCGGCCTTTGCTTGCTTTGGTAAGAAACAGGTAATTATTAATAGAATTGTCTAGTTAGGATTTGTCATTTACCAAATATAAAATAAAGAAATAAATGAATGTGCTAGAACCTATTATTAACGCTCGAAGTTTATATAGGAATACTTACTTAGCTATGGTCTAAAATGTAATTTTTTCGTCAAATGTCAAAAAAATCCGTTTCACTTGTGCACACTTAATGACATACTGCATGATTTATGTATTTATTTATTATGTTATTTTTAATTAATCTGTACTTTTAAAATACTTATTTGTATAGAAATACTTGCAAGTAAAACGTGAAATAATCTATAAAACTCAGAAACAGAGTTGAATAAAGCCAAGTAGCAGTATGTAAAATGGAACGTCCTAGAAAAGTGTGAGTTGAGATCACAGACTACATAGAGATACTGTTGAGATGCGTTCAAAATATGTTAATACGTTTAACCTGGACGTAGAGAAATATTAAAATATATTTTTTTTCTGCGTTTCTTTTAACATTGTGATAAGCGTAATTAATTAACAATTCAATAAGCTGAATTTTAAGATTTATTTCATTTCTATACAAAGTCAGGTGAAAAATGGACATTGTTCTTTAGATACTTTATGATGAGGAGTATCCGAATCACCCCCATGTATGTACTACGATTTTGCGTAGTTTTCGAGATAGAATATTTTTAATGATTTTTTTCGTAAATTTCACCTAACTTCAGTTTTCGATTTAACCAGAAATGTTCTGTTGAACATTTCTGGTTCAGCTTTTTTGGGATAACTATTTAGCACAGTTTAACGTAACAGCCTAAAAAGTATGGTTTATCCAATCATTGCAAAACTGACTTAGAATTTATTAGAAGACTCATAAATTTTCAAAGTAAATAAATAAAAAATTAAAATGCGGTGATTATGGTTTATGATTGGGATACTCCTCATCATAAAGTATCTAAATTTTGCGTTTGAACGTCAACTTCTCGGCCACCCTGTATAATTATTATCCCAACCAAAAGACGTCCACTGCTGGACAAAGGCCTTCCCCAACTACCTACAACTGCCTTCCCCAACTACCTACAACTGCCTTCCTTCTTGCGCGGCGAGTCGTCGGCCCACCTTGTTGGGAGCTACCCCCACGGTGGTGACATTATGTAAAATAACGAATTCTATTTCTTGTTTAAGGCCCGAGAGGTTACGGCAGCCGCACAACCTGGGAGTGCTGCTAATCGAGTTCTTCGAGCTGTACGGGAGGAAGTTCAACTACGTGAAGACTGCCATCAGGGTCAAGAGCGGCGGCTCGTACGTCTCCAAGGATGAGATACAGAAGGTACTTTATCCAGCCGCTTTATGTACTTAGCGCATACTTCAGTGAATTCAGCTGCCTTGCTTACATGGTTTTTCTTAAATACTATGGAAGCCCTCTATGGAACCCTTGTGTCGCGCGGTACTTTACAAACACACAATTGACAGACACAAAGTACACTGAGACCCCGAATAACTATTTACCCATAACATATATGGGTCACACAAATAGTTTTCCTGCGTAGTGGCGAGGTTTATTAACTTGTAAGGCAGGGAGTTCTGTAGCTGTAGAACCCAGAGTAAAACTTTCAAATCACTGTACGGTACGCATGTATGTATTTCGGAATAAACTTAGCCTACTTATATCTACATTTCTTATACTACAAGAGGTATGCGTTAAAGGAGATCCTATTTATTAATTTATCGAAGACGGAATATCTAAAATAATTTAGTAATAACGCGGGCGGCGCGCGCGCGGTACAGCGCGTGCGCCTCGTATAACAACATGTGACATGGACTGTGTCAGTTCCCGGCCGGCACCGCGCTGTTCGGACGTCTACGCTTTTACATGATATGTATTGCAGCTACAAACTAACCGCTGCGATCACCATCGCCCACCAGTAGTTGCATTACTTACTTATCGTATTAAGAATTTTGTATGTCCTTATCATCTGCTATCCTTTTCCTTTTGTGCTGGCATTATCTAGAAAATTCTAGCGATTATACAAAAGCGACTAAAAACGCTTACTGGTACTAGAGTTTCAAACCTGGAACATGACAATATTATAAATACATCACACCCAAAGAAAGAAAATGATCGGTTTCAGCAGAAAAGAATTTGTCTTAGATGGGGATCGAAACCTGGCTGTGGCTTAGAATGAAAGAAAGAAATAATTTTATTTTCATAACATATACGGAAAATACATTCAATTTTAAAAACAAAAATTCAATTTTAAAAACAATACATATATACATACATAGACTCACGCCTGTTTCCCGGAGGGGCAGACAGAGACAACGGACTTCCATTTTTCACGATCCTTGCATACTTCGTTCACTTTGTTTACTGACATTATATTCTTCATACTTGCTCGCCGGTTTAGGGTACTACTGACCTGACCTTTCTTAAGTACGTCTCCGATTTGATCAGAGAATGTTCTACGAGGTCTTCCCCTCCCGGTTGTACTATTCACACAGGCCAGGTATACTTCTTTTGTCAATCTTCTTTCATTCATCCTTTCTAAATGGCCAAACAATAATTCAATTTTAATCATTTTTAATTTTATCCGTACTGGTATGAAAAATGGCCCTATCTCAGCTAGTACTGCATTTCTGCAGTGCTGATCTTCCGATAGGGCCAGTAGGTACTGGAAGCGTGATACCAGACGAATTCACATTATCATACTTACAAGCTAAAAACATTCCTGGATTGTTATAACATTAGTATTTACTGTTATGCATTACATTACTGTTATAACATTAGGTATTACTAGGTATGTACCTAGTAATACCTACACATTAAGATTATTATGATTATGAAATGTAGGATAGGAAAGTAGAACAGAACAGAGAGAAAAATTATTAATAACAAAAAATATCAATAACAATGAATGCTTATAATCACAATTGATTCATTGTATCACATTATTCATCGGATCACATTATTCATGCATTTCTTTAATCGATTCCATTAATTCATCATATCGATTCAGGACGGCAGGCAGGCGTCACTAGGTTTGTAGTTCTATTCACCTGTCGGCTGGAGCCCCCGCTCTATTTTCTGGTGTAGCAGTGAAAGCCTCCCTAACTGCCAGCACACAGTAAATGTAATGTTAATGAAAAGCTGAATTGAATTCATATTTGATTCAATAACTTAACATGAAACAAACTTGGTCCAACAATATTAATTTAAGTAATGTAATCAGGCGGAAATCCATAACAATCAAAATAAAAAATCACAATGTTGTGCTAGTTCCGCTTTAATTGAGTAGCTAGATATTGGTTTTGTATTTTGGATAATTCTACTAATATTATAAAGGCGAAAGTTTTAATAAGTATGGATGGATGGATGGATGTTTGTTACTCTTTCACGTAAAAACTACTGAATGGATTTTAATGAAACTTTATAAAAATATAGCTTATACATCAGAATAACACATAGGCTATAATTTATAAAGATATTGTATGAATTGTCCAAAATAGAACGATACGTGTCAAGTAAGTAGGAAACAATCTACCATCTGCGAACTATTCCGGCGTACACGGCCAAAACCGGTAGAGGTACCTACACATCCTACTAATATTATAAATGCAACACTTTCTGAGTATAGATGTCATTGAGTTAAATAACTAGAGAAGCAACCCTCATTATAGCGAGTCGCAAAAAGTGTAATCACTAGTTAACAGTGACGACGTAGCTTTGAAACCACTAGACATTTTAAACTAAACATATATCTATCTTACTTACACCGGCCGCAATGACAATACAGTCGCTTAGATTAGACAAAGACAAAAGCAAAACATGCATCGGCCGGTTGGGGTTGCTTACCATATAAAAAACCCCCAAAAAATATATTTTAAATCAAGTTTATTTTAAAGATAATTTGTAATAACATGAATTATTAAAAGTAAGTATTTCTAATTAAATGAAGTAAGCATGACTAAATAATAAAATACAGGTGTGTTTCAATATTTTTTATTATACAAAAAAATGGAATGTTGGATTATAATTACTAATAAAGTTTCCAAAATGGTGAAAAGAATGGAATGGAAATAAAAGTAGATGAAAATTTGGAAACTGATAAAGAAATACATTATATATTATTATATAGAATACATAGCAATATAAAATTAAGAATATAACAAATTTAAAATCATTACAAAGAAAATGGAATAATTACATCAAACACTTGCTACACAATTTAGTTTGAGTTGTATTAAAGCAGTTTGTGGCTGTGGGAATTTTATAAGAAGTATTTTTAGACCAATATTAGCTATGTTCTGACAATATTTATTACCAAATTAAACCTTTACTTACAAGAAGCATTGGAATTGCTACGTTAGACAAATAAACACGGCCACATTCGCTTTTTGGTCCTAGTTTGTCTTGATCCCGGAAGTGCTTTGAACAAATAACAGATGATTTAATCGGTTGCCAATCAGTCTGCTTTCTCAGCGATCGAATAACTTCCATCCACTTCTCACGGCATGATGCATATTATAGCATACCGCAATTAATATAAAATTGGTTATAAAAAATACTAGACAATGTGAATATTACCCACTTAAATTATTTTTAGTTAATTAAAAAACAGAGGTAACAACGTTACGTATTCCATAAATTACAAATTCCCCCAATTTTATGGGAAAACTAACCAATGTTTTAGTGGTAACACTGAACCTTAAATAGAATATTAAATGTTTTAATTCAATTTTGACGTTATTTACGTTAATATGAATACATAAACAATTAACTTACGTGTGGAAAGTAATTCCGCTTGATTTGTGATGTTTTTGAGACCTCAAATCGCATTCTTTGACTATACATTTACCCATTTTTCTCTTGGTTGAACACGGTTGGCGTCTCACTAAGCACTGAACTGACATTAGCTGCATAAGGCTGTGGCCTTATGTGGAGTGGTTACGCATTGGCGCGGTTATTACTAATCTAGTAGTTTATATCAGTGTATGGAGGTATGTTTGTTACTCTTTTACGCCAAAACTACTTTAATGCGGGTGAAACCGCAAGGCATAGCTAGTTAGTAATACTTTTAGATTTTCGAGCACCTGGACAACTTCTATGGACTTTCAGACTCAATGTGTTTTTGTATAATGAAGTTGTGTGGACAGGAAATGAACGACGGCCACCGTCCGTCGCTGCTGTGCATCGAGGACCCCCTGACGCCCGGCAACGACATCGGCCGCTCCAGTTACGGCGCTATACAAGTCAAACAGGTGAACATTCTAATATCGCCATCTCTCTCTCTCTCTACATCATCATCTTTATCTTCTGTTTCGCTTTCAATTCGTCTGCATGCTTATCCAGATTTTGTTTTTGGTATGTATAATACTAATAATATCCTGATTTACACACATTCATCTGCATTAAGCAGAGCTTGTACTATGGAAACCAGATACTTATATAGATAAGTACATCCAACCTTAGGACAAACAGAGATGTTCATGCACACAAATATCTGTCGTGGGCGAATTGAACCTACGACCTGCGGCGTGAAAGCAATTTACCGACCCGACAAATGTTATGTGAAGTCTTTTTGTAATGAAGAATAGAACCGGTTTGGCGTTTTTTTAAGTGTAATTATTTCAGTAGCCGTTTTAACGAGGCTTTATTTATTAACTTAAAATTTTTATAACAAATAATTTGAACCTATTGAATAAAAGATTATATACCAGTAGTACAAGAATAAGAGATATATATACCAGAGAATGGGCAGCAGCGTTCTCATGAGTACCAATGTCTACCTTACTGCGATCGCCAACCCGTCTGCCAAGCGTGGCGATTATGGCATATCCTCCCAAATGATGGACACAAATAAACCGCAGCCCCCAGTTTCCGGCAGCCCTGCTATTCCCAGCCGTGGTTACGGCAGGGCAGGGGGTGCTAAGAATCCC
Source organism: Pseudoips prasinana (assembly GCA_951640165.1). NCBI lineage: Eukaryota > Metazoa > Arthropoda > Insecta > Lepidoptera > Nolidae > Pseudoips > Pseudoips prasinana. The sequence goes on along the minus strand of OX621254.1, from coordinate 32,945,457 downwards.
CGGCAGATTCCGCGTTACCAACACCGACGACCTCTGGCCCTGGCAACATACAACACACGCACACTGCGGACCGACGAGAAGATGATCGAACTGGAGGAAGAATTGAGCAGGTTACATTGGGACATAATAGGATTATCTGAAGTCCGAAGAGAGGGGGAGGACACGATAATCCTGAAATCCGGGAATCTGCTCTATTTCCGGGAGGGCGACCAACTGTCCCAAGGTGGTGTTGGGTTCATAGTCCACAAGTCCCTCGTCCACAACATAGTGAAAATCGAGAGTGTGTCGACTAGGGTTGCGTACCTTATACTCAGAATTACCAAGCGGTATTCGTTGAAGGTCATACATGTTTACGCGCCGACTTCGACGCACTCCGACGATGAGGTTGAGGTCATGTATGAGGATATTTCTAGAGCCTGGGGCACTTTAACGCGAAGCTGGGTAAACGATTCGGGAATGAGCTGAGCGTGGGGCAATTTGGAACTGGAGACCGGAATCCCCGGGGCCAAATGTTGGCCGACTTCATGGAGAAGGAGGGACTCTTTATGATGAACTCCTTTTTCAAGAAGCCGGAAAACCGCTAATGGACCTGGGTAAGCCCCGATGGTAAAACAAAAAACGAGATAGACTTGATCTTGTCGACGAGTAGACAAATGTTCAATGACGTCTCAGTGATCAATACGGTTAAAACCGGGAGCGATCACAGACTGGTGAGAGGCTCATTGAACCTAAATGTCAAGCTCCAGAGGACCCGACTGATAAAGTCTACGCTCCGACCTTTACCCATCCATATCCAAAACCCTGAACCCTTTCAGCTCGAACTGCAACACCTTTTCGAATGCCTAGCAGATTGCGAGGAAGTGGACTCATACCACGACAGGCTCGTAGAAACTGTCCATACGGCTGGGTCTAAGGTCTTCAAGGCCCACCGTACAAACAGAACCAAGAAGATCTCTGACTTTACCCTGCAGCTTATGGACGAAAGACGGAAAATAGTTCTGACATCCTCTGATGATGCTACCAGATACCGGCAGCTCAATGTCTTTGACTCGCGACACGCGCCATTTTAATACAAATTGTTTTAAAGAAGCCATTGAGCGGAACAAAGGCTCTAAAGTGTTTGCAAGAGAACTGTCTGTTGGACAGAGCCAACTGACGAAACTGAAGACAGGATGGCAGAATCGTCACGTCTAGACCTGAGTTGCTGGGAGAGATTGAGAGGTTCTACGGACAGCTGTATACGAAAACCCAGTCACCTGTCGATAGTTGTGCCTCAGATCCCAGAGCACGACTAACCCAACACTTCACCGACGACATCCCGGACGTCAGCCTGTGCGAGATTAGAATGGCTCTCGAACAGCTTAAGAACAACAAGGCGCCTGGTGATGATGGAGTTACGGCAGAGCTTCTGAAGGCGGGTGGTACACCAATCCTACGGGCCCTTCAGAAGTTATTTAACTCCGTCATACTAGAAGGTCCAACGCCACAAGCATGGCACAGGGGTGTGGTGGTGCTCTTCTTCAAAAAGGGGGATAAAACCCTCTTGAAGAATTACAGACCCATCACTCTGCTGAGCCATGTTTACAAGTTGTTTTCGAGGGTCATTACGAATCGTCTCGCACGCAGGCTTGACGACTTCCAGCCTCCCGAACAAGCCGGTTTCCGTAAAGGCTTTAGTACCATAGACCACATACATACGCTGCGGCAGGTTATACAGAAGACCGAAGAGTATAACCAGCCATTATGCTTAGCGTTTGTGGACTATGAGAAAGCCTTTGATTCGATCGAAACTTGGGCCGTGCTGAGGTCTCTCCAAAGGTGCCAAATCGACTATCGGTATATCGAGGTGTTAAAGTGTTTGAACGAAAACGCCACTATGTCAGTGCGACTCCAGGACCAGAACTCGAAACCTATCCACTTGCAGCGAGGTGTGAGACAGGGAGATGTTATATCTCCGAAACTGTTCACCGCTGCATTGGAAGATGTCTTCAAGCTTCTGGACTAGAAAGGCTTTGGCATCAATGTCAATGGCGAGTACATCACCCACCTTCGATTTGCCGACGATATAGTAGTCATGGCTAAGACCCTTGACGACCTCGGTACAATGCTTGATGGCCTCAGCAGAGTCTCTCAACAAGTGGGTCTGAAGATGAACTTGGATAAGACGAAAATCATGTCGAACATCCATGTTGCACCCACTCTAGTTAAGGTTGGAGACTCTGCACTCGAAGTTGTAGAGAACTATATTTACCTAGGACAGACTATAGATAGATAGATAGATAACTCTTTATTGTACACCAAGTAAAATAAAATATAAGGAACAAGGATGCATTACAGAAATGTACAATTGGCGGCCTTATCACTAAATGTGATCTCTTCCAGACAACCTAGGCAGGGATTGGAGTATATAACAAAATAGTTGCGGTAGTTGTCAGTGTACAAAAATGATGACATGGTACGCACTGGTACTATGACAAAAACAGTGAACTTAATACGCTACAAACTTATACTTAACTTACATATTACATAACATATACTATATACATATATATAAATATATACATATATAAATAAAATATATATACATTCTTGAAAATTATAACCATAATGTACACAAGAGCTATTTTTAATGCTGAAGTTCTAGACCAATTAAAAGTAATCAATTTGTACTTTGTTGAAGAGACAAGTAGTGTTCTTTCACAAGATTCTGAAACTGTCGTAGTGATTTTACTTGACGAATTACTAATGGCAGTGCATTCCACAGACGAGCACCTTGCACAGCAAACGATTTATCAAAAAATATTGAGGAATGCTCTGGCATTTTTAATCGAAGATTTTGCGCTGATCTTAGTAACCTCGAATGTGACTCATACAGGAAAGAAAAGCGATCTTTAAGATAAGAGGGAGTAGAAGGAGTAAACAAAACATTGTAAAGAAGTGACAGAATATGAGCATTCCGGCGAAAGCGAATGGGCAGCCACTTGAGCTTGTTACGAAATTCCGTGACATGATCATATTTACGTAGACCAAATATGAATCTTATACAGACGTTCTGGAGACGCTCAAGTTTATCAAGCTGGGCCTCGGTAAGATCAAGATAGCCGACATCTGCGTAATCTAGTATTGGAAGAAGAAGGGATTGAGCAAGCGCAATTTTGGTGCTAGTTGGGAGGAAGTTTTTAAATCTTCGCAAAGATCCAATCGACGCAAGTATTTTGCGACTGACGTATTGAAGCTGAGGGCCCCAGGAGAGGCAGTTGTCCAAGTATCCAACTAGGTAAGCCCAACTTCGAGAAGGAGGTCAATCGTAGAATCCAACTTGGCTGGGCAGCGTTCGGGATGCTACGTAATATCTTCTCGTCCCAAATACCGCAGTGTCAAAAATCGAAAGTCTTCGACCAGTGGGTGTTGCCAGTGATGACTTACGGAACAGAGACGTGGTCGCTCACTATGGGCCTTATCAGGCGGCTCAAGGTCACCCAAAGAGCAATGGAAAGGGCTATGCTTGGAGTTTCCCTGCGAGATCGAATCAGAAATGTTGAGATCCGCAGGCGAACCAAAGTAACCGATATAACCGTAAGAATTGCCAAGCTGAAGTGGCAGTGGGCAGGGCACATAGCTCGTAGAGCCGACGGCCGCTAGGGTAGAAAGGTTCTCGAGTGGCGACCACGAACCGGAAGACGCAGCGTGGGCAGGCCCCCTACAAGATAGACCGATGATCTTGTGCGGGTGGCTGGAAATCGCTGGGTGCGGATAGCGCAAGACCGGCAATGGTGGAGATCTTTGGGGGAGGCCTTTGTCCAGCAGTGGACGTCTTTCGGCTGATATGATGAATAAAAGATCGGGTCACAGGGAAGGAATCGCGACATGGCATACAGGCGATATTTTTGTATAACCTCGTTCTTTTGCAGTTGGGTAAAAGCATAATACAAATCTAAGTATTCGTTGTTGATAAATTTGAGAGTTTATAAAATGCAGAGTTAAGGTCATCTAGGTATTTTTTTATCACAATATCGACGGCGTACTGTTTTATATAGTTAGTTGGGCGATTGGTTTCCGCACTTAGCCTCCTAATTGGGCTATTGTACGTGAACTTATCTGGCTACTCAAACCATTTTAGTTCCATCCAGAAGTCCAAGAGGCTTCGAAAGCTTGGCTTGAGTACTTCCTGCAGTGTCTTCGGATCGTTTAGGAACTTTGCCCGTTGGCCGGCAACGCTATTGCTGAGTAGCAGTACGTGTGCCGGTGTTTCTTGAGATTCAATGCATCTCTGCACAAGGGGCTGTCTGTGACGCGTTTGAAGAGGTGTTTGTTAAGTGTGTAGTGTCCGGTGATTGTGCCTATCACCATGCGCAAATGTTTTCTGTTCAGATGTAGTAGACTGCGAGATAGGCGTTTGTTCAGGGATGGTAGAATTTCCTTTGTCTGTCTGCATGATTCTAGATCCATCCATTCTTTTTCATGTTGCTGCGTTGTTTTTTCACTTAGCCATGTTTTCAGTTGGTTAAAGGATATGGGCACTAGAGGTTCTGGTCCCATTGTCCTCATTTCTGAGGCCTTCCTTGCCAGCTGGTCCGCAGTGTCATTGCCCAGAGAGCCGTTGTGGCCCCGGATCCACTGTAGTGTAACTTTGTTGTCAGATGCTATGTTTTCGAGTGCACAGTGGCACTCCATGATGAGACCGCTGTTGAAGCTGTTGCTCTTTAAAGCCTGGAGTACAGAAGCACTGTCTGAGATAATGCGTATGGATTTGCCACGCACCATTCTAGACTTTACTGCTGTTGCAGCTCTAATTATACCCACGCATTCCGCTTGGAAAATTGAGTTTAGGCTTCCTAGAGTAGTCGATATATTGATGTTTAGGTCACTAGAAAAGAGGCCAGCTCCTGTGCCTTTATTTGTTTTGGATCCATCCGTGTATATCCGAACTTCGTGGATACCGGAACTGTCCTTGGCTTCTTCTTGAGGTTGGATCGCGTAGTTTTTATTAAGAACGAAAGTTTTTGGGATTATATCACATGTCGCGTCAATCATTGGGAGCGTCTTTTGTATGTCATCCATGAGGCGCGTATGCGTTTCCCTGTTATTTTGCTTCCACAACCCAGATTTGTTAAACCTTATGGCTGTAACCACGGCCTTATGTTGAACTACTAGGTGCAACGGTCTGAGGTTTAGTAAGGCCTCTAGGGCCGCGGTGGAAGTCGTTCTCATGCTTCCTGTCGTTGCTAGGCATGCTAGTCGTTGGAGGCTTTGAAGTTTGGCCCTTGCGGTGCCTGTTTGGGTTCTGGGCCACCATACAATTATGGGTGCCATACGTTATCATGGGGCGAATTATCATTTTGTAAAGCCATCGGGTCATGGATGGTTTCAAACCCCATTTCTTCCTATGAGCAGCGAACGCAAATAAACATGGAAGCATTACTTCAAGGAAACTAAGCGCAAATCTTGACCCAATATCCCAATCAAACTGACACAACGGAATACCGTCTCTGATTGGCCAAAAATATTACCGCTCAGGTTCACCTTTTAAAAGTAGATATTATAACGTGAAGTTTGGGTCTAAATTGCCATGTTCATGTCATTCGCCGAGGGATGTTTTATGCTATAAAGTGCAACGAAAATAATTCACCGTGACATTGATGTTGTGATGTTGTGTGATGTTGAAGGTTTTATGATAAAATATACAGTTTCTTGAACTTTACGGCAAGAACTTTACCGTATTTGGCGAGTAATGAGTTTGTTTGCTATGATAATAAGGTAAATAAAACAAATTTGTGGTCAATTATTTATTATAATTATTATTTACAATTTCCGTATACGTAAAACTACCTTTTAGGATTCTGTACCTTCAAAGGAAAAAACGGAACCCTTATAGTATCACTTTGTTATCCGTCAGTCCCTCTGTCTATCAATACCCTTGATCTTGAAAACGCGTGGAGGACTCGACTTGAAATTATAGGTGGTCTAGTATATATACAGGGTTACTTGTAAAACACCAACAACCTCACAGGACTAGGAAGTTAACATCATAAGCTACAACTAACTCTACGCGCATCGCAAAGATTACGTAAGCCGCCTGTTTACGTTATCTTTGCGATACGCGTAGAGTTATAAACATTCAAGTGGGATTTAAATTAATGTTGACGTTTTACAAAAAAAATATATAAAAAAAAAATAAAATTAATATTGACTTTTTACAAAAAAAATGTATAGATATAGATAAAAATACAAATTATCAAAAGTTGTAAAATAAATGTTATTGCTTATGGTTTTAGCTATCTAGTCCTGCGAGGTTGTTGGTGTTTTACAAGTTACCCTGTATATATATAAATAAAATAGAATTGCCTGTTTATAATGCATTTAACAAATAATCTTACCGTACAAATGGGAATAGCGTTTGTTTTAGCTTCCTCTATCCCTTTTTTGAAACAGAAAAATCGTCATTGCTGAAATGAACCGAGCACACCCTTGTCCTTTTTTTTGGGCTCCATTCAATTGCATTCCTTTCCAAAGGAACGGCTATCGTCTATAGTTCTCTTCACTTTAGATCAAGTTGAAGTTCGAAGAAACCAAGCAATTTTAATACCACTATTACCACTGTTTTGTACAAACTCTAAAGATGCTGAGTATTTTATCTAAGATTGTTATAAAATAAATAATAATAATAAATAAAAATATTTATTATAATTAATGTGTCGAAAAATAAATTGATTCGTTTGCATAACAACATCACCATATATTTTGTGTGAATTAGATTGACTTCATATTTAATAAAATTAAAATATATAGCGATGTACTTACCCGTAATAAATAATTCCAACACTCTTATTATGCAAATGAGATTTACATTTTTGTAAATTAAACACGCTGAAACCAATAACTGACAGACGACCGCCATTGATGCCTGTAGTGAGCAAACTCGGTCCGCGGCACAATTTTTAAGCCCCGCCTACCGTGGCACAATCTACGTTGGCTCATTTTCGCGAGCTAGGAATGCTTCCATGTTTATTTGCGTTCACTGCCTATGAGTCTTCTGCATTGCCAGAAGACAGAGCGGGCTTTGTCGATTTTCACCTCCATGTGTCTGTTCCAGTTGAGCTTGCTATCAAGCGTTAAGCCTAGGTATTTGACCTCCGATGAGAGGCTCAGTAAACTCAGCTCAAGGCTCAGTAAACAGTGCCAAACAATTTTGGTAGGTCCATAGTGTTTGGTTTTCTCTTGTTTGTGAATAGGACCATTTCTGTTTTCTTTGGATTAACCGTTAATTCGTTTTGGTAGCCATTGTTCTACGATTTTGAAGGCAGATTGCATGCGGTTACAAATCATGTTTTCTGAGTTGCCTTTTATCATAATCGTGATGTCATCAGCGTAGCCGACGGTGTAGTAGCATCTTTGGTTAAGGCGTCGTAGTAAATCATGCACCACGATGTTCCATAAGAGAGGTGAGACTGTACTGTTTTATATATTAAAGTGTATAATTCTATCCTGGACTCGGTATTTTCGACGCGCAGGCATTTAGTACAGCCAATTTAAAGTTCCGCCTTACTACTGGACGTTTTTCGTGCCAGAAAAATCACAGCAGCAAGTTTTGGTCCGATTTCGAATCTGAATCCAAAACTTTTGCCGGGGTTGCAAGTTACATTTAGATTCCCAAGGTGGTTTCATTTTTCTTAATTCTAAGGAAGTCACCTAACGAGTTTTTGGCCCACCTGTTGCAGTAGCTCCCACGTTGCAGGTCCTTTAGAAACTTTATCATCCTTTTAATGCTGTACGCTTTTAGGATGATGGTAGTAGAGAGTTAATTCCACAGCCTACATGTAAGAGGGAGTCCTATCTGTAGCTAATAAGATAAAATATGTATTGTAAAATAGTTGTGTTAAATAGTATACAGTTCAGCATAAGGCATGCGAAAGGTACAAGACCGATAACAAAGCCCAACCGTCTGTCGCAGGCGTTCGACTACGGCTACATCATCCTGCAGCAGGCGGTGGGCGCGCACAGCGCCCTGCTGGCGCGCCACAGCGTGCTGGGCCGCATCGTGCGCGTGACGGACCACGTGCTGCAGTACCGGCGCTGGGTGCGCGACACCTTCGAGACCTACTTCTTCCCGCACCGCCGCGCCGCGCCGCTCAGCAGCCGCTCGCCCTCGCCCGACCTCTCCGACAGCGACCCGGTCAGTAATAACACGCCGGCTAATACTACGATACACATACGCCACAGCGTGCTGGGCCGCATCGTGCGCGTGACGGACCACGTGCTGCAGTACCGGCGCTGGGTGCGCGACACCTTCGAGACCTACTTCTTCCCGCACCGCCGCGCCGCGCCGCTCAGCAGCCGCTCGCCCTCGCCCGACCTCTCCGACAGCGACCCGGTCAGTCATAACACGCCGGCTAATACTACGATACATATACCATTACTACAATACAGATATGTCGCCGACCAATACTACAATACATTTATGTTGCCGGCCAATAATTCAATAGAGATACGTCGCTTACCATTACTACAATACAGATACGTCACTAACCAATGCCACACATGAGTCGCCGGCCAATACTACGGCATATTATATGTCGCCCACCAATACTACAATACATTTATGTTGCCGGCTAATAATTCAATAGAGATACGTCGCTGACCAATATCATAATACAGATAAGTCGCTGACCAATACTACAATACAGATACGTCACTAACCAATACCACACATGAATCGTCGGCCAATACTACAATACATCTATGTACCCGGCTTATAATTAAATACAGATAGTCGCTGAGCAATACCACAATACAGATACATGCTGACCAATACTATAATAAACATAGGTCGCTGACCAATACTACAATACAGATATATTACCGACCAATACCATAACACCCAAACATTTTAGGCCAATACTACAATATATTTTTAAAACAAAACAAAACCAACACTACAACATAGCCATATCACAGTTTAATCTTAACAGTATGTTATTATCTGTTGTTCAGGAGTGGTCGGACGGCGGCGCGGCGGGCGGCGGGCGCACGTCGCCGCCGCCGCTGTCGGCGCTGCAGTGCTCGTCGCCCACGCCGCGCCGCGTGTCGGCGCACCAGAGCCTCATCATACACCACATCACCAGCAACTCCGACTTCAACAACATACCCTCCGGTCAGTATGCCACCACTGCACTTTGACAGACTATTGTTTTAATGAATGAATGAATCCTCATCTTCTACTAATTTATAAAATATTGATGTATAGTGTGGACATTTAAGGTTTATAATTAGGTTATTTGTAAAACACTAACACCATAAGCGACAACTATTGTTCTACGAGTTCGGACATAACTAAATACATGAAAAATAAAAAATGATTATTACGAGTATTGAAAAAACACACTACCAAATGTAGCTTTATCACTCTATAGAATTGTGCGCCGTCTAGCAAGCAACGAGAAGGTCACTAGTGCCGGTTTATCTGGTTTGGGGAGTTCCTGAACACAATGAAAGTGAAATAGATATTTGTTTTAATTGTGTATGACACTCTCGCTGTGTCATTGGTGCTCTCTGCAGGGTTAGCCTCAAAGTACTCCATGATCTCTTGTTGGTTTCGTTCTGTGGGTCTCGGTGATCACTATCCGTCATCCTATATTGGGACTGTTTACAATTCCGTAGTCGCCGACATCGTCTCACGGCTTGGGGGAGCAGCTTATATTGGCAGCAGGCTTGCAACATATTGTCATCATACTTAGTAAGCGTTCTTACAGTTTCCGTGTTTTCGATACTGGAATACCGGTACACCATGTCGGATACGACTCAATATCGAAACTGACATATTATCGGTTAGAAAAGTGGGTTAAGTTCTAATGGCTAACGGTCTCTTTTTCTGTGTCTTTGCAGGGGTACTATATTTACGTAATCTTTGCGATGCTCGTAGAATTATAAACATTCAAGCGCGAAAATAAATAAGTAAAATTTAGCAAAATATTAAAAGTTGTAGAACAAAGTTTTTTTGGGGATGAGAATTATATAGGATAAAACTTAGCGTAGCGGACATTTCTTTCTAGTCGATCTTAAGGAGTATCTCTATTTAATTAGGGTTTATAAAGAAAATGCATGTTTATTAATAATAATCATCTTTCATTTTCATTGCGATTCATCTCGTTGAGTAAATAATAAAAAAATATAAATAAAATAATAACAGTTTTTTCCCAACAAGCACAGATAATCCTTAACTTAGTTTACATCTAAGACGATATAACTAATTGCGTTTAGTTTATATAATACTTATGAATTGAGCATTTACCGTTGACATTTTCTACATAATATATTTAATGGGTGTCGGTGTGAGTGAGTTTAACTGTGGGTGTCTTTCGCAGGAGTGATCCAGCGCTACTCGCTGGGCGCGGGCGGGGGCGCGGGCGCGGGCGGGGGCGCGGGCGGCGGCGCGCGCGCGGGGCGGGCGGCGCCGCGCTCGCGCCACGCGCGCCTCGCCTCGCCGCCCGCGCCGCGCCGCGCGCCGCCCGCCGAGCGCCACAAGAAGCGCCGCCACCCGCAGCGATGATGGCGCCCCACCCACATACCCTAACTAGGCTAAGTCCGACACTTACATTACATCTTCTGTCTTATATTTCCACATTCAAAGGAACATAGAAACGTCCACAACTCATACCTTCATGTCGGCCGACCGACTCGACTAAGCATCTTCTGCAAACCAACGTCCCGACAGAGGTCACCCTAATAGTTGCCATCCATCTACATAAATGACTGGCTACCACCAGGGTGACCTTTGGGACGTTGGTTTGCAACCGTGTAGAAGATGCTTACCGTCCGAAAGACCCCGACCGTCACCTACATCCAACATTTATATCCTTCGACCCCAGTCAACCAGAATTTTAGGTAAATAATGTTTGTTATAGTGATAAATAAGTTACAATTCAAATCCCAGTAAACGTTAAAAAAATGAATTTCGAATCGGATTTAACCGATAGCCGGTAAAAAACCTTCGGATTTTTTTTTGTATTTACCGTGACGTCATGAACTATTTTAAATACGATTCCTGTGGTAATATTTAACCCCTTCAAAATTTTGAATCATAAACTCATAACACTTCTAAATAATTATCATCATACTATTACTGTAACCAGTTTATAATAGTTGATTTTTTTAAGAAAAGCGTACGATTAATAATTATAACTTTTACGCAGCCAAATACCTCGAAAATGTATCGCAGTAACTACATTTCAAAACAAAAATTACAAAAACCTTAAATATTACCAACGAATTAATTAACAAAAAAAAAAAAACAAAGCAATAAATGAATCATATCAAGAATAATTCTAAATTATTACATAAAGTCTATTTCACCAACAACAACACAATTAGACCTATAAAATAATTCAAATTATTTACTAATATATATTAATCACCCCGTATACTTTTACCGAAGTCAAGTTTAAATATATATTCAGGATGATCCTTTTATAGATATATGGGAGTGTAAATATAGCTAAATACACGTAAACTTCTTTATGGATTTTCGCGGCATAGTAAAAAAGCGTAATCCAAAAAAAAAAATTATAAAAATTGACATAATGATAGTCACCACATCTATGTCAATCATATATAATATCAATATCAATCAGATGTAAGTTGCCAACAGTAAATATTGACTATGCCTTCGGTATTTCATAAAAAATCCTTTAATATTCGATCTACGTTTATTTACAACCAATACATAAATAAATGTTAAAATGGAAACCAAATTTTATGTGGCTCTAACAATTTGCAATATTTGTTAATTAAATACTTCATTTAAATTCATCGAACACATTTCACAGCAAATAATTATACATTGAAAGGTTCCTTGTCTATGTAATCGTATGTAAATACATATAATATGTAAATTATGTGATATATAAATCGCTACATATATTTGTAAAGCTAATCGACTGCCAATATTGTACAAACGTTTAGTCTGTGTGGATAACATACGCTTTAATAATATAGTCTACTACGTCGTACTAATGCTGCTAGATATTGAACTCTATGTCATAATAATAATAACGAAAATACTTGTTAGTCAATGTTGTTGGATGTTTTTTGTTTTAAATCGTTAATTGTAGCGTAACAGTAGGCACTGGGATTCCTTTGATACTGTAGTATAATTTGTTTGCGTATAATTTGGTTGTATCAACCCAGATGTGTGATACAGATGTAAAGAACTCGAGTCTTTGAGTTTCGGTAGACTCGGCACAATTTTACAAGACTCAGTGAACTAACTGAACTCGGAGTCTTGAGTCGAACCGAGCTTCAGTCTTTTCACAAAGACTCGAGCGCTAAAAAAGAAGTCGACGAGTCTTAAAACGTGCTCGAGTCTTAAATAGAGCTCGAGTCTTTAAAAAGCTTGAGTCGTAAAAGAGCTTCAGTCTATGTCGTCAGCGTATTAAGATTTAATAATGTTAATAGTTGCAGAGTAATCCAAAGGTTTAATAATCATCATCTTCAGATATTTTTTAATTTTGATGATAAGAATAATTTTTCATGATGATTATAATGAATTTCCTATAAATTAACGTTTCTATTTCTCAAAATACGCTTCTGATTACGAATATATCCCACAAAAGTAATATTTTATTGCCTGATTTAAAAAGGAACTCCAAACGGAAAACAACTCGAGCGCGACTCGCCTGTAAAAACAAATCGAGCGCTAAAAAGAATCTAGTTTCATGTTGCGCTCAAGAGCTCATATAGACTTAAGTCTTGGGAGTCTGTAATAAGTCGAGTCGCGCAATTTGTCAGTCGAGCTCAAAATTTAGGACTCAAAGACTCGAGTTTTTTACATCACTATGCGAAGACAGCATGGGCTCTCCTTGAGCTGGATGTTATAGTCCTCAAGGTGGTTATTACGGTATTTAGTCAGAACAGATATTTAATGTCCAGTGTTGTAGGGATCGTGTTATTCATTGTAGAGCACCAAGCGAAGGGCTGTGACGGAATGTTCACGATATCTAGGCAAGGTAACTCGTCGCGCGGCGTGTGGCCGCATTTCACACCAGTGAGGGACTCAATGCAGTCCCATATGTAATATGTACAGTTATCACCAAATATATATCAGAACTTGAAAGTAATAAACTTAATAGTCTGGGGGGAATCGAACCTGCACATACCCCCTATATACCCGAAGAAGCTATAGAAATAAAACTTAAATTCGGATAATTCGGAAGATGCTAATTTGGAGGTTTGTGTCTAGAAAGAAGCCGTAGTAAACGTGTTGGGCAATAGTAAATTTGATTTCTCGGGAGTACCGTTCGTACGAGAGTGCAGGTTCGGTGCTCGCGGGCGCGGATTTAATTTGTGATTTTCTAGTTTTAGGAACATAATGTATATGTATTATTGTATATACGTCATAGAGTTGGTAAAATGCGCGGTTGAGTTCACTAAATAGGCTTCCAGATCGAAATAATCTTTACTGCATTCTATGAGCGTGAAAATTGATGTTACCCGACTTAAATAAATGATAGATATATTAAATATCATCGATATCGAGTATAACGTAATATTAATATTGTGTCGTTTGATGATAGTGTCGGAATTCAATTGATGTAAAAATGTGTGTACTGGTTTTTTCGTGCTTGCGACAAACCCCAGTACACACAATTTTATTTTGTATGTACATGTATACGTCAGATGATTCAAACGGTCCGAAAATTCATAATACCCAAAAAGAATATTAAACATATTTTATTTACTTGATGTGGAATTTTCCGGTTATTTCCGTGCTCCTGAATGAAGTAAAAATGTATTATTAAATTAAAACTTATGATATAAAAAAACGATTTATGCAGGAGCAAGGAAATACACTCTATGCTAAACGCAAAGGCTCGTGGCAGGCGGAGCAATAACACGCAAAAGAGACAGCGCACATCAGTTTCTCTCTCGCACTTGCACTGTTTATGGGTGACGTCACACAGACACAGATGCGCGTTGTTTGTGTACGTGCGTTTGTCGATAACCTCAGCACCGAAATGGGTTATTTAAATATATTTAGTTACTAATATAATGGTTATATTATACAAATCATTGCCGTTAGTTCGCAAGGCTTGTCAAAGTTGAGTTTTCATGATCCGGTGGGACGACTAGTGACACGACCGAAAAGGTGTCGGGTCAATAAATATGCGCCCTAATAATTAGTTTCATTCGCACACATTAACACCCCTTTGTGATTGGTCCATGGAGGACTGAAACACGTTTTGTTAAGCTGTCGGTCCCGGTTGTAGTCATTAGACAACAATCGTTAAGCCATGTCAGAACTCTACGAACAACTCTGACACTAGTGTAACCACTTCCCATACAATAAATAAATAAAAAACTACGCACCGGTAAAACGCAGCAGTTAGACGTGCCTACATTGGCTCGTTGGTTTTCGGGTGTATAAGTCATACACCTGAAAACCACCGGGACCGACAGCAGAAGATCAACAATTGCCGTGTACTGCCGACACCACTGTGCGTAGCATACTTATCGTATGGGCAGTGGTTACCCAAGTGTCATAGTTGTTCAAGCCGCCCAGTAGGCCTCTGACATGGCTTAAAGACTGTTGTCTAATGACTACAACCGGGACCGACAGGTTAACGTGCCCTCGAAAGCATGGAGCCGCTCAAAAATTAAACTACTTTGGCGGTCACCCATCTATGGATTGCGTGCTGTTAGTCTGTGCGACTCGGTGGTTTAAAAAAAAAACTACATAAGTGTTAACACTACTTTTATTTTATTTTTAACACTACACTCTATTTAACTAATAGGGAACACTAATAGTAACTTTGTTATTTGAACTTTTGCGCGATAGCCCTAGTGAAGGGCAGAGTGACGACCCGGAATATATTATACTTCTAGTTTCCTTGCTGAAAGCCAGCCGGCAGATCTATGACCATTCCGTAGCTGGGCAGCCATTTCATCAGAGAATAATACACTGATGGAAATAGTAAAAACGCGAGTTTATATACAGTATTTACTGCTGATTTGCTGGTTGGCATTTGCGTCAATCGGTGATTATTGCAACTCAGCAGTAAACAGCGGGAATAGGGATGTAACAGTACGTAGCTGCCGCAGGGGTATACATATCTTATTGTAACGTTTGTTATATTATTTATTTGTATATTGTAACTTAGTAGTAATGATTGTTCGGATGTGTACACTCGGCAAAGTTGGCGCATGTCCACTTGCCCGCCTTTCCTTTGAGACGATGTTTACGGGTAAATGTTTCTGTATAAATTGGACGCTGGGCGATTTGTCTCATAAGGATTGTAAAAGGAAGAAAGGAAACTTGATTGTATCTGTTTGTTGGACCAGCGGGTGTACATACATACATACATACATAGACTCACGCCTGTTTCCCAGAGGGGTAGGCAGAGACAACGGATTTCCATTTGTCACGATCTTTGCATACTTCTTTTCCTCGATTACTGTCATTATATTCTTCATACATGCTCGCCGGTTTAGGGTACTTCTGACCTGCCCTTTCTTGAGAACATCTCCAATTTGGTCAGAGAATGTCTGAGAATGTAATGTTTGAGAAGCGGGTGTACACAGGGCTACATATCTAGCTATACATTTCCAGTATAAGCTTACCTACTATTGTATGGAAATCCTATACAACGCGAGGTCAGCTTATATTGGAAACTAGCTGTGCCCGGCGGTTTTACCCGCGTTAAACTTTATAAATTATTACAGCTCCTCCCCCATAGGTGATAGCGTGATAATATGTAGCCTATATGTTGGCCCGACCTCTGAGTAATATACATGCAAAATTTTAAATAAATCCATGGAGTACTTTTTGAGTTTAGCCCGGACATACATACAGACAAACAGACACACAGACAAAAACTACATTTTTGCCTTCGATATCGATTGTAGATCATGCTACAAGTATCCTTTTACAAAATATTCAATGTACGGTTTTGACTTTCCTACGATTTTGTTATATGTATAGATATATAGCTTGATGTGTAGCCGTGCATACTATGAATTCTATTCCTATTAGGATTTGTTAACGATGCGTCGTCATCGGAGGAGCATTTTTAAAGTTCACGGTACGCCTGTAAATCTGCTGCCAATGTAGATTACTTCTCTTGAATGAATGTGATTAAATTGAGTCTCGTCCTTTGAAAATAATCCGCTTGCTTCATTCATATGGCCGGCCAGTCTCTGGTGTACTGACCAGTGCTTAAACATCTCAATCTACCCATAAAAATGACCAACCGAGGTCTAACGCGGTATCATCGCGAGGTCAAATAGCTTCCTTTTCTTGGAACCTATTGGACTTCGCGATGTATCCTCACAGGATGAAACAATATAAAATAAGCAAAAGTATTTTTACAACTGACGGTATTTTTACCTAAATGATATTTAATGTCAAAAATGGGAAATCATAAATTTTATCGTCCGGCGGGTATCGAACCTGCAAATCCAATCCGGGGTAGGCGCTCTGCGTTAAGCTACTAACGATACACACTGGCAGATCAAAGTTAGGATTCCCTTGCTTGCTAACTTAACGCAGAGCGCCTACCCCGGATTGGATCTACCAATCCGGGGTAGGCGCTCTGCGTTCAGGTGCAGCTGCGTGCAGGTTCGAGACCATCCAGATGATTAAATTTATAATTTCCTATTTTTGAGATTAGATTTTTAGCTATGCATTGTGAATAAAGCTATAAAATTCAAAATTTACTAAATGATATTGTTTGGACCTTATGAACTTAAAACAAGAATTGTATGTTCAAAGAAGACATGAATGATATTTTTTTCTAATGACCAAAAACACATTTCGTTTCAGAAGAACTTATTTAAGTTCGTATAGTGCCACTTAAAATATGGGTTAACCTAATATATAAACAAATACACTTAATACAATACCTACACACAGATTAAGTTCTTACACATATTAATACCTACAGTGACTTAAAATATTGTTTTAATTTAACTTTCACATCACACTAATATTATAAAGGTGAAAGTTTGTGAGTGTGTATGTTTGTTACTTCTTCACGGCTAAACGGCTGAAGCGATTTCAATAAAATTTGATATGGAGTTAGCTGACACCCTGGATGAACACATAGGCTATAATTTATAAAGTTTAACGCGGGTAAAACCGCGGGGCACAGCTAGTTGTTCATATGAATGAAAGAATGTAAAAAGAATACGCGAAGTAGAAGGTTTGTATAATGTCGTGTTAGGGACGTTTTGTGCATCAGTCGGTTTACCTTAATAGACGGTCTGATCCGATCAGGAACAGGGGCTCTACCGGCTAAGTCGCCGAATATCGATTTCTTAAATGGCGTTCAAATAAATAAAGGTTAAAAATGACTTAATCAATCTTTAAATCGGCTTCAACGTTGACAGTTCATATCCGGACCTTTTGACGTCACATGTGCTCTCCATGAGCATGAGATTTAACGATTGATTAAGTATTTTTTAACCTTTATTTATTTGAACGCCATTTAAGAAATCGATGTTCGGCGACTTAGCCGGTAGAGCCCCAGAGGATGGCATTTTATCAAACTAAGGGTCTCGGAAGGAGGTCTCCAACTGCGCAGTGTTTGGCCAATGGACACCTTCCGTATGTAGAAATTATTTATTGTTTGTATTAGTCGTTTATTTTGAGGTTTTTATGGTGACTTAGCTGCTAGATCATGTAATTATGATGACAAACTATGTGACGACTTGACCATGTCGCTACGACGTTAGACTATGGAAGAACAGAAGCACAACTTCTGTGACCGCGAGCTCGGCAGAGACACACGAGACTTTCTCTGACAGAGGTTCTACTAACATCACACTAATATTACAAAGGTGAGTGTGTGTGTGTTTGTTACTATTTCACGTCTAAACAGCTGGAGAGATTGAAATAAAAATTAGTATGGAGTTAGCTGACAACCTGTATTAACACATAGGCTATAATTTATAAAGTACAGTAATACCCCGCTTTACGCGAGGGATACGTTCCGAAAAAAATCGCGTTAACTTAATTTCGCGTAAATCGAGGTTTATGATTAAGCAAAGTCAAAATTTGATAAAATTAAAATACGAATCATTTCATCTCACAGTCGATTCTGAGAGTCCACAATCTCTCCCAACAATTGTCCATTTTCCATTATTTTAACACTTTTATCTTCAATTCCAAAGTAACGCTTTTACGATCTTTTTTCTTTATAGGCGACATTTTTGACGTAGCGTTAAATTATGTACATATATGTAATCTCCAATAAACGTACACGACTGCCAGCCGAACTAAACACGACGGAACAAATTAAACGAATCCCCATAAACCAAGTCTTAGGACGGGGAATCCCTAATTCTGCAATCAGAATGTTCGGGGGAAAGGAGTAACCAAAGAGAAGTTAATGACTACATTATGTTTATACACATTTTTCGCGTAATGCAGGCATTTGAACGGCAGAGTCTAAATGCGCGTTATAGTGAAACCGCGTATAACGGGGTCGCGTAAAGCGGGGTATTACTGTTTAACGCGGGTAAAACCGCGGGGCATAGCTAGTTTATAATAAGAAATATAACTCTTCGCTTTGCGTTCAGTTGTGAGAGTCTATGTTATTAGTGCAGTAAGGGTTAGAGTGATACCTCATAGCATAGTGGGATACATCATATATTAGACAACACACACATACTGATATTAGATAAAATGCCATAACTGATCGCCATGTCTACCTACCTAGTCTGTTATGTTTACATGTTACAAATAAAAAATTGTTTTGTATTTATGCGGTCTATAATATTTATTTATTTATTAAAATATATATATAATATTGAGTATTGAGGTTATACGCCCGGGCGTGCAATAGTCGTCCACTGAATCGCGATACTCGTATGCACACGCCCACACACACAGACACGCTTACTCACACACGCACACATACACACATACACTCTCTTACACTCTCACACACTCTCTCTCTCACACACACACACGCACACATACACTCTCTTACACACTCTCACACACACACTCCATCACACACACTCTCTCACACACACACACTCTCTCACACACACACTCTCTCACACACACACTCTCTCACACACACACTCTCTCACACACACACTCCATCACACACACTCTCTCACACACACACTCACACACACTCAGACACACTCGGGTGTAATAAAAAGAGTAGATAGAAAATCGCATGGAGATTGCTTAAAGCTTTTTCCTTGCGTGACGATATTTACCAGTTTTAAAAACGATTCCATGGAAGGAGCCGCGTTAGGCTTTGATACAAATTTGTAACATTTCTGGCCACGAATGGGGCCACGGGTGGGGAAATTAAAGGCCTGGCTATAGGTATTCTCTTTGCTACTAAATGTTTCGGGGCAAGCCATGTCCATAGGGTTGAATTCATTAACAAAAAGCAAGACATATTGCAAACCTCAACTAAACATTTCATATTTAAAATCTATTGATATCTTACTTGTTGATCGGTAACCGTGGCTTATTTCATCAAGTTCACTACAAAGCAATTTCCATTAGTATCCATCTTTGTTCCTTACGATGCGCATCAATTATATTGCCCTAGTTATACGTCGTCTACTTTTACCATAACTACGTACAGGCGCCAGCACATCCAACTACCCCAACCTGTCAAAGTTCTTCTATAGATTTTCAACTTTATCACAAAAGCATAAAGTTCACTTTCAATTGACAGATTGGGGTAGCGTGATGTGCTGTCTGTACATCCATTTGCCGCGAACCCATCAGTTCCCGCAATGCAGCGGCACCTTTCTGTCGGCGCGACGTTTATTGCGCATTAGCGGGGTTACTCCGCTGTGCTGTAAAACTTGTGATATATGGCTGTAGGTACTCGATGCCTAACTAGTTTATGAGCATGGATTCGCTTGCTAAAAGTAAAATGTGAACGAATCTTGTATAATATTAGTCTTTGGTCACACCAGTTTTATATCGATCTTAAGGCCGTGACTCTACCAAACCAGATATGTGTGCGGTGTGCTGTGCGAGAAGAGATGTTTCTCAGCTCTGGGGACTCCACCAAACCGGAGATGCTCACATCTCGTCACCACTGCGCGTCGTCCGCGCACAGCTCACATCTCCGCTTCCATCGTGCCATACAAATATTACACATCTCCGCATAGTGATCTCCACTAAAGCTCAGCGGAGGGATTAAAAACATCTCTCTGCTCGTCTCGTCTCCGCTTTGGTGGAGTCCCGGCCTAATATCCGTATTGGCCTGGTATACTTCACTTAGGGGATACTAAGATGCTGCTGAGCTTGGTTTGATTACAGCAGATGAATATATGTAATATGTCTATTTCCGTGACTTTAATTTCGCCCTATCTTTAGAATATATAAAATGCGCCAAATGTATTTTATAATCATATTCCCAGTTTTTGCTCTTCCTGTTAAGCTGACTATCCTCCGGAAGAGGAAACAATTACTATATTTTATTAAATATAATAGTTGAATTCCTGTACTGTACAAGAGTTATCCGAGTTCCACAAATAAGTCGGTATAAATAAGCTACGCCTTTTCGCAAACTCCAGAATACCGTCTTCCCAAAACACAGTTGTCCAACTCGCAACAAACTTCGGTGTTTGTGTTAATAACACTAGCTAGCGCTATAAAAGAAGGCAGTGATTCTTCACTGTCAGTGCGGTGCCTTTTACTTTAATTGGAAAGATGCAGATTGTTGGATTATGTGATTAATTCCTCTACACTTTGCCGCGGGAATTTAATTTTGCAGTAAATGTTCCCTTTGGCAGTAGGGATGTTTGAAATTCATTATTATCATGTCTTTATAACAGTTCTAGAAAAAAGTATAGTGATTCGAGAGCCGTGTTATTGCACATATTTCCACAATTTGGGACTATCTTAAGTTACACTGACACTAATGCTACAGAACTATCCGAGTTAACCTATAAATAACTTTTCATGTATTGGAAATTGCTTTTGGAACAAAATAGCATTCGCTAATATTTAATATTACTTTCCACATCACCTCAAAACCATTTAAGTTACGCGAAGGAAAAAATAAACTGGAAAATAGGTAACCAATGATTAATGGCTTAACAGTTTACGCAGCCTGCCCTCCCTCCCGCCGTACTAATCACTTTGGAAATGTGTAATAACCTCGTAAGTAGATTAACCCCTCTAAAAACGGTATTAGCGACTTTTGTAATTCAATAGAGAGAAAAAAGGGTAATATTTGTCTTAAGTTGGGAAGATTTTGCAATGAAAATATTTGTCGTAGAACTCGTATCGCCCCTTCGCGTCTGCTTTGTAACGTGATGGGTAAAAATATAAAGGAAAACTTGAATAATTTGTTTCGGAATGCTTGAATGTGTTGGCCGAGTGGTGGGCAAGGATTCCACCATCATACTGTATTATTCCACAAAAATCGATCTACTTAAATAACACGATGAACTTGGGTGACTCCATAAACTTTTATTATGACTCAAGGAAATAAACAAAATGCTTGAATTAGAAGTATACTGTAAACTGGCACTCCTTCCATTGCACTTGTAGGTTTCACTGTATTTGTGGTGGAAGACGTGCCAATTTAAAGTAGAAACTTTAACCAATAACACTATTAGTGGACTATAATACTATGATTGCGAAGTGATACTTCTCTAACATATGAATGTTTTAGTAACATGTAATGTAGTAACATGTTTTGCATCGCTGTTATTACTTAGACACCTAAAACCAAAGTAAAAGCGGTATATGTAATACAATTAGTGTCATACGTGGTGTGGGATACGTAAGGTGGTCAATCTGTTAAGCTGTACATATTTTAGAATATCTGTTGGTAAAACGTGAGAAGCGATGAGAATAAGATGATATCATTCAATTCCAAACATCAGCTTCGTCAAGAACCGACAATGCTGATTTTTATGGAAAGCTGGAACACCTTAGTTATCCCATTCTGAGTTTCATACACTTGTGTAACAACATAGTATATGTTATCTATGTCAATACAATATACAATATGCTTATTTAAAAATACCCTCATGTCATTGTACAGACGCCAGCACATCACGATACCCCAATCTGTCGAATTTCCCCAATTAAAGTGAACTTTATGATTTTGTGATAAAGTTGAAAATCTATAAAAGAAATATGACAGATTTGTGTAGCTGGATGTGCTGGCGTCTGTACTGTGTTCCGTGGGAAAATTTAAGCGAAATCTACATACTTTTAATACGATTTAGATGACAATATTTTCTGAGTTATAAATATAAACCTTTCCACTGAATACGAACTGATTTTGGATCATATTGTCATCTGAATCGTAGCACTACTTCTTGTTTTGAAAATCAATGTAGCTATATGTAACGGTCAATGTGAATGATGTAGAAATGCTTATTGTCAGTTCGGCCATTCAAGCCACTGTCAATCAATGTCAACAATAATTTTATGTCAATGTCACATTGTTCAAGGTGAAGTTGACATTGACACCTGTTAAAATGTTTGAAGACGATTACTGAAGTTGCGGCAGTGATGTATATGTTATTTTTAATAATAGTTCAAATTAAATTAATGAGGGGAGTTTAGTACATACGTCGGTGGCATTAAATATTATGGCACTTAGATATAAAAGTTGGCTCCAGCTCTTGATGTGTGAAGCTAATATGGCCCTAAGTTTACTCTGGTCGATAAATACGAGCCTAAAATTTGGTGGTTATGTGAATGAAATACTCCGATTGAACCAACAATTGGTAGAGGGGATTAAATTCACAAATAACAAATGAAATCTAGATTAAGGTAAAAATCAAAAAAAAAATCAATTTTGTGGTTTTTATTTTGATCTTTGCTTAAATAATACGAACGCTGCCGCACACCTTCAGTTGGTTTCACTTGGGATGCGATTGCTTTCACTGCGAGACATACATTCTACTGGTTTTACCATAGCTAAGTACAGACGCCAGCATATCCAGCTACCCCAATCTGACAAATTTATTTTATAGATTTTCAACTTTATCACTTAAGCATAAGGTTCACTTTCAATTGGGGAAATTTGACGGATTGGGGTAGCTTGATGTGCTGGCGTCTGTACCTTTGCACCTGTCAGTATTTGATTCTAATTTATTTAATGGCATTCCACGTCATGTACATAACGGTATTTACATCCTTGGAATAGTAAAAATAGATATCATACATGTGGATAGTGTCACAAGTATTCACGGCAGGATAGCTAAACACATTTATGTGAACATGGAATGTGCTAAACTGACAGCTGTCATAGGCTACGTAGAATGAGTGGGACGCACCCAGGGCAGCGTGATGGTTCCTGGATTGTCACGGACTTTAAGAATCTGCCTTTACCTATCTTATAACGCCAGTGTTTGCTAAAAAACTAAATTATTTAAATAAAAAATAAAAAAATTATATTATATAACGAGTGCAACTGAAATAATTGTACGAAATAGAGTAAGTGGAGTCGACGAGTGGTAGCAGTTTATAATTATAATTGGAAACGAGCGAGGTGAATTGATTGACTTTTTCTAGCTTTCTATGTCGAAGTTACGTTGGCGGCATTGTCTTGATTATTATCTGTAACAGGCAGTGTTGCTAACAATACAAAAAGCAATCCAAATGGATGAATTCTTTTCGTGCAAAATGCTAGTTTTCTGAGGTCATCGCCACCTCTCGCGGTTACAAAACCTTGCATTTATTGACAAAGTTGTCTAAACGTGTATCACTCGTAGACTTGTAGCGTATAGTGTTTTTTTGTATATCTGTATGAACGTAGCATAGTTATACTTGTACATACAGGCTTGCGGCCGGCGCGTGTACATACCACTTTGTATATAGCATGTAAATACACTCGAGATATTTTATATATTTAATATTAATATAAATTTGATTTAAAGAGAAGTTTTAAAAAATAAATTGATAAAAAACACAAAAAAAATAAATAAAGACATACAGTGAGTATGAAGTGGAAAAAGCGATATCGACTTTTATTTTGTACTTCCTTAAACATTACCTACCTACTTGTGAGGAAAGATGCGATTATATGTGCTAAACCCGCGCACACAAGGCAACTAATACGAATAGGTAGATATCATTCTAAATAGGTATTATTTGATTTTATTAATTTAACGGGCAACTGACATGAGAATATGCGTGGCTATACGCACCGAAAGATAATGATGAAGAAGAAAAAAATATTCATTAAGCACACATACCTAATAAAGATACAAAAAGACACAATCAAAGTAACTATGGCGACATACAATATAAATACCGTACAAAATACTCTATTATTGTTACTAAAACAAATTTAGTGCGCCCAAATGGCTAGCAGCTCATCATGATGATTGTTACAACCACATTATTTGCTAAGGAGAGAACGAAGTTAAAAAAAATCAAAACTAGCTTCAACAAATATTCAGAATTTTGTGTACTTGTCAGTAAGGATTACTGATGATGCTATGGATGGAAGGGTCACGTCCATAGGCTTTGGCTAATTGTGTGACAGTCATTCTGATGTTCACGGACTCCCAATGCGGGAGAGAGGAGACAATTTTATGGAGGTACATCATAACGTTCGGCCACACGAAATAGGGAGCTGGTTTCTACTCAGGCGGATTGTGACGCATAAAAATATCAGTCAAGTAATTCGGGACGGTCCAGTTAAAGATATAGCAGTAAAGTTCATATTTTTCTAATGCATCCCATGTTTTTGAAAACTTAGAATGCTTGCATACCACTGGCTGACTGACCATGTTCATGGTGGTTTGAACAGGCGAACAACCATGAATAAGTTTCAGACCTATTTATATGACATTTTAAACTTCTCCATTTTATGAGCGACTATATTGTGTAAGTATTGGTGGTTGTGGCGGTCCCTGCGGCGGTGGCTGCGGTGGGTGCTGCTGTGCCTGCATAACAATTTACACGTGCTACACCAAGATTTACTAGTGAGGATGTGGCGCTAGTCAAGGAATGGTCTGAGTTTGCCTATATACACCAGCATTATAATAGTCTCTTGCCTCGTTGGTCTAGCGGTAGCGTGTTCAACCGCAGATAATGAGGTCCTGGGTTCAAATCCTGGGTCGGGCCAAAATGTGATTTTGGGATTTTTCCGTAAATAGAAATTTCTCAGTGACAGCCCGAAGTCTGGAAGTTGGCGGTATTACAACCCCTTGCCTCGGAGAGCACGTAAAGCCGTCCGTCCTGTACCTGACCGGTTCCGGTCGCGTCGCTAGGCGTCCCATCGGATCATGAGAGTGATGGAATAGAAAGTGCCCCTGTGTTTGCGCACACACTTGAGCACTATAATATGTATGACCCGCGCAGATCTCTGATCTCTGTTGTGACTGGCTGCCGCCGTGGCCGAGATTCGGCTGGGAGGACATTATTATAATAGTCTATTCTCCAACCTGAACCACTGTTGCCTAAATTGGGCGCACAGCTCTTGGTTTGAAGCTTTCACATGATTAAGTGCATACACTGTATTTTACTAATGTGGAAGTTTGTATTTTAGTTACTTAATCACGAAAAATTCTTACATTATATAATTCCAATTCGGTTGGCGTGGTTGGTAGATGCTTGCCTTTAGCAGGTCGTGTGGGTTCGATTTCCACCCAGGACGTATAGTACAAGCTCTGCTTATTTTGGGATCAGATGGCCGTGTGTGAGTAGTGTCCCGATATTGAATGAATCACCGTACGCACGCTTGCTGTAATTGCAGGTAAATTAATTTCGGCTTCCTAGGCTGTTTGGAAAATAAGACATTTGTTAGATGAACAAACTGCGAGATTAGTATATTTCGCGTAAAAATAGTATTATGTCATAGCATTCTGCTGTAGGGTTTGGCAGTCGACATAGTTATCTACTATTTTCATAATTCAAAAAAGTGCAGTAACTAGCATATTTTGTAGTTTAGGTAGTCGCAATTCTTTACGAACTTTGTATAAACAAATAGATATAATTACTGTGCCATCTGAATATAGATATCCATCTATATTCAGATGGCACAGTAATTATAATAATAAACACACCCTGGATATATCTCGAAACAATCTCAAAAAACATAGTAGGTACAAATTACATGTAGGTAGGTAGAGTGGTAGCCAATTTAACCACCAAAAGTTTGAAGAGCTCTAGCACGGTGGTTATTGCAGTCCAAGAAAATATTTTTATCTCACCAAATAGGTAATCTAATAAACTACCACATTACATTAAACATTTTGAAAAATATTTGCTATGGCCTGATTAATACAGATTTTTTAAAAACCAGGTAAATGGTTCATAGTGCACGCGATGGGGTACACGATGAAGCGGGGGGTGGGACTGAATGATCCAGGTGGTACACAATGAATCACTGTAATAGAGACTGATAATTTATTTGAAAATAAATAACACAGTTGTAAGATTTTTTATTAATTAAGTTTCATACTAATATTTAAACCTCAAATCTGTCTTAAATGTTAACAAAATCCCTCAAAAGTTTGTGACTACTCACTAATTAATATTATACTGTTATCAGATCACAATTTGTCTTTATTTTTATTCAGTCTAAATCACAATTTGTATGTACTTAACAATTGGAACAAAAATCATTTCGCTCGTCCTCAGTCATATGGCCATAAATTTATGTGCACAATCCAATAAATACTCCTTAATGCTGTCTTCTTGTACATCATTAAAAATTTTGCTTGCATCGTAATGCGGCTCCAATCTAAGTGACGGATTGTTCAGATATTTCTTAACGTATCTTCGCAGTGTTGGATAGGACTTGCTGCTTCGGCTGCTTTTCTAATACTCAGCACCGACAAATGTCTGTGTACCGACAAGTGTCCCTTTTATAATACCTGCTTCCATATGATAACCCTTTTTACGGGGTTCCCGCCCTAGTAGGTTTCAACCCACACTGAAATAAACAAATGGTACTTAACGATATTCACATTAATACCCCCTACTTATATATATGAAACAGATGCCATAGCCATATAATCAGTGTTAGATACCTACAAAAAAGCATTAGGCAAATCCCGCATAGCACTTAGGTACATGTGGTACACAAAGAACCATGGTTCACTGCTTACCCAGTCTATGTGGCTCACTGCGTACCAGTCCCATTCCCTCAAGAAATGTTAGGTTATGTTTTACACAATAATCGTTGAGAAGTTATTTCAAAAAGTAGTCTCGAACAAGCCCAAGGACGGGGGTCCTTGGGCTTGCACATAAAATTCACTCATAGTTTAATAAGAGCTAGTATAATAAAGTAATCACTAAAAGAAACTCACGATTTTTCCGTCGTTTTTGATATACAAAACACAAGGACGCAGCGCACGTGTACATTTGTAGCGATAGGCGACCGGCGACTAGATCAAACTGAACGTCATGGCAAGCGTGTCGTTATAATATCTTTGCAGGAGCTAGCAACGTTGCGTATTGCCTGTAGGCACGCTGGTTGGTGGTGGTTATATATATGTGTGTGTATATGGCCTTTGCGTCCATTATAGACGATTTACGGCGCATTGTCTGAGAGACATTTCTTTTTGTGGCTAAACAAAGCGATGCGAGAGCGACGGTTGGTGCCGAGCCGCTTTATTTTCGCTTCTGTCTCCTATCAGCCAGTACTCCGAACCAGGCTTCATCACAGATCTTATGACCCTTCACTACACGTTTGCGCCATTCAACTCTATTTTCAGCGAGCTTTTCCCAGCTACAGTGGAAAATTTTAAAAGCGGCCACCGCTTTGTGCGGTCTTTAAAGCGAAGCAGAGGTCTACCGACTAGGTACTTAGGTATTGATTTTATTTTAGTGTAACACTTTTCATGTCTGTACGAGGATTGATCAAGGGTGAACTTTACAAATAAAATTAAACATTTTGGGGACGTTGGGAATCTATGTATGAAAAAATATTTTGGGAAACTTGGAACTTCAGGAGATCGGACAACATCTGTACGTTCGGAGCGCTCACTCGCTTCAGCTGTACATAAGTGGCCCAGGTGACGCCGCCTTAAAATCAAAATAAAAAATCTTTTATTGCATTAAGGTCCGTCAAATTGTCAAAATAAAAATAAATTATTTAGAATAAATTAAAGACAATATTTAAAGGGTCAACAATGGACTACATCAATAAAATAAGGTACCTACCTACATAATTATGTCAAACTACTTATAAAGTGGAAACAAATTACATATCTACCATGGACAAATTGTAATGAAATAGAAATATTGTAATGACTTTGAATTGATCTTTAAATTGATAAAAGCACGACCTACTTACGTATTTGAGCATTAACCTAGATAGATACTTATCTATAAATTTTACACGTGTAAGTAGCAAAAGCCAGAGGCCCGATATTCATTGAAGGCATTACATTACCCGTGTAACAATGCGAGCTGGTTTTAATTAAAGCTGCCAGCGAACACAATGACCAAGTTAACGAGTCACGCGTTCGCGCTAAGTGTTTATGATGTTAGGTGGAATTAAGTTACCTGCCTTGTTTACAAGGGATTTGAGTTTGTAATGTTTGTGGATCATCTTGCGTGACGCCTTATTCCGTTTCTTTTGGCGTCACGATAACGGGTCACAGTCTTACCAACAGTGCAGAGGTAGCTTTTGAAGTAAAACTTTTTGTTTAAATAAAGAAAAAAGGTTTTTATTCACGTAGACTTTAAAAACGACGAAATGGGGTTGTGTTATTCTATACCGACAACCACACAGCTACAGATATAAGTTAGTGAAGATAGAAAGAGAGAGTTACGATTCGTGTATTTTTGTCTTTTTGTATATGTAAGTTTTAGTTCAGTCGTGCGTGGTCCAAAGCGCACCTGTTTTTTTTTTACATGACGTTTACAGTAAGTCTAGTACACTAACACTATTCCACCGGATCTTAAAAAATATCTATGAATATAAGTAGCCCACGCCTGAAGGCACTCCTTAATGTATGGCACTAGGATACAGCTTCGCTAGCTTTAAGCGGCCATGTAACTGAAAGAAAGCATATGGTCACAGATCAGGGGCAGTATTCACACCTGCAGTACCTATTCACAAGGTACCGGTTTGGACGACGAGGAGAAACCTTTGAAACCCAGCCAGTAACTTAATCATTATACTATGTATGAAATTGTTCATTCTAAATGATTCCGTATAGTATTTCCTCAATTGATCTGAGAGTATTTCGATAACCGCAGGTACTATATTACTACAAACATGTTTTAACTATTTTTATCTTTCTCTCTCATCTTGTTTTTGACGTTGTCGTGGATAAAAACATATTTATTATTAAGATAGAAAAATAAATTCTATGTCGAAAAAGTTCACTTGCTGTTAAAATGACGCTCTTTCGAGCCTATTGTACTAAGTTTTACATCTGCAGCTTGTGTGCTAGATATGCTCAAAGATCTTACAACGCTCTACGCGTACAATACAACAAGTCTGGGGTGCTGGTGAGGCTGCCCCGTTTTTGTAGTGCGTCGGGAATGTTCGCAGATGCACATGTAGATTGCTTTTATACAACAATGCGTAAAAGATGCGGTTCTCTTGTGCATAGGGTGCAGACCAGCTCTAACAGTATCCTAAACATGATTGCAAGTAGGTTGGACTGCGCCTACATAAGTCGTTGCTGTGCCGGCTCCCATGGCTTGTCGCAGGGATGTCGGTGCAGGGTTATAATGTATGATACTAATATAGCTGTAAGTCCTACTAACATATATGACTCATAGTTACTTAAAATAATATTGTAATATACTAAATCACAATATTGTGTAAATCATAATAAGCAGTTTCAGCTAATTGAGTAGGAAGCGCCTACTTAGTGCCAGACTCCAGGCGTCGGACACGCTTTGATAACTTCACATAGCGTTATAAGTATAACATATATGTATTACTGAGTAACTACATAGTACATAGTTGCTCATCTATTGAATTGCTATTGGCCAAATAGGTTAGAGTTACTGAAGTTATAGATTCTTTTTTAGGTGACATAAAACTGGAATATCTTTTTTATTAATATCGTCTTACGGAAAATTTAACAATATACTAAAAATATGCGTTCGTAATCCGTGAATGGTTACCCAGTGTAAATGTTTTAGTTTTACCATAAATCTAACAGCTACCCACGAGGAAATGTTGTACTTAGGTTGTTAGTTTCGCATGAACTCGAAAAATAAAATGTTTTTTTTTATTGCTTTTGTAGGCATACGAGTTAGCGGCCCACCTGATGGTAAGTGGTAACTGCTGCCTACCGTGATATTAATACTCTTTTTAAACCTCGTTTGAAGAAGGACATGTCGTAGCGCTGGGGAAACACCGCAGCAAGTAATTTACGGGATAAAGTTGCCTCCTCTTGTTTTATGTTCATGCGAAAGTCATCATCACTGGACCAAAACAGTATTATTTTTACGAGTAAATAGGTATGAAAGTTGATGAAAAAAATGTTCTCTTAATTATTTGCCCAAAATTCCTCAAATACGTTGCCAATTCCACTAAAACTAACTAGTGAGAACGTACGTAAAAGGAGAGTTATTTTGCGAAACACAAACAGTGATCAAGTCTAAAACTAAATATAGAACTTTATTTACCATTCAGTTGTAGAGCTCCAAAACAAACAAACAAGTTGAAAGGACTTGCAACACTCGAGATCGCGTGAGACCATAGACATGTACAGACGCCAGCACATCAAGATACCCCAATCTGCCAAATTTCTCCAATTGAAAGTGAACCTTATGCTTGTGTGATAAAGTTGAAAATCTATAAAAGAAATTTGACAGATAGGGGTAGCTGGATGTGCTGGCGTCTGTACAAGGTAGAAGGGTTCCTTCTAAAAATTGTATTACATGCTAGGGTAACATATACATGGAGAGGCGAGATGAGTAAAAGTATTTCGGCAGAATTACATATAGGACTCAGATAGGATCTTATAGATGTTTATACTAAAATGTAGCAGGCAAGCATACAGCCTGAATGACATTTACGTTTCAGATTGACACACCTACTTCAGCTCCAGTCATTTATAATAAAATGCCTAAGAGTTGGAAGGAGCTTCCATTATCATTGTTTAAAGAGAGACTTCGAAGCTTTTTAGTGGAGAAATCATATTATGACTTAGAAACTATTTAAATTAACTTAAAAATCTGTCTCATTCAAATACCCCCTGTATTTGAATGAGAAAGATTTTTAAGTTAATTTAAATATTTTCTTTGTATTCACTAGTATATGTATATAGTTAAAATATTGTCTTTTGCATGCCAACATGGTAAAATATGGCTGAACTTGTTACCTGTTTTTATGTAATCTATTACTGTTAACCATATTTGCAAAATCAAAATATCTTTATCTTTAGAAGTCGGTTATTTAAATGCAAAATTGAGGTAACAAGTAGGAAAACAAGATGAGATAAAAGTAACTTTTATCTCATTTTGTTTTCCGTTATACGTTTTTTATGGGGCAATGTCTACCTTCCTATAACAAACTTACCAGTGATAACCGAGAAAGGTTTACGAAAAAGTTTAAAAGGACTATAAATAAAAAGTCTATATAATGGGATGTGTTCAGAGGAATTGTTTGATTTGATGCCTACGGCCACCTTCTAACATCGCACCTCTCGCCACAGACAGGGTATTCATCCTCACATCCTCGCACCTTTTAGATCACGTACGGTTCGCTTTCAACGAAACTTCCTCCCACGTACGTTGAGGTTGTGGAATGAACTCCTGTTACGGTTTTCCCAAGAGACTACAGCATGGGGCCCTTCAAAAAGGAGTTATAAGGTTTCTAAAGAGTCGGCAACGCGCTAATGATGCCCCTGGTGTTGCAAGCGTTCATAGGCTACGGTGACCACTTACCATCAGGTGGGTTGTATGCTTGTTTGCCAACTAAGTTGTATAAAAAAAAGCCAAATTTTGTAGCAGGGCTTACTACAATTATTATTATATTATTATTAAGAAATAAATATTTAAAAAACCGGCCAAGTACGTGTTGGACTCGCCCATGAAGGGTTACGTAGCACAAAGTATTTAAGTTAATTAAATATAATTATTACTATTATTATTTTTGTGTGAAAATCTTAATGCGGTCAACAGAATACACCTTCCTTCCAAGTTTCATAGTATAGCTCTTATAGTTTTGGAAAAAAGTGGCTGTGACGTACGGACGGACAGACAGACATAAAGACAGACATCTATAAAGGATCCGTTTTTGGTTTATTTGCCTACGGAACCCTAAAAAGGATGCCTACTGAGTTTTCTCTGGTAGTGTTTATCAGTAGCTGCCACGTCATGCACTGACCGGTAGGGTAAACAAAAATGTATGATTCCACACGAATGTAGGTAATATTTGAACGGAATAGATGACTTTTTGAGTTATTTGTCCGCAATCTGTGTTTGCATGCTATCTTATGTTCGGTAGATTTATTTCTGCTCACAAACATTTCAGTAAATTGATACCGTACTAATTGATTGAGTGTGACGTTAATTGACGCGCCTGGGCGTCTCATGTGCTACTTATTGTGCGCACTAGTTATATGAGGGTGAAGTATTTGAGGGGGGCATGTGGAGGACACACATTGGACGACCAAATGGTTTCAAATCAGTTAGAAATCACTTAGCGACTATTTTTAAATATCCCTATTATGCTAAATTTTAAAAGATTTATTCAATTGCTCAGACAATATAATAATAAATAATAATAATGGTCTCTAAAAGTAAGTAAGCTCTGAGAAAGATTTTTAAATTAGTATAATAATTTTCTTTGTATTCACTTTATACTGCATTATTTTAAAATTGTATGTAGCGGTAGTTTTTATTGTCTTTTGCATGCCTACATGGTAAAATATGGCTGAACTTGTTACCTATGTTTTTATGTCATCTATTACTGTTACCCATATTTGCAAAATAAAAGGGTGAATTTCCCAAATGACTTATTTTTTTGTCTTCGGTGAAATTAGTATTTGAAAAAAGGAATATTGTTCTGAATTATTTTTTTTAGTATTCAATAGATAGTTATTGCGTTGTGGCAAAAATATAATTTACCTAGGACTATTACAAAGGTAGAAATATATACATAAACCTCTCATTTTTTTCAAATCGGTGCTGTCCCTCTACTTTTTTTACAAACAAAAAGCTTATACACTAATAAAAATAAGTAAGTTAAGGATATAACTTATTCTATTTCATAGAATATTAGTTATATTATTAATATATAACATATTTTATTACATAATTAACGATTATTATTACTGAGAGGCACAAACGTACTTGTCCTGCGAAATGTTCTCATATCGCTGGACAAAAGTAATTTAAACCTAACTTTACATCGACGAGTCCGACAGCGTCCCCACCCCAATTTTATTTCTCTCGTTAGTGTGTGCTAGTGCGCAGTCAAGACGGACGTGTGTCAAATCGCTGCATATTCCCGCCAATAACGTAAGTACGCCATTTCAGTTGCTCCCGGACAATTATTTTATAATATCGGTGGTTGCATTTTTCTAGTGTAATGAGTAGTTTCATTATTGTTGTTTGGTTCTAACAGAGGTAGTAAGTGAATTAGCTTCATTGACTGTTATTGAATTTATCCTAGATATTATGCATTTTTTCTAATTTTCTAAAAATTGTGTTATTTCTCACGTCGATGTTCTCATATCGCTGTAATCGGTGGTCTTTATTACTACCGATGTGATAATTTACACCGAAATGATGAGAAAAAATCAATCGGTGTCTTATATCTAATATCGGTGTTTTGATTCATGATCAACGCACAGTTTTGTCACATCGGTGGATTGCTTTATCATATCGGTAGATATTTTATCATCTCGGTGAGACGTTTTATCATATCGGTAGATCCCGTGTCATTTCGTTAAGTATACAAAGAAACAATAGAACATACAAACGTACATCCAAACACATACATTATATACATACATATACACCGTTAAATTTCGGTCGTTTTAATCCCATGGCTGGTCGATCTGGTACATGGAACACTATCGATTTGTAGCGATAAAATCAAAAAATTAAGTACCTTTTTTTTAAACTCGTATTAATTTACGCATGTATGAAATCAATTTCTTTAAGAAAAAATCCGCTGAGCGAGTTCAATGACCTGTAGGTAGTAGTCGGTCGTTGCGTACTAACTACAAATCGATAGTGTTCCATGTACCGGATAGACCCTCCACGGGATTAAAACGACCTAAATTTAACGGTGTATTCCTACGTACAAACATTCATACATACATACCTACATACATACCTACATAGACTGCCAAAATCATTACTACGATACCACTGGGTAGTAGAAGATGTATAAATGTATCATTAGAGGAGGTCTGTATTCGGTAATGTACATCTATTGGCTGAGATGATAATGGTGAGGTGGAGCAATTGAACGCATTAAAGGTTTCTCTAGAAAATATTTTCTAGTTAAAAAATAGTAAGTACATAATAATAAATAGATAAAAAGAAAACATAATAATAGCTTAATTTTGTTTAAGAATGCCGAGGCCAAAATTAAAAGAGGAGGAGAAAAAGAGAGAAAGAAGTTGCTGGAAAGAATAAGAAAAGCTAAAATAAAAAGCGATCCTGTGTTAAGAGAAGAGCATTTAAGAAAAGATAGAGAACGTTTAGCTAGACGAAAGGCAGCCGGACTTATCCCAACCCGAAGCGAAATGACTGCACATGCACGTCGCATTGCACAAAAAAAATCGAATCAGTGCCCGTGCATATTATCAGAGGAAAAAAGCTAAGGCAAATGTGGCCCGAAACAACCAAACAAGTGTTTCAGTAACTAATGATGTAACAGAATCGCTACCAAAAAATCGAGATAATAAGCCTGGTATTTCTCAAGAACCAATAAGACCTCATAGCCCACGGCTATTAGTACAGAATGTTCGATGTAATAGTCCTAATCTGCGTATTGATGCCATAGTAGCGAGTAGTTCTCACTATTTACGTACAAGCAGTCCTCTAGATTTGCCAATAGCATCTCCTTTACGAACGCAAAGTATTAGTTCAATAAATTCAGAAGAATCAACATTACGCCCAAACAGTCCTAACTTAGAGTCGTCTCTTGCAACTATTAAATTGAATCAAGACATTCAAATGAAGTTTCGTAAATATCAAAAATTTAAATCTCAGCAAATATGCGATTTAAAAAAACAATTGGCAAAGGCTAATAAAGAGAAACTGATGTACAAAAAGAGATACATGAGGCTACATCAAGAATTTAAGAAATTCAAACAGAGTAATTTAGAAGTGAGACAAATCCCGATGAAACCAAATAATATAGACCTGCAAAAACGTATCCGTAAGATTGTCGTTCAGTTTTTTGAGGATGATGACAATTCAAATCTTTGTCCAGGTAAAAAGGATACTGTTACACAAAATGGAGTAAAAAAACAGAAAAGATTGATGAAAGACACAATTAAAAATTTACACAAAAAATACATGACTTTGGGCCATCCTCCAATCAGTTATGTCAATTTTACAAGAAAAATTTGGGTCACACAGCCAAAATTAAACATGAGAAATACATGTCTATGTGAGAAACATGAGAACATGGACCTTCTCATAACATCCTTAAAACGAAATCGGATCATAAAAGAAAACACCACGACTGAAGTTCTTAGTAGTATTTGCTGTGATATTTTTAAGTTAGAATGCATGCAAAGAACGTGTCCTTCCTGTAGAAACCGTCACTTAAATTATTAGGAATTTAATAACTCCAAAGATGTTGTTTATTGGACTTGGAAGAAGATAAAAAAAAAATACAAAAAGAATGGAGTCGATAAAACAGCCATTAATGTAGAAAAAGTAAAAATAACAGTTAAACCATTGCAACTGATCAACATATTTGAAGAAAATCTGAAACCGTTCTTAGTACATTGCAGTAATAAACGAAATCAAAGTCAAGCTTTTAACCACTATAAACAAAACATGTCTGTAAAGGATTGTGTTGTTCACATTGACTTCAGTGAGAACTATAGCACCAAGTACGGGTCCGAAATACAATCTGTGCACTTTGGTGGCAGTCGTCAACAATTTACATTACACACTGCTGTAATTTACTATAAAATTAAGGAAGAGAATATAAAAACTCAATGTTTCTGCACTATTAGTTCTTCACTGCGACATGATACTGCCGCCGTTTGGGCTCATCTTGTCCCAATATTAGAAGAAATTAAAAAGGAAGTTCCAACTGTTCAGAATCTTATTATTATTTCGGATTCTCCATCAGGCCAGTATCGGAATAAGTAATTTTTTTATATTATGTCCCAACTAAATATTTACTGCTCTTCTCTGACTAACATAATATGGAACTATAGTGAATGTGGGCATGGAAAAGGTGCGCCAGATGGAGTAGGTGGGCTACTGAAGAGAACGGCGGATCGATTTGTTGCACACGATGGTGATATGAATAATATAGATACTTTTGTAAACTATTTAAAATCTTCTGTCCAAGGCGTGAAAATATGTACTGTGGAAGAATTAGAAGTGGAAGAAAAGGACTGGCTTCTCCCTACTAATTTGAACACATGTCGTGGAACACTGCAAGTCAAACAAGTAGTTTGGACTAAAGAAACTAAAAATCATATAGTTTTACGTCGTCTTTCTTGTATAGAAGATGAATGTATAAAATATGTTGTTAAATGCCGACATGGCAAACATCTAGACTTCCACAATTTGTCAACTGACCACGAAATTAAGTCTAAATCTCAGCTTGCTACTCCAAGTCATAAAAAATCCATCACTAAATCAAAAATAGATATCACTAAAATGCGACCAGTAAAGTTAACTGACAAATTAATTTTGTTCCCACAGCCATCATATTTAAAGTATTCTACACCATCAAAGACACTAAAAATCTCGGAAAATGCTGGTCCCATATCATCCTCTTCGACAAAATTATCTGAAAATTTGGTATTGAACTATGTAGATCTTAATCAAAGTACACCTTCCTGTTCATTTCTAGAAAAAATTGATACGAATATTTTAGTTGATTTAGAGGAGTCAAGTCAACTCGTAAATAAAGAGGATACCGTAAAAGCATCTAAGAGTGTTTCAAATCCTACCGTGGAAGACAGTGATACTGATGAACACAAAGGCTGATTAATTAGGTATATAAAGTTCCTATTCTTATTATTGTTAAACCTAGGTTTCAATGTTTTAAGTGTACACACGGCAAAACCATTGCTTGGGTCGTCCACAGTAATAAATGTGTATTGTGCAATTTTAACCTGTAAGAGATTTTTGATTTTTTTATATTTCATTTTAATAAAGACAATGATAATAAAAATAAAAGCTCTTTTTTTAATTCTAAGTACCTATAGTCAATATAATAAAATAGATTTCAAAGAACTCAGTTCTCTTTGGATGTGATCTACTCACATAAGACCCTCAGTTCAGGTCTTCAGTTCTAAGTCACCCTAGTAAAAATATATAGGTACCTACTAACTATTTCCTGTTTGATGTTCAAAGGTGGATAGATTATCATATCGCTGGATATGTACATCATTTCGGTGGATAAACTTATCATATCGGTGTACAGAAAAATAAATCGGTGCCGGTTTATCATATCGGTGGAAACCAGAATTCAAACTGAATTTTCTCTTTAGTCTGAAATGTTACGTTAATGATATTAAATTTGGGGATATTTGATATCCTAAAGATTACATAAAACCTGAAAAATATAAAAAAATAACATAAATGAAAAAGTTCACCGATATGATAAAAAAAATGGCATTTGTTGAAATTCACCCAAAAATATCTTTATCTCATCTTTATCTTTATCCGAATTGATATTGCTAACTCATTCCGCAACTGAGCTGCTTGGATAGCAAAAAAAATGGAAAAATAATGAAGATATGGGCATTCTGGTGAAAGTGTAAGACCTGACTTGGCACCAAATGAGGAAACATGCCAAATCTTAGTTTAACGTGCTAGATATATTAATACGATTGTTAGTAAATGCATCAACTTAATTGTACTACATGTATCTAAACCCGATAATAAATGTTTTGTATGTTATAAAGAGACAAGTGAAACAAGCAAGGGCTATTGACACACTGATCTTTATTCACTGTTGGACACAGCGCGGGCGCAGCCACGCACACATAGACATTAACAGTACACATACACAACAGTCCCTCCCCCTATTTAACATAAATAGAAAATCACAAAATATTCCTAAAAGAACTGTTTATAATCGACCCTGGGTATATCCCGCAACAGTTTGCTAGAACATCTCGAATTCTGGGGAGACGGTGAGGATGACAATTCCACCTCGTTCCTTTCTCCCTCCCCACTACCAGGCGACTGAGAACCCCTGGGTTCACTGTCCAAAAGTGTATCATCCAAATCCACTGGTGAAGACAATCCTTTATATAAAACTATTTGATTTTTATGTTTTTTTACATCTGTAGAAGTGACATGGTCTTTGATCAAATATAACACTTTACCGAGTCTTTTGATAACAGTACCTTTACACCACATATATTTACAATTGTTCATATTTTTTTTAAACATGACTTCATCACCCGGCTTATATACTTGGTTGTTATTGCCACCATAGCACTTAATTTGCGAGCACTGCTTTTGTTTAACATCGTTAATTAGTGATGTGAGTGGGGTCGACGTTAAATTGGGTTGGAGTAAATCCAGACGTGTTCTTAGCTTTCGCCCGAATACCAACTTAGCTGGCGAGAAACCCGTGACAGAATGCACTGAATTCCTATAATCGAATAAATATTTTAACAATTTTAGTCTACACTCATCCCTATTGCGAGAACTTAAAACACTTGATTTTATACCCTTTTTTACAATTTTTACAAAACTTTCCGCTTGTCCATTGCTAGCAGGGTTGTATGGGGGTGATGTAAGGTGAGTAATCCCATTTAACAAGCAAAATTTCGCAAATTCTGCTGATGTAAACGCAGTACCGTTATCGCTCACAATTGTGTGAGGTAATCCGTATTTAGACATAAAATCGTAAAGTTTTTCAACAACGGCCGCCGAGGTGGTAGAAGTGCTGACGTCATACACTTCTAACCATTTGGTGTGAGCATCTACCACTACCAAAAACATTTGATTATTCAACGGCCCAAGAAAATCTACGTGTAACCTATGGAATGGTGCATGGGGAAACTTCCAGGGTGCTAGCGGCGCCCGGGGCGGCGACGGCCGCAGCTGTTTGCATATTTCACATGAGTAAATCATTTTTTCTAACGCCGCATCTATGCCCGGGAACCAAACCCGTGACCTAGCCTCTGATTTCGTTTTTACAACGCCTAAGTGCGAGCTATGTAACTCTGATAAAACTTTCTAGCGCAAAGATTCTGGTAGTACCACCTTATGGCCCCTCATTAAACAACCATCTTCATAAGATAATTGCGTCTTACACAATTGATAGGGTTTCAACTTTGAATTCACTATTTTGTTAGGCCAACCGTTTTGAACATATTTTACAACTAACTGTAATACCGTATCCTCGTTAGTAGCATTGCGTAACTCCTTTAAGGTCAACGGCATGTCGCCTTCGATAACAAAGTTGACGTATGATGCGCGATCAATGGGAGCGGCGGCTGCGGCGGCGTGTGCGCCGATGTCGTCTCCCTCACCCCCGGCGCGAACACGCCCTGACTCACACTGTAAACTCGCACGAGAAAGGTAATCGGCGTTGTTATCAGCACTGCGAACATACTCAATTAAATAATTATACGCTCCTAAAAACATCGCGTATCTCTGCAATCTATTAGCGGACACTTCAGGTATACCTTTATGTGGGCCGAAAATAGATATTAATGGCTTATGATCCGTGCGTAATATGA
Source organism: Pseudoips prasinana (assembly GCA_951640165.1). Taxonomy (NCBI): domain Eukaryota; kingdom Metazoa; phylum Arthropoda; class Insecta; order Lepidoptera; family Nolidae; genus Pseudoips; species Pseudoips prasinana. The sequence continues at coordinate 32,905,668 of OX621254.1, read as the reverse complement.
AAGGATCTGATCTGCCATATAAATACTGATGGAACCGACGTACTCCAAATATTATTGCCGTCGCCTCCTTCTGTATCTGTGAGTAATTTTTTTCAGCCGAGTTCAACGTACGGGAAGCGAATGCCACCGGGTGCTCTAAACAATCCTTATCTATTTGAGACAAAATAGCTCCAAGGCCACACGGAGACGCATCAACAGTTAACACTATTTTGGCATTTGGGTTAAAGTGTGTTAAAACCTGGTCAGATGTCAGACATTCCTTAATTTTATCAAACGCATTTTGATGTATCGTAGACCAGTTCCACTTTACCCCCTTTTTTAAAAGGTCATACAAAGGACTCAGGATACAGGATGCTCCAGGTACGAAATTCCTGTAATAATTTACAAGTCCTAGAAATGATTGCAGAGTATTTACATCAGAAGGAACGGGAGCATCAGCTATAGCTTTCACCTTTGCCGGATCTTTCTGTAATCCATCTTTGTTTATTATGTAGCCTAAATATTTAATTTCGTTTTTAAAAAATTCGCATTTTTCTTTCTGAACTGTTAACTCCGCATTCTGAAGCCTTTGTAGAACTACGTTCAACATCTTCAAATGCCCCTCTGGGGTTCGGTCAGTCACTAAAATGTCGTCAAGGAGACATAAGACACCGTCTAGTCCCGAAAGCATTGTTTCCATAGCGCGTTGGAATATAGATGGGGCACTAGATAGCCCGAACACGAGTCGAGTATAATTAAATAGACCTCGATGTGTATTGATACATGTAACCGGTTGGGACTCTTCGTCTAACAAAAACTGATTATAGGCCATCGACAAGTCAATTTTTGAAAATTGTTGACCTCCGTGTAGTCTCGAAAATAGCTCGTGTACCGTAGGTAAAGGGTATTGTTCTATCATCAGCTGTTTGTTAATAGTAACTGAATAGTCGGCGCACAATCTAACCGAACCGTTGTGCTTAAGTACGGGAACAATAGGTGACGCGTACTCAGAGTGCGAAACCGGTTTCAGGACACCTAGATCAACTAAACGTGTTATCTCTTTGTCGACCTTATCACGTAACGCGAACGCAATTGGACGCGCTTTACAAAATATCGGTTTTACATTATCTTTTAATTTTAATTTAACACGATATTTATTAAAAGTACCCAGCTTATCAGAAAATACTTCTGGGAAATTTAATTGTAATTGATCCACCATACTCTGACCCTTTAGAAAATGACAAGGCGTTAGCTTGAGTTTAAATTTTGATATAAAATCTCTGCCTAATAACGGTGGTCCGCCATTACGAATGACGTACACGTCCAGTGTGTGAGTGTGTCGCATGTACATCACTGGCAAGTTTACGTACCCTACACATTTCATAATATTGCCGGTGTAACTAAAAAAACTTTTATTTGAAACTAGTAACGGAATATTACTGAACATGTTTTTATAGGTACTTTCGGATATAACTGTCACTGCTGATCCACTGTCTATTTGAAATTGTAAATTCTTCCCATAAATTGAAACTGATTCTATCATAGGTTCCCCACGGACTGAGTGTATGTTAAACAATGTCTTACCGTCGTCGTCATCCCCGCTCACATCACCTGTCGACACGAAATTAACCTTTTTACAAACTTTACGCAGGTGACCCTTTGTGTTGCATTTATTGCATTTATAGCTTGCAAACCGACACTGGGATGACTCATGATTATTACGACCGCACACTGTACACTTTTTTTTACCGGCACTAACGGTTTTAACACTGCTTTCTTCTTTCGCGATCTTGAACACCGGAACCTGCTGCCCGTGGACAGCCGTAGTAGTGGCGGCTCCAGCGCGCGCGCATCGCACGCTCTCCGCCAGCTCCACCGCCTTGGCCAGGGTCAACTTGTCGATGTCCTGCGCGAACAGCTTCTCCCGTTCCTGGCCAGCTACCATTCCCATGACAAATCGATCTCGTAACGCTTCCTCGACGTTACTAAACCCACAATGTGCTGTAAGTCCTCTTAGCCTGGACGCCCATTGCGTGTACGTCTCGCCCGGCTGCTGTACAGCCGCGTAAAAATTGTAACGCTCGCTGAATCCGCATATCTTTGGAAGAAAATGCTCATCCAATACTTGCACTATGTCGTCATACGGAACTTCTTGGATATCCTTTGGCAGGGCCAGATCCGCTGCCAACTTGTAAGTACCGTCACTAAGTGCGCTGAGCAGGATCGCCCGTCTCTTGGCTCCAGCTGCATCATTTTCCGGGACGACGTCGTTTGCAATAAACCATTGCGTAATACGGCCTTTGTAAGACTTTCATTCTTGCACGTTGTGATCGAATGTACACAAAATTCCAAAACTATTCATTTTTGAATTATAAAATGAAGATGTGGGTAAACTCGTCGCCACTGTTTTGTATGTTATAAAGAGACAAGTGAAACAAGCAAGGGCTATTGACACACTGATCTTTATTCACTGTTGGACACAGCGCGGGCGCAGCCACGCACACATAGACATTAAAAGTACACATACACAACAATAAACAAAAACTATTGTCAGTTTGCCTAAGCATATTACATGTACCTGAATTATTGTATAACTTAACAGCCAACAATTTTGCTATTTCTAATTTATATAAATACACAGTGTCTCTTTTGTCAATTTATAATTGTAAATGAAACTGTTAATGTCCCAAAATTATAGGTATAGATTTACAATGTTCATACGCCAAGTTATACATTAATAAATTTAAGTTGTAGATATAATAATAATAATATCTGGGGACAATGTAACACAGATCATCCTAGCCCCAAACTAAGCAAAGCTTGTACTATGGGTACCACGCGACGATATACATATTTATATAGATAGATAAATACATAAATACATAGAAAACATCCATGACTCAAATATTCGTGCTCATCACACAAATATTTGCACTTACCGGGATTCGAACCCAGGACCACCAGCTTCGTAGGCAGGAGCATTACCAGTTAGGCTACGGTGACCGTCAAATATGCAAGTTGTGTTCTACACTCGAGTTACTTAAATAAGGTAAAACAAATAAAATATATTTACAATTTGTCTTAGAGTTCATACTAAGCCTTAACTCAAAGTTCCGTTTAATATCATATTTGCTGACAGATAAGCTGTCACCAAATAGAATAATCATATTAACGTAAAAGCTCCTATTAACGACCCCCTAAAAAGTGTACTCTATTAACGATCTAATTTTTAAATCACTCATATTAGACATAATATAGGGTTCCAGAATGTGATACTTTAAAAATTAGTTATTTATTTTAGTTGGGCAGCAAAAAGATTAAAGTTTATGTGTGTAAATAGCAAGTAAAAGAAATAATTTGACAATGAGTGGGACGCACCCGAAATTGACGCACGTTTCATAGTGTCGCGTCTCCGGCCACGTAAGTACACCTAAATATTACTTAAGGAAAATAACACACTAAGAATGGATTGGTCTTCTTGCTATCACATTACAACTGTAACGTATATATTTGTTTTCTAAATTAACTCTTGATATAATACTTCTTATTGGTTTTTGTGTTATAAAATCATGTTTTAATTTAAGGCGGGAATAGAACCCGAATTTCAAAACTTGATTCTAATAACGACCCATGGCGTTGTTAAATTTTGAGAACATTTAGTATTTTTAAATAATATCTATTATAAACTACCTGATTCGATTTTACTTTTTTCTTGTTCAATTCTTAAAATTATTTTACTTCGTTAGCTCTATTAACGACACAGCTATTTCTTTAAGATTTTCTGTAAAACTCGATTCAACGTTAGACAATATATTATTATAACGATATTATACTGTAAATAACCATTATTATCTGAATTAAAGACTAACTGAGACTAAAAAAATAATATAGTAATGAGATCGAATTTAACAGTATTCCATAAAACGGATATTTTATCTGTTTATTATTAATTTTATTGGTCGCTAATAGAATATTGTAACCTTCATACGTCATTCTATTACCGACTCGCAGCTATGACGATATTTTTGGTAGTATTACAGTACACAAAACCAAAATGTATATTTTTGAACAAATTGGCTTATTTCTTGCTAACGTGACGTTTTGAGAGATTTTGTCACAGGCCATATTATTAATGTAAAATAATATTTGCTATCCAGTTTAATTCATGGCTTAATGGCATTGGATATATTTCATATGTTTTCAAATCAAATAAAATTGCGGAACGGAATGAGGGCCATGTAACTTTTTAAATCTTCTTTATATATAAGATATAGAATTCAGTTCTTCTGAATTCTATATCGTTGATTAATGTCTCTCTCTCTCTTCTCTTAGCTTTATTAATCCCAAGCATCTTTAGGTCGGCTTCTGTATTAAGTGAATTATAAATGTGTTATTATAAAATTAACCTATTATAAAGGTATTTTGTGATTGTATTACAGATACAATATTTTTGTTATTGATTTATAGTACATAATTAGTATGTAGGTAATGAAAAAGTAAGCTTTTAATTATTTGAAGACTGTTTTCTGAGATTGGTTACATTTTTAATTAATTAAAATAACAAAAAGTAAGTTCTCTAAGCGTTGCAATAAATAAATATGTTCATATTGTAATAATGGTGATCTCATAATATTGTTATTATATAATGACTGCCTCGTTGGTCTAGCGGTAGCGTGTTCAACCGCAGAAAATGAGGTCCTGGGTTCAAATCCCGGGTCGGGCCAAAAAGTGATTTTGGGATTTTTCCGTAAAAAGAAATATCTCAGTATCAGCCCGAAGTCTGGAAGTTGGCGGTAATACACCCCCGTGCCTCGGAGAGCACGTAAAGCCGTCGGTCCTGTGCCTGATCTCTTTCCGGTCGTGTCGCTAGGCGTCCCATCGGATCATGAGAGTGATGGAATAGAAAGTGCCCCTGTGTTTGCGCACACACTTGTGCACTATAATATGTCCTGCGCAATTGGCTAATCTCCATTGAGAATGGCCGCCGTGGCCGAAATTCGGCCGGGAAGACATCAATCAATATTATATAATATATACCTTAAAAAACATTTTTTATTTTATTTAATAGTAGAGAAGAAGTGACATCTTCGTAGCGGTCGGTAAAAGAAGTAGAAAAATCGGTAATAGAATCTTGCCGCATACTATGGCTCGGTAATAGAATCAACTACTCTTTTGGATTAAATAATTATTTAGAAATTATTGCGTTATAGAATATTGAATTTAAGTACTGAATTGCAAAGAATACTTTGTTGAGATTAAATAAAAATTATAACATCTTTTCTAACATAACAGCTTATATGTATTTTTTTAAAGTGAATCCTAAGACAGCTAAAACTGGCGGTAATAGGAGCTTTTACGTTAGTTGGCTCAGCATTTTCACTGATAGTTACTTAAGAACTTAAGAACTGTATCGTAGCTTGCATCGGCAACACGCTTGCACAAGCACACATTTAATATAGATTTGTGGGAGTAATTATTAATAATTTTACTAACGCCTTGTCCTAATCTGTCTGAAATGATGATTATTTCATTTACCGCCAGCTGGGTTTTTTCCCCCTTTTTTGTCACCGTATTAGTACATTCAACCACAGAAGGTTTTGTGTATTGCAACTTGTTCAATGACGACTCCGACTCAGAACTCTCTTTTTTTCCGTGACTCTGTTCTTCGAGCATATTTGTAGCACGCATGTACTGAGTTGAGATTTAGTAAGTTCATATTACTGTTTGTTATTTGTCATTACTGTAAGTTTGTTACACAATTCCAATATTTTCGACTGTAATAATTAATTTTCTTTATCGTATTGTAATTGTTTTTGGGTAAGTTGATGATCACAAAATTTTAAATCTGCTAATAATTCTCTGCGGTCCTTGAATAGATTTTTTGTGTAGTTAGTTTTATACATTCTATCTACAGGTGTGTTTGATATTTTTAATCATTTGTCATAGACTTAAGAGGTGACGCTTTCAGATGTCTACTCTTCTTATCTGGTATAGCGTTAGGTATTATCTTCTGTTCGTTCATACAATTGGCTTGTAAAATTAAGCTACTAGAAATATTCTTCATCGGACTAAATTGTCGAACCACTGCGGTGCTAATAAATGCTCTACTTACCTTTATTACCAGTAAAAGCAAAATATAATTATTTGCAAATTAAAATATTTGTAACAAGACAATTCAAACTTATCTTTTGTTAAAGAAAATATTCACAAGAGAGATTTTCTCGAAGCTCCCGCTAACGAGAGCTTGTTGGAATAATTTTTATATAACTAGCTAGTCTGCTTCAGTGTTTGTTTAAATTAGTGTAACGGTAGTAGTTTTTTACTAGGTGTTGCTACAGAGTCACGCCTTTTTTTTGTTATGGAATTCCTACGCATGACACCCGCAAATGTGTCTGCGGGTGGGTATGTCGGACTCGCACCGACTAAACCTACCTGCCGTGGACTTCTCTTGGCGCCTGATGGGGGTAGCCCCGGCAACGCGGGTATGCTGCCGGTGCTCCCCTTTTGCGCCATGTCCCAGATGGTCGGGACACGTATCCCTGGGAGGGATCTGGATTGCCCTCCCCTAAGAGAGCCACGCCTAGTAACTAACTTTATTTGTGCACAGTGCACGGTTGCCCTGTGGTAGGGCGGGAGTTTGACTGTGTGATTGGCTCGACATACCTCTTCGTTTGGTAGACCATAGTACTTCTGCGCTCTTTGAGAAGCTCGACTAGTGGAATGCATTCACTTTACAGTGTGTTGCCAGTGATGACATATGGAACAGAGACGTGGTCGCTCACTATGGGCCTTATTAGAAGGCTCAAGGTCACCCAAAGAGCAATGGAGAGGGCTATGCTCGGAGTTTCCCTGCGGGATCGCATCAGAAATGTCGAAATCCGCAGGCGAACCAAAGTCACCGACATAGCCCGAAGAATTGCCAAGCTGAAGTGGCAGTGGGCAGGGCACATAGCTCGTAGAGCCGACGGCCGTTGGGGCAGAAAGGTTCTCGAGTGGCGACCACGAACCGGAAGACGCAGCGTGGGCAGGCCCCCTACAAGATGGACCGATGATCTTGTGCGGGTCGCTGGAAACTGCTGGATGCGAATAGCACAAGACCGGCAATTGTGGAGATCTTTGGGGGAGGCCTTTGTCCAGCAGTGGACGTCTTTCGGCTGATATGATGATGATGATGATGACCCGTACATATAGGTAAAGTGTGTTTCTTTCAATACAACAAATAAATAAAATAAAAAAAGGGATAAAAGCCGGACAAATGCGAGTCCGGTCCGAGAATACTGACGATCCTCAAACCATTCCCAGGTACATTACGAAGCTGATCATCCTTTATTGGGGAACAACATTAACACGGAAACTGGATGTATACTAAAGTTTTTCACTGATTAATTAATCTCAAAATTGGAAATTCATAGAATTAATCGTCCGGCGTGACACGAACTACCACCCTCCATAACTCCACCAATCCGTAACTTCCCTTACCATCCCTTACGGCATGCCTTCCAGCTTGCCACCGGGGTGGTGGCTGGCACTAACGAGTGTGGTTTAGCACGCCGGTGGGTAATAACACATATATCTAGGACTCCCCCGCTTGGCATAAAACTGTAAGGCATATCTAATATGCTTTGGCATAACTTTGATTAGCATAGTAGCCCTGTGGTATTATAAGACTTTGGCACAATGCAAAGGTTAGCATAACTGTTATTTGATGTAATTAACATTTACCACCTAATAACATACCACATAATTAATTGAAGCCTAATGTTTACCACTTAAGTTCACATTGTGGAATGCAAATAAATAATATGAATATAATTTGTTTTGCCATTATTTGTAGTTGCTTATAGTATTAAATTTATTATTTGTCTATTAATCATGTCCGATTCATTCGTTTATTCCAGTTGAGTTAAGAGTTGTTCAACCTACCAGGTAAGCCCATGGCATGGCTTAAGGACAAAAAACATAATGCTTTTACTTATAATGCATGAGCTCAAAATACCCGAAATCAAATACCTTATATTCAAAAGGACATGAGTCATACAAATGATTTAAAATACCTTACCGTCGAAGCCCAAATGTAAAAGACCGAAATTTAAAATACGTCCATAGGTATTTTAGGTAGACCGAAGGGTCGGTCGATTCCATCGATCTTAGCCAACAATAGTGTATCCCATATGTAACCCAGTATATATGTATATGAAAACCTACTATAGGTATGTGCATAAAAATATCGATTCCTTCATTAAAAAGAGTGATAGCTACACATAATACAAATACCTACTAGATATAAGAATAATCTTATGTTGCATACTTCCTACCCGTCTCCACAAAATAAGTAACTCTTTTATGGGGCATCGTATAAGATTCAACAACAAATACAGATAATTTACTTATATATTTTTCCGACTATTTACACGTGCTTTTTAAAGTGTGGGTGAATAAATAAAAACTATTTTATATTATTATAAATTAGGCCTTTTATGTAAATGTAATATAAAGTAATAATAATAATAGTAAGCATAACATAATAATTCGGAACCTAACGTTTATTAATTATTTAATGATGAATGAATGATACAAATATCGATACCTCCATATTTCTTTTATTATGAGTGGCAACACTACAGAAACTGTCAGTAGAGTGGAAATATATTTTCAGTTGTCAATGAGTGATAATAAGTTGGTGTGATAATAAATCCATAATTATTCGTGTAATCCAATTGTTTTACTGACCTTGATCTGACCACTGATTATTTCGTAAAGATTTGCCGTCAGATTTATTTTTATTTTTCGTTTTGTATACGTCGCGTCGGTACCGACATTGTCGCAATACATTTTACTTCTTTTAAAAGAAATACGATAGAATCGAAAATGGAGAGAACCACTACGCCACCTATTCGGAGCGAGACGATTAATATCCAAAAGCAGTTGACGAAAAGGAAATGTAATGACAACAAACATGTAGGTACGTGCAAAAGAGTTTAAAGTGACATTATGCTAGTTATAGTGATTCTTCGGATGGGAGCCCTCATAGCAAGATGATTCAAGTTAGCGGTTCACCCAAGCGACGGAATTATTATTCTCGTGATCGTCGAACTGGCCATGTTCACAAAAAGCAAATGCGTCAGAACAGCCGTTTTTCACCTCGACCTAGACTCAGTCGTTCTAGAGAGAGGAGCAGCCGTTCAAGAGAAGTGAGGCGCAATCTTTCCCGAGGGAGGGGGAGCATTCGTTATTCACGAAAGAGAAGCAGCAGCCGTTCTGGAGAGAAAAAGAGCAACTATTCTAGTGATCGTCAGAGCAATCGCCCCAGTGAACATCGAAGCCGAAACCGCAGCCGGATTCGATGTGATCAGAGTCGACAGAGTAAACGGTGTGACGAACGAAGGTATCGTCCGACTAATTATTTAAGCGACGAGGGCTGTTCAAGACAAGAGGTAAATTGTAATAATAATAATGATACTTCAATATTGTTATCAAAATTATTGCAGTCATTAGTGAGTGGTCGTCCTGAGAGCAATAAATTCCCCATGCTTGGTAACGTTATACCAGAATTTGACCCAATGGTTATAGGACAAACCATTCACACATGGCTCAGTAAAGTTGATGAATGTTCGAGATTGTACAAGTGGGGTGATGACCAGGTAACAAAATAAAATAAAAAAGGTTTTTATTCACGTAGACTTTAAAAAAGCGCTTGTAAATAGTCAGAACATGTTTGTAGTAATATAGTTGTATACATTAGATATTATTTCTAGTAACATAGATATTTAGGTACATCTTGTATGAAAACATTTATAAAATTTATTTTATTACAGAAATGATATTTAGCTAGCTCGTATCAAGTTATTGTCAAGAGATTATGTTTAATTATCTAGTTTAAGTCTAATATTTTTACTACATATTGTCAATGGTTCTGTCTATATTAAAGATATTATTATTATGACGGACCTTGTGTTAAAAACGACGGTCGCGCTTTAATGCTACCACCGGATCCAATGCGCCCCAACTGAGAAGACCCAGAGAAACAAACTCAGTGGGTTCATCTACTACCGGTTTCAACACGACCCAGTTGAGACAGTCCGGCGAAACATACTCAAGGGGGCATGAACACGGGATTTGGTCCAATTGGAGTAATTATTTAGTAGGCAAACACAATATATGCTCGATCGGTTGTCTGAATGCTTATTATTTTAGATTATATTTAGGTATACAAAAGAAAAACTTCGAAACAATAACATTATTCATTTTGAGACAGAGTCAATAATTTTAAATTAAGTATATGATAGCAATCATTTACAGATAGTTCACGTAACACAGCAGATCAGTCATGTCTATATGGCTACAAGATCTCCAGCGAGCAATGTGCAGGTAGGAAGTGAGAGCCAGACGTCTTTGTCATCGATGTACTCTTTAGTGGTGTAATAACCCCTAGCCATAAGTATACGTTTAATATGTGTTTTAAAACTTGTGTCAGGCAGATCAGTAATTTGAGTAGGAAGCTTGTTATAAAACCTAATACAATTTCCAAAAATGATTTATTAGTTTTGCTTACTCTAAAGCCTGGCATGGCTAGTTTGGTTTTATTCCTAGTATTTATATTATGCAGTTCACTTTTCTTTTTATAATTATGAATATTTTTTCTAACAAATATTATATTCTGATATATATATTCCGATAACACTTTGTAAACGACTTAAAGTTTTCTCAAAACCGAAATGTTCTACGTCATCATGGTTCATCTTTAGAACCTGCCATCTAACTGCGCGTGGCATGACCCATTGTATCCCGTTCTCAATCATTGTCATTTTTGACCTTTATTTATTTGAACGCCACATACGAAATCGATGCTGACGAAAAATGTGCCCCGTCTTGATATTTACAATTATCAATCAATTAATATATTTAATAAAGTGCCAAAACAGATAAAAAGCTTACTCTATACCAAGGACTTTTAAAGTAAACTCAGAACTTAGAGACGGAGACAATAAAATCTTGTTGAATCAATGTTGCTATAATATTAATGATAATCTAATAGATTAATAAATATACTTTTACATTGTATTTTGAAATTGTTATTATTGTATAATTTTTAATTTGACATCACAATGAATTATTAAATAAACTTGAGATTTTCCTTGCTAGCTTTATTAGGACTTAGAATGTTGACTAATTACTAATCTCTTTGACTACTCGTATATCAATTCAACTATACTAATAACTAAGATTGTGTGTTTGTACTATAAGTATTGTTTGTAATATTGTATGTAACATGTAAATCTAAAATAACACAAACATAATATGTAATTAGGTTTAGAATAATCAGACACGATGTAAAAATTATTATGGAATTGAATTGAAATTGATGTTCGGCGACTTAGCCGATAGAGCCCCTAGGTGGGATTCGAACGCACGACCTCCGGCGTGAAAAGCAAGCATTTTCCAACCATTCCAACAGGCCCGTCATAATAAAAATGTGTATACTAGTGTAGTGTGTGTGTCGGTGTAGGTGGGTACCTATTAGCGACACATTCTAGAAGCGTCGAAAGATTTAATGCGTCGCGTCGCCAACTGTAAGTCGTTTAATTTGCTTTTACCCGCACAATGGAGTGTTTAATTTGGAGCGCGAACAAAGGTTGGAAAAATAGGCTTTGAATGAAATAAGGTTTTAGGTTAGCTAGGACATTAACTTCACGTCTAGAAAAATTTGGGGTACCTATCTATTAAACAACCTCTGATGATAATGCTTTTTACAAATTCAAATTTTAAAAATGTCATTACTTTTTGACGTATTAATAACTAGCTGTGCCCCGCGTTAAATTTTATAAATTAGTTCAGCTCCTCCCCTGTAGGTGATAGCGTGATAATATGTAGCCTTTATGTTGACCCAACCTTTTAGTAATATTCATGCAAAATTTGAAGTAAATCCATGCAGTACTTTTTGAGTTTAGCCCGGACATACATATAGTCAAACAGACACACAGACAAAAATTCTAAAAACTGTATTTTTTGCTTCGATATCGATTGTAGATCACGCTCGTATCGTTTTAAAAAAATATTCAATGTACAGTTTCGACTTTTCTACGATTTTATTATATGTATATAGATAAGAATCGAATTTCGGCCACGGCGGCCAGTCTCAATGAAATCTAGCCAACTGCGCGGGACATGTAAGAGCCTGTGCACACCACGTTTTTTAAACGCGCTGTCGAAGATGTTTTAGAAACGCGCGTCGACGTCGTGCGGCGCGCTTTTATCCTACAAAGCAGTTTGGTGTTTGTTTGAATATACAAACGTTCGATACAAACGCGATGCTAACGCACGTCTGTATCGCTACAAACGCGCGTCAACGGCGCGCTTAAAAAAACGTGGTGTGAATAGGCCCTTATAGTGTATAACTGTTGGCGTGGTTGGCAAATGCTTGCTTTTTACACCGGAGGTCGTGGGTTCGATTCACACAGGTCAGATATGGACATGTCACAGGGCGACAAACGAGCAAGTGGGTCACCTGATGGTAAGTGATCACCGCCGCCCATGGACACTCGCAACACCAGAGGAGTCTGGGGTGCGTTGCCGGCCTTTAAGAGTCAGCAAACAAGTGTTGCTGACCCTTGCCCCCACCCCGATGAGCTCTGGCGACCTTTCTCACACGCAGAAACACAGCATTAAAATTATTAATGTAATTAATAAGGAATGTCTTCTGTAAGGTCTTTGAGCGAATGAACGCTATGCTCTACCTCTCTTAAGAGGTAGGGCATAGCGTTGTTCTGTTTGTCCTGAGACTGGGTGTAATTATCTATGTAAGTATGTATTTAATAGTATATAAGTATGTATCAGACAACCGATCGAGCAGATATTGTGTTTGCCTACTAAATAATTACTTTAAGTGGACCAAATTCCGTGTTCATGCCCGCTTGAGTATGTTTCGTCGGACCGTCTCAACTGGGCCGTGTTGAAACCGGTAGTAGATGAACCTGCTGAGTTTGTTTCGATGGGTCTTCTCAGTTGGGGCGCATTGGATCCGGTGGTAGCATTAAAGCGCGACCGTCATTTTAAACACAAGGTCCGTTATAATAATAATACTGAATACCTTAATATAGACAGAACCATTCAGTCAATATGTAGTAAAATATAAATTTCAATCATTAAACCTAAACATAATCTCCTTGACAATAACTTAATACAAGCTAGCTAAATATCACTACTATTATAAAATAAATTGTATAAATGTTTTAACATTCCGTGTAACTAAATATCTGTAATAAGCAACTAGAAATAATAACTGTATTACTACAAACATGTTCTGACTATTTACAAGCGCTTTTTTAAAGTCTACGTGAATAAAAACCTTTTTTATTTTATTTTATTTACTTAAGAAAAGTATATGTAGTATATCAGTTATCTGGTTTCCATAGTACAAGCTCTGCTTTTTTGGGATCAGATCGCCGTGTGTAAATAATGTCCCAGGATATTATTATTACAGGGGCTCTTTCTATTTCATCACGCTCATTGATCCGATACCTTTGGGACGACTAGTGACACGATCTGAAAGAGGTCAGGTACAGGACCGAGGGCTTTACGTGCTCTCCGAGGCACGGGGTTGTAATACCGCCAACTCCCAGCCTTCGGGCTGATACTAAGAAAATAAATTTTTTATCCTGACTCTATGTGAGCAATGCTCTTAATATAATAAATAAATAAGTGGGTAACTTAGTTGATTATTGGAATAAAGAAACTTGAGCTAATAATATTACAATAATAATATCCTGGGACATTATTCACACGCGGCCTTATCGCAGACTAAGCAGAACTTGCGCTATGGAAACCAGATAACTAATATATTACATATACTACTTTTCTTTCCCAAATACATACTTATATAGATAATTACACTCAGACTCAAGACTAACATACATGTTCATGCACACAAGTATCTTTCCTGGGTGGGAAATTGGGTATCGAACCCACGACCTGCGGCGTGAACGGGAAGCATGTACCAACACGTACGGCGACGCGGCCTGTCAAAATATATATTCGTCAAAATATATATTTAACGATATTCTGCAGTTATTTTCACACGTTTGCCTGTTTAGTAAAAATATATAAGGAAAAAATTAAAAAGCTCAATACCTAATGATTTATTACCAATTGTAATAGGAGCCTCAGGCTTCCCGAACATTTCCAAGAATTTCAAGATCGCATTACATTTTTTAAGAAGGAAATATTAAACTACTGACCGTAACGCTTTAAAGCAGCACAATCTACTATCAAAAGTATCTTCAAGCCGCGAGGGAAATGAGTCAACCTGAGGCGATGAGCCGAAGACCTCCCCTCCACAATATCACACACTGAAAGCGAACAGCGAGAGAAACAAGTGAACGAGAGCTCAGTGAAAACTGCCACAAACAATAATTTTCACCGCCACATAATTACCAAACCTTATGTGGACGGAAAAAAGACTAAATTCAAACAAACCACGATTTGAAGGTGCTGTCGAAACAAGAGGGTAGTCCAATACGCATGCGTTTGACGGCGTAAACACTGCCGTGTCATCAGTCGTACGGTGCCCGCCGGCGCGTGTAGACGTCGCGCAAGTTTATGTGTAGTGAAAGACGCGTCGCGTGTGTTATGGTGAGATATTTCAATTACATTTATTAAAAACGTTTGTGTACAAAGCGGAATAAACTCGGGAGCGATTCGTACGGTGAGTATTGTTTTCTATCGTTTCATATTTCATAGAAAACGCTGATTCATGCGGCGCGGATCGGTAGAGAAGTGACCCGGTTTTCGAAATAAAAATAAATTTCCATTTTTTTTCGTCTCACCACGTGTGGGGTGAAACGTAGTGTTATGCTTTTTATGTGTTCAGTATATATGGTTATTTGCATGCGATTTACGTAACAAAAGAAGGTTTAGGGTTTCATATTCATGGTGTTGTCATGCATAAGCAATGAGAGATAGACGAATTAATTCAAGTCGAATAGAGGTTATAATAACTGAATTTTCTGAGCGTAAATTGAACAGAACATGCTATTCTTGTATTAGTCTGGCTGTTACACCAAACTTCTTTCAAAATGTCTACGTTCTTTGTATGAACTCATTTTATGGCAATGTAGAGTCATAAAATTTTGCTAATTTATTGGCTCTTTCAGACGATTAGATGTGGTTGAGATGAATTTATAATTCTTGTCAAAGAATAACTATAAATTCTGGTCCAGTGAAATAAGGCAACGAAGCGTTAACATGTATTTTTAAAGTATAACAATATTTGCTTCGATATTATAGGTATCTTACCGTATGGGGCAACTAGGGACAAAATATGTTTAGACTGGGACAGAAAATATTTTATTTTAGAAGACTACAATCTATTTATATTTGTATACAATACAATACATGTATCTATTTTTTATCTGAATTATTTATCGTTCTTTCTATCGTCTCCTACAGATCACAGTGAACGGGAACTTTATAGCTTGTTGTGATTATATGTTTACTGTCATTGTATAGAAGGCGTACCTAAACAACGTGTAAAATATTAAGTAGCAAAATACACGTAAACAATAGTATCATCCCACACAAAAATGTTGATCAGCTTTTGTATTCGTATTTCACAAACTGCCTTTGTTAAATTGTGAGCAGTTTGTGCACCATACATTTCTTCCACGATTTATATTAGACGGGCCTGTTGGCGTGGTTGGTAAATGCTTGCTTTTCACGGTTGTGGCTTCGCTTCCCACCCAGGACATATATTTGTGTGCATGAAATTGTCTGTTTGTCCTGTGTCTGCGTGTATGAATATGGGTCTGGGTCTATATAAGTATGAATTAACAAAAGAAAAGTAGTATCAGTCATCTGGTTTCCATAGTCTTCTTCTTCTTAGCGAGTCGATGGCAATCTAAATTGTGTCCGCACAGAACTTGGCCACGAGAATCGCATTATGATCGCGTTTCCATAGTACAAGTAGTAGCTTGGGATGGCCCAGAATATTATTATAAGTTTATTTTGAAAGGATATTCAAATGTTCTTAATGAGCATCGTCGCAATAGCTAGTGTATCCTATACAATTCATCCTATATTCACAAAAGTGAAGTAACAAATAAGTAAAGTAATGTAATAAGTGAGAAGCGTGTATGTTGTAAAAGTTCAGCGTTCACAACCTTTTTAGTAAATGGGATGGAGCATTACCCTGCATCAGTATCAGATAATGAGATAGGAAATCTAATAGGTAAAGATATAAATAAGTAAGTACCTAGACACGTGTAAAAATAAGAATACTTTATATGACGATAAATATTACAAGTTATATTCGTGCTATCGCGTATTCAGACTTGTGTTACTGGAATTCTTTAGCAATATTTTGACAATACATTAGGTTTCTTTGTATCCCAATTTAATTATAAAAACCAGTCCATAAAGTTATTCAAATTTTATTTGGATCTCGGACGTGAAAAACTTTATATTGTTTGTCTATCTATATCTATATATATATATCTCTATCTATATATATCTATCTATATTATTACGGATAAGCTTTTTTCTATTTCTATTTCCTAGACTGTCAATTAGGTAAGGTGATCAACTACGTTACGTTTGGGCGCAAACATTCTTCCCAATGGGCGCCCGACATGGGCTTACTATTTTGTTAAATTGTTGACTACGTTTCATACTACCAACTATGTAAGTGCATCATGTTTAGAGATAGCGTGTTCAACCATAGAGAACCGTGGGTTTGTTTCTGGGGTTGGGCCGAAAAATATTATTCGGCAGAAAATGAACCAGATGCAGCCATAATCAACGGTGTTTATACAATTATGACTGGGCGCCGGATAACACATAAAGCTGTAGCATTTCATAGAGTGTGACCATTACTTTGAACGTCTGTGCTCACGTGTTCAATAGGTTGTTAACGTAAAAACAACTTAAATAATTATCGTGAGTACCAGTCACACTAATGAAATAATAAAATGTTGAATGAAATTAAATATAATTAATCCACAAATTTTTGTAAGTGTTATTATATCTGAATTATAGCACCTCTTCATCTAACATTACATTTAATCAAATTTAATGTTTACCCAGCGATTTTGACAAGCATTAATAACAACACGCAATTAAACAATTTTGGAATAACAAAATTTTTAGCCAAAATTCATCTATAGTTATATAGTCAAGGTATCTGGCAATTATAAGCTTTTCGCCATAATGAAGGAGCTCGGTGGAAACTGACGGATCTGGTAATGAACGACCCAAAACAGTTATAATTAGTGAGCAGATTCCGGCTATGAAATTGTATAAATTTTGTTAGAAAATTATAGTATCCTGTACAGTGCACAGTAACGAATACAATATACAATATAGACGGATAGAAGCTATTGTACGAAAGTACGGCTTACAAGTGGTAGTTTCTTTCCTCTAAATGTGCACCCAAGTTAAACCTCTCGAGGTTTCCTGTTGAAATTCTTCGTAGTATATTTCTCCAACGTGAGTGATTTATATTGATGATATACTAAGTATACTTACTATACTAAGTATATCATCAATATAAATGATATTTACATTAAAAGAATCATTTTAGTTCTTTAAATGAAAATTATAATTATTTCGCTCTAATGATCATGTTCTTTCGACAGGTGTGTAACCGCATTCAATTTTTCGCCCCACGTTGAGCGCCAATAATACAGATTCCATTCAATTGGGATGTAAGTCTCGTTCCTCTTGAGAACATATTCAGTGTTTTATCGTAGAGTTTAACAGATTAAAATCTGAGGATCTACTAGTCATTATTATAATTACTTTTTATACAACTTAGTTGGCAAACAGGCATACGGCCCACCTGATAGTATGTGCTCATTGTATCCTATGAACGCTTGCAACACTAAGGGCATCATTAGCGCATTGCCAACCCTTTAGAAATTTATATTATAACTCCCTTTTTGAAGATGCTGTGCTCTAATGGGAAACCTCAACAGGGAGTTCCACAACCTCAACGTACGTGGTAGGAAGTTTCGCTGTAAGCGAACCATACGAGATCGAAAAGGTTCGAGGATGTGAGGATAAACTCCCTGTCTGTGGCGAGAGGTGCGATGGTAGAAGGTGGCCGTGGGCCTCAAAATAAATAATTATTTCGAGCTTACAAGCAACCATAACTTATTTAATCAGAGTACTTGCTATTTTGAAAGACATAGGTACGTACATATCCGACAGATTCAAATTATTAGCTTGATAGTTGTTCACTGATCTCGGTTCTATCCGCCATTCTTTAAACTCGCAGGAATTAACATATCAGACGGCTATATTTCTAGAATAAAGCATAGCAATAGTACCCACTAGTTGGCTGTGTAGCTGACGGCCATAAACAATATCGTCACCCCATCTCATCCCGTGCGGGGAGCAGAAGTCGTGCCGAGGTATCAGAGAATGGGCAGCAGCGTTCTCCTGAGTAGTGAGGAGTACTATGACTATCTTACTACGATCGCCAGCCCGTCAACGTCAGCCAAGCGTGGCGATTATGGCATAACCTTTCAAGATGAATCTTGGGACGCTTTGTCCAGCAGTGGATTTCTTATAGTTTTTATGATGATGATAGTACTCACATTCCCCGTAAACTTTTAACAAGGGAACTCGTAAATTTGATCGGGGGGTGTGAATCATTCATAGTCAAATGGCAGTATGCCAACCCTGGATGGTTAAGGTTGCAATTGTGATAATTAAAATGTATGATATTTTTTTTCATTGTTTATTTTATTTATTTATCGCGTATCATAATAGGAGGTACATTGTACAAAGACTGGTGTCTGATGTAGTAAAACCTGTATTTTACCTACATCAGACATACTCAATAATCAATTTTTTCTATGTATTTAAGTATTTATTTATCTATATAAGTATGTATATCTTCGCCTGGTACCCATAGTACAAGCTTTGCTTAGTTAGGGGCTAGGATGATCTGTGTGACAATGTCCCTATATATAATATAATGTTTTGTTTGCATTCCAAAATGTCAATTAGGTATTCTAATAATATATGGCATCATTATGGACCCTGTCGGGCACAGCAAATGTAGAAGGGAGGAAGAGGGCTTTAGTCTATAATATTAAATTCATAGTAGTACCTAGTAGTAGTGCCATGTAAGTCGACTGTCGACTCTGAAATTGAATTTCTTAGTTTTAAATTTTTTTTTATGAAACCAATACCCGTACTAGGGAATTATAATCCTTTGTCGCGTGGACTTTGCAAACATGTTACAACAAATTGTAGTCCTGTGCGGGGCTCGAACTCATAACGATGACCCCGATATCGAAGCGAGGCGACCAATAACTACGCAACACGTACAGCCTGGCTTTGTCTGTCGCTTTTGAGCTTACATGAAACCAGAACTAGTTCATAATATGGAATATTTTATTATATAGCTTCACTAATAGTTGGTTACAGTCATCACATTATCAAAATAAACGCAAATGCCTAGTGCTTAGTTTTCTGAAGTCATGTAGGTACAGCGTGTATTTTGCTATTACATAAGTTATATTATAATAATATCCTGAGACATTATTCACACGCGGCCATCTGATCCGAAACTAAGCAGAACTTTACTTTGGAAACCAGATAACTGATATATTACATACTAGCTGTGCCCCGCGGTTTTACTCGCGTTCTACTTTATAAATTATCACAGCTCCTCCCCCATAGGTCTATCACCTAATGTAATATGTAGCCAATAAATGATAATATGTAGCCTATATGTTGACTCGACTTCTTAGTTATATTCATATAAAATTTTAAGTAAATCCATGCAGTACTTTTTGAATTTAGCTCGGACATATTACATACAGACAAACAGATAAACAGACAAAAGGTTTAATTTAAAATTTTTGATAACGCCCCTGGTATCCTTTTTAAAAAATATTCAATGTACAGTTTTGACTTTCCTACGATTTTATTATATGTATAGATACTAATAATATTATTATAAGATAAGATTTGTAAGATTTGTACTACACTTAATCGCAAATAAACTTTTGACTTTGACTTTACTACTTTTCTTTTGTAAATACATACTTATATAGTTAATTACATCCAGACTCAGGACTAACAGACATGTTCTGCACACAAATATCTGTCCTGCATAGGAATCGAACCCACGACCTCCGGCGTGAAATGCAAGCATCTGCCAACCACATCAACAGGCCCGTCAATATACATGAGGTGTAGTAATATGTATGTGTGTATCTTAGTATCTATCTAGTAGTATGTGTGTGTAATAGATCTAATATAAAACTATGTTATTCATTCATTCCTTAGAGTAATAAATCATAATTAATCGAATGCAGTTGTTTCAATAACACTAAATCCCCTCATGGCGACCCGTGCCATATTTGGGGCTCGCGACGCGAATACGGTATCGGTATAGTGTTACGGCTCCAAATGAATCGAACAATGAATCAAGAAAGTGAAGTTAATTTCGGATGCGGCATGTAAAATAAGTGTAAACTATGAACAGTATATATTATATATTTTATTTAACATATATTTTTGTTAAATAGTGCGCGAATTAAAATCATCGTATAAAATGTGCCGTTCAAACTATGAAAAAGAGCAGATATTTTTGAACCAGAATGCTGCGGGTTCAAACAATGCAGATGTGGAGCAGTTTAAGCTGCATATGTCAAGTATCAGCATTGTCCTCATAATCATCGCTACTCTGTTGGGTCTTGGTGCATTATACTTCGTATGGAAACAGTATAGGAAATGCCACCATACTTGGATCAGAGACCAAATAATGCAGAATAATTTTCGGCGATCATTTAACCGGTCCAGAGATGTACGTGGAGAGGAGCGCGAGCGCGACCTACGTATCCCGATGAGAGACATACCTAAGTAAATAGTATTTCGTGCGGCAGCCAAAATTAGTTGAATTAAGTGCGTCAAATTACTATAAAAGTGCGATAAAGTGCGGTTTAATGTATAGTATTAATGCGTCATTTTTTATTTTAAATTAACCTCAAGAATAATGGACATCCAAATAATTATTCTATAGACTCTAAGTTTAAAGTAATACCAAATCAATTTATTGTAATTGCTCATTAATCGTCTCAATGTATCGTGGATCGACTTACACTCTACAACACCTACTACGGTAACTCACTGTGACTTAGTGAGATTGTGGTATGTATTCTTTAAGTAATTATGTATTTATTGTAAGGTAATGGAAGATGATTTACTTGAATGTTTAAAAGAACTTAAGAGTATAAGAAAATATTTAATTAAGAAAGGAAAATTAAGATTTAAAGGAAATGTTATTAAAAATAGATTAGAAGAGACTAAGGAAATTTATAATAGAAGTCAGGAAATAATTCAATTTTTGTCTTCAGAACAAGGCTCAAAATCAAAAATTTTGGAATCTTTAATTTTAATACAAAATGGGATAAAATCTTATTATTTACAAATTATTGATTTATGTTCCGAAAATAAAGTAGTTTCTGATATCGACAGTAGTGGAAGTGATTTTTGTGAAACTAGCTCAAACCCAGATTTAATCATGGAGTTCGATTTAAAAACGGCCTGTAGTTTGATTCCGATTATGAACAGTAATGAAAGTAACATCAAAAGTATCATTGACTCGGTAGAAATGTATGCCGATATGTTATCGGAATCGGGAAAATTATTACTGATTAAATTCGTTTTAAAAAGTAGACTGTCCGAAAATGCAAAATTACGCATGTGTGATGATTACAAGTCGGTAACAGAGTTGATTAAGCAATTAAAAGACACTTTATTACCTAAAAAATCGTTCACTGCTATACAATCACGGTTACAGAGTACAACTCAGGGTTGGCGTACAATAGATCAGTTTGGTACCGAATTAGAAAAACTATTCACCAATTTAACCATAGCTCAGGCAAATGGCAATTCTGAAAATTATGGTGTATTAAAACCGTTAAATGAGAAAATGGCCATTAAACGATTTGCAGATGGGTTAAGTAATTCCCGACTCAGCACAATAATCGCAGCGCGTAATTACGACAGCTTGAAAGACGCGATTCAGGCCGCCAAGGATGAAGAGTTGACATCGGCATCATCTTCGACGGGTGAAAATGTCATGCAGTTTTCTCATCGTGGACGAGGTAAGTCTCAATTTAATAGTTTCCAGCAAGGCCAATTCTTCGGTCGACAGTCTCGTGGACAACGAGGACGATATAATTATCGTCAGAATTCAAATAATTTTAATACTTTCAGAAGATGTAACTTTAGAGGTAATTTTAACAATTTTGCCAGAGGAAATTTTCGCGGTAATAATTCATATTATCATGCCCGTACTAATGGTACAAGTTCGTACAATAACACACAGCGAGGACGAGTTCATCAAACGTCGAGTGAAAATCGATCGAGGTTCGAGAATCGTGGTAAGGGTAATACACATCGAGTGTTTTATTCAAATCAGTCTAGCAATAATGAGTCTGTAAGTTCCAATACGAATCCAATGCAGTTTTTTCGATCTGAAACATAACATTTTAGCGCTAAGTGGTAAAGCGAAATTTTTGACTTTGTATAATGGTAATAGAAGATACTTTTGGTTGGTTGATACCGGAGCATCATTATCCGTCATAAAGAAAGATGCTGTACCTAGCAACAGTTGCATCATTCGAGACGAAACTATCATAAATGGTATTGGGGGTCAGATTCAGTCATCAGGATTTATTAATCTCACATTGACTCATCGTGATGACCAACACTGTGTTGATTTTGATATCAAACTTCATGTATTTGATACCATACCTTTAAAGGCGGATGGAATATTAGGTTTAGATTTTCTGTGTCATTACATGACGAATATTAATTTGGAAAGAAATATAATAACGTTTTCTAAATATGGAATGGAATATTCTTTATTACTTCGTGATACGGTCGATTATTCGAATGAAGTTTTACATATTCCTGCACGGAGTGAATCAATTCACTATTTACTTTTAAATAATGCTTTAGCTAATAATGATTGTGTTATCCCTAGCAAGCAGTTGGCAGAAAATGTGTTTTTAGCTGGATGTATTAGTAGAATAAAAAACAATAGAGTACCGGTAAAAATTTTAAACAGCAATGAACATAGTATATCTTTACCAATGTTTCAACCAGAGATGCATTCAATTCAGGATTATCATATTTGCGATTTCAAATCAAATCAAAATAATTTAAAGCGAGCAAAAATATTATTAGATATTTTAAAATTAAATCATTTAAATGTAGAAGAGCGCATTTCTATTCAACAATTATGCTCTAAGTATTCAGATGTGTTCTTTTTACCCGGTGATAAGTTAACGACTACGAACGTTTATGAGCAATCGATTACTTTAAAACCAAACATAAGTCCGGTTTATGTGAAACAGTATCGTTTGCCACACTCATTAAAAAATGAGGTGGATAAGGAAATTCAAAAAATGATTGACAATGATATTATAGAAGAGGCGAAAAGCGAATGGTCTAGTCCTATTTTGCTGGTGCCAAAGAAAAGCGATAACGAAAAGAAATGGCGTTTAGTTGTCGATTACAGGAAATTAAATGACTGTATTGTAGACGACAAATTCCCATTGCCGAACATTACAGAGATTTTAGATTCTCTTTCGGGTTCTATCTATTTCTCACATTTAGACCTTAATCAAGGATATTACCAAGTAGCTTTAGATAAAGAAAGTAGAGAGTTTACTGCGTTTACTACAAACACTGGCCAGTACAAGATGAAGAGATTACCTATGGGTCTCAAGACCAGTTCCAGCGCGTTCAGTAGAGTAATGTCAGTAGCCATGTCTGGACTCACTCATGATAGATGTTTCATATACTTAGATGATCTAGTAGTTTTCGGTAGAAATTTAGATATTCATAACAAAAATTTTACAGACGTGTTAGAAAGGTTAAGAAAAACTAACCTAAAATTGAATCCAGATAAATGTAGCTTTTTAAAGAAAGAAATTCTTTATTTAGGCCATCTTGTATCTGAAAATGGAGTTTTACCCGATCCATCAAAAGTTAAAGTCTTACAAAATTACCCAGTTCCAACTAACACAGATGAAGTGAAAAGATTTGTAGCATTTTGTAACTATTATAGGAAATTTATTAAAAATTTTGCAGACATAACGTGCCCATTAAATAAGTTAACTCGTAAATTTGAACCATTTGTTTGGACTAACGATTGTCAAAAATCATTTGAAAAATTAAAAAATAAGTTAATGACACCACCAATTTTAGATTTTCCAGATTTTTCTGATGATAATGAATTTGTTATACAAACTGACGCTTCTGGCACAGCCATTGGCGCAGTGTTATGCAATAAAAATATGAAACCAGTTGCATACGCAAGTAGACCACTCAATAAAGCTGAACTTAACTACCCCACCATTCAGAAGGAATTAGTTGCCATTGTGTGGGCAGTGAAATATTTTAGGCCTTACGTTTATGGTAAATTATTTACAATTATGACTGACCACAGACCTTTAGTATATTTATTTTCAATGAAAGATCCATCAAGTAGACTTTTAAAATTCAGATTAGCACTAGAAGAGTATAATTTTAAAATTTTATATATAAGGGGCAAAGACAACAGCGTTGCTGATGCGTTATCTAGAATAATTATAACATCAGATAGTTTAAAACAAATGAATGACGAAATCATACTAGTAATGACAAGAGCGGAAAAAAGGCGTTTAGAATTTGACAACCAAACTATAAAAGCTAGTTGTAGCAAGCCCAATGAGGCGTGGCCTGATCAACCACGAGTAGTTGAGGTGCTAAAAATACCTAGTAATACTGTGGAAATGACTTTTATAGGATGTGACGAATTGGAAAAATTAAGAGCTCAAAATAATATAAATGAAGAAAAGGAATGCTTTATTTACAATAAGAATAAGAAAATATTGTTTATTAATCTCAACTTTAGAGCACAATTTACGCGAGACGAATTTGTGACTAAGTTAGATGATTTTTGCAAATATATAAATATAAATGAACTATGCATAGTAAGAAATAAAGAATATGAAGACTTTATAAAAGATTTATTAAGAGGAATTAAAGATAATAATAATTGGACCGGTCTCCGAATTTTTGTATTAAGAGGAGTTAGGAGAATTGATAATAAGGAGGAAAGAAACTATATTTTACAAGATTTTCATTTACTACCCACAGCGGGACATGCAGGTGTGCGTAGAATGACCAATAATATAAAAAGAAAATTTTATTGGCCTGGTTTAGACATTGATGTACAAGAATTTGTAGCTAAATGCGTTAAATGTCAAAAAATGAAGCATTGTAGGTATATCAAGGCGCCCATGGAGATAACTACAACGGCTTCATATGCTTTTGAAAAGATCTATCTTGACGTCGCAGGTCCTTTTGAGAAAGACATTGAAGGTAACGTATATATTTTAACAATACAATGCGAATTAACCAAGTTTATTGAAGCTTATCCTTTAAAAAATAAGGAAACCGTAAGTATAGCAAAAGCTTTAGTTGATAATTTTATTTTAAGATTTGGAATACCAAATGCCATGGCGACAGATCGTGGAACCGAATTTGTTTCTTCAGTAATGGAACAGGTATGTAAAATTTTAGAAATAAATAAATTGACTTCTACAGCATATCATCACCAATCTATCGGTGCACTTGAAAATACACATAAAAATTTAGGAGCATTTTTGCGAATACATTGTAATGGTCAAAAAGATACATGGAGTCATTGGTTACCATTTTGGTGCTATAGTTTTAATAATACGGTTCATACGGAAATAAGATATACGCCCTTTGAATTGGTTTTTGGTAGGCCTAGTGTAATACCATCTAGAGTAAGTCAATGCATAAAACCTTTATATAACCCAGAAAGCTATCCTTTAGACCTTAAATATAAGTTGCAAGTAGCACAACAAGATGCTCGTAATAACCTAATATTAAGTAAGCAGAATCGTAAGTCTTCTTATGACAAATATGTCAATAATGTAACATATAATAATGGACAATTAATATTAATTAAAAATGAAACAGCAAGTAAATTAGATATTAAATGGCTTGGACCATTTGTTGTTTTGGAGGATTTAGGTGTTAATGTTAAAATTATGAAAAATAATAAACCTTATGTAATCCATAAAAATAAAACAAAACCATATATAACATAACAATAATAAAACTTTTATATACAATAATAAAATTTATACAAAAAAAAAAATATTGTTACAACATTTTTTTTTTTTTCTTTTCACCCCCGAGGTGAGGTGTAGTAATATGTATGTGTGTATCTTAGTATCTATCTAGTAGTATGTGTGTGTAATAGATCTAATATAAAACTATGTTATTCATTCATTCCTTAGAGTAATAAATCATAATTAATCGAATGCAGTTGTTTCAATAACACTAAATCCCCTCAATACATATACGAGTATAATAATAATAATAATGTTCTTCTAGCCGAATTATGGCGACGGCGTCTCAATAAATATTAAAGGGCACAAGTGTGTGCGTAAACACAGGGGCACTCTCTACACGACACGACCGGAAAGAGGTCTAAAATAAAATAAATAAAATAAAAAAGGTTTTTATTCACGTAGACTTTAAAAAAGCGCTTGTAAATAGTCAGAACATGTTTGTAGTAATATAGTTGTATACATTATTATTTCTAGTAACATAGATATTTAGGTACACATTGTATGAAAACATTTATAAAATTTATTTTATTATAGCATTGATATTTAGCTAGCTCGTATCAAGAGATTATGTTTAATTATCTAGTTTAAGTCTAATATTTTTACTACATATTGTCAATGGTTCTGTCTATATTAAGGTATTATTATTATGACGGACCTTTTGTTAATAACGACAGTCACGCTTTAATGCTACCACCGGATCCAATGCGCCCCAACTGAGAAGACCCAGCGAAACAAACTCAGTGGGGTCTGGTATAAGACCTACGGCGTTACGTGCCCTTTGAAGCACGGAGATGATCCGACCACTTAAGTAGGCGCAACTGCGAACCCTCGCCTCGGTGAAGGCAACTTATGACACAACTTTAGCAATTACCTGTAGTATTACGAGAACTTGTCAGATATTTCAATCTAATAAAGGGGGTTGTTCCCCCCTCCCCTCGCCGGTTCGTAACGTAAGGCCGGAGCAGGACAGTTTTTAATAATACAATTGTATATCCGACTAATAATAATAATAATAATCTTGCTCACATGCCCGCTTAGCGTCCCTTTTCCAGGAAGCCTTGCAGTCAAGATTGCTCCCAGAGTTTATGACACTAGGCGTAACCCATTTGCTCTTTAAATCTGGAAGTTCCGTGGACCCCAAAAACTATAGACCGATAACTTGTCTCCCTACAATGTATAAATTACTTACATCTATTATAAAAACAAAAATCACGAGACACGTAGAATCTAATACAATAATGTCTATCTCACAAAATGGTTGTCGCAGTGGGGCCCGCGGTACAAAAGAGCTTCTCCTCATAGATATGACCATTAACCAGCAGGTTCGTCGAAATCGAAGAAATTTGTTGACATGCTGGATAGACTATAAAAAGGCTTATGACTCTGTGCCGCATGCATGGCTGATGAGGGTACTGGAGTTGTATAAAATAAATACAACTCTACGTGCCTTCCTTATGTCATGTATGGGGCACTGGAGAACAGTCCTTCTCTGTCCAGGGTCTCAACAAGTACTTGGTAGCGGCGAACCAATTAGGGTACAGCGAGGAATATTCCAGGGTGATAGTTTAAGTTCACTATGGTTCTGCCTAGCCTTGAATCCCTTAAGCACATTGCTTGAGAAATCAGGATTAGGCTATCGGTTGCGCAGAGGAGGTCAAATCATATCACACTTGTTCTACATGGATGACTTAAAAATATTTGCTTCTACCAACTCTCAATTGACAGGTTTACTAAAGGTTACTGAAAATTTTAGTAACTCTATCAGGATGGAGTTTGGTATTGACAAGTGTGCGGTCATGCATGTACAACATGGGCACATAATGCAATCTGAAGGAATTCAACTTTCAGATTCCATTCACCTTAGGTCCCTCTGCGAGACCGAGACTTATAGATACTTGGGTATGACGGAGGCATTGGGCATCAATGATACTGATGTAAAACAGTCATTGCGGGAACGCTTTCTATCCCGCCTTAAAAAAGTTCTGAAAAGTCTTTTAACAGGTGGAAACAAGGTGCGTGCCTTCAATGGCTGGGTTATGCCAGTGTTGATGTACTCCTTCGGCATACTCAAGTGGACCCAAGCTGAATTAGAAACCCTGGATCGGACGGTCCGTCTACTGTTAACTTCATACCGCATGCATCATCCTCGTTCATCGGTGATGAGGCTGTACATCCCGCGGAAGTGTGGGGGTCGAGGCTTTTTAAACGCCAAGAACCTACATAACCGCGAGGTGTGTAGCCTCAGGGAGTACTTTCTCCGCACCGCTGTCACGGGGGGTATGCATGCGGAGGTGGTTGCTGTAGATAAAGGCCTAACCCCGCTGTCAATGGCAAAAGGAAACTGGCGTAAACCTGTGGTACTTAGCACTGATGATCGCAGGGCAGTGTGGCAGGGCAAGGAGTTACATGGCAGGTTTTATCGTGCTCTTCACGCACCCGATGTGGATCTGCTTGCATCTGTGGCTTGGCTACGATGCGGTGAACTATTTGCTGAGACTGAGGGTTTTGTCTGTGCAATTATGGATGAAGTTATGATGACGAGAAACTACCGGAGATATATTCTAAAAGATGGCACAAACGATGTTTGTCGAGCATGTTATCGCCCCGGTGAATCCCTCAGACATATTGTCTCCGGTTGTTCTCGACTAGCAAATGGTGAATATTTGCACAGACACAACCTCGTAGCCAGGATTATTCATCAACAACTTGCTCTGCGACATGGCCTTGTAGCTTCAGAGGTGCCTTATTACAGGTATGCACCTGCGCCAGTTCTGGATAATGGTACTATCACGTTATACTGGGATCGATCTATCATTACAGACAGGACTGTGATTGCCAACAAACCCGATATTGTAATGATAGATCGACAAAAACGCTGCACAGTGATGGTTGATGTTACCATCCCGCATGATGAAAATCTTCTGAAGGCTGAAAAAGAAAAAGAAATTAAATATTTGGATCTTGCGCGGGAGATTGTCAGCATGTGGGATGTTGACTCAGCTATCATTGTACCGATAGTCGTTTCTGCTAATGGATTAATAGCAAAGAGCCTCGAAAAACACCTAAAGAGGCTGACGCTAGGCGGTTGGGTCAAGAACAAGATCCAAAAAGCGGTGCTTTTGGACACGGCTCGCATTGTCAGGAGGTTCCTGTCTCTAGAGTCGTAACCTCCGGTAGCATAGACCCTGTTCCTGCTGCCGGTTGCAAATCCTATTTTTTATATTTTAAAATGTATATTTCTGTTTTTTATATATTTTAAAATGTATTTAATAAGAAATATATATGAGTAAATGATAATAATAATCTGTCTCAACAGAGATTAGCCATCTGCGCGGGACATATTATAGTGCTCAAGTGTGTGCGCAAACACAGGAGCGCTTTCTATTCCATCACTCTCATGATCCGAGGGGACGCCTAGGCGACACGACCGGAAAGAGGTCAGGTACAGGACCGACGGCTTTACGTGCTCTCCGAGTATGTAAGTATGCTTCGCTCATGGAGATTTGTATGCATTAGACCCTACTCTGAGAGTGCTACAGCGCTCATAGCTTCGTGTCGTGCCACTATGGAACTCTTTTCGACACTCTATTCTTACTAGCTCAAATTATGAGGTATATACTCAGAGGTATGTAAAAGAAGAACAAAGGAACGCTTTTTGGCATCATCCTTCTTGTACAAATCTCCCTCTGTCAGTGGTTTGCTGGAAGAAAACTCATCGATAAGTTAAGCACGCCTTTGTACCTACATCAATTTACAAATACACATAAAATAAGATAAATAATCAATATTTTGTTCGTTCAAGTCAGGAGGAATGCTTACGTACGCCCCCCTCAAAAAATGCTTGCGGATGGTTTTTAGGACTCTCACCAACTAAATCTATCCTACCGTGGACTACTCTTGGCGTTCACTGAGAGAGCCCCGGAAACGCGGGAATGCTGCTACGGTGCTCCGTTATACGCCAGGTCCCATGGTATCTCACACGTGCCCTAAGCGGATTACCGCCCGGATTATCTGCCAACCATTTTTTATTTTAGCTTGACGAATGCAGTTAGCCTGACGGCTTTCACTGCTTCACCGGACTATAGAGGTGAGCGTGGGCTCTAACCGTCTAGCAAATCAAAACTACAAACTAAGTACCCGCGCCGGAGGGCACCCCCTTTGGAATTTGAACCTCGACTCTGGGCGGTTACTGGCGGGGAGATGCAAGAGGGCGTATCGTTTTAGGGATGTTTTGTGCAACTTTCGCTCTACGTTAATACGCGACGCGGGCCGCTCTTCCGGGTTAGGTCCGGAGAGGGCATTTCACCGAATCGAATGCAAACTAAGGGTCATGGAGGACGCTGGTGGTCGCAACGCGTTCGCGGTCGTACTCTTGTCCGGCGAGTACGAAGTATCGGTTGGAAATCTTCTGCCAACTAGCACAGCCACTGCTTTACAATCAGATCGCTGCGCTGTCTATCCGTGGCTGCTTAAACGCGGCGGCAGTACAGGACACTTCTCTTACTGCCACCGCTGAGATGCCTCCTCTGTTTGCGAGGGGGATCGGCTCGATCTTAGGAGCAACGCCTAAAATTTCAATGTGTTCTAAAACAAATAGTGCTAATGTTTTTAAGCCAGTCTTTAATTCATTGTATTTTATGATTAGCAGTCGCCCAGTAACATGGGTTGGTTTTACTGCATACAGAAATACGTATTAAGTTTAACAAATCAGATAAATCGTGCACACAAGCGAGCTTAACATTAATTACTTATCGTGTAGGCAGTGGTTACCCTAGTGTCAGAGTTGTTCAAGCCGCCTATTAGGCCTCTGACATGGCTTAACGACTGTCGCCTAATGGCTACAACCAGGACCGACAGCTTAACGTGCCCTGCGAAGTACGGAGACGCTCAGAAATTAAAGTAATTTGGCGGTTACCCATCTATGGACTGACCGCGAGCCTAGTGCTTGCCCTCGCCAATCACTTACCTACGGACCGATCTAGCTGACATTAACAACACCACAATGCTTACAGCCGGTGGGCTGCGAGCGCTTCATTATTATTATTTATGAGATATAATAAATAAAAAGGCCTTTTATTTTCTAGTAATTACCTACATTACATTGTTTATGAACCTCATAAACAATGTAATGTAGATAATTACTAAATGCTTATCTAATTTAATTAATTAACTTCAAATAATAATACTAATATCCTGGGACATTATTTACACACGGCCATCTGATCCCAAACTAAGCAGAGCTTGTACTATGGAAACCAGATAACTGATATACTACATATACTACTTTTCTTTTGTAAATACATACTTATATCGATAATTTACACCCAGACTAAGGACAGACAGAACGATCATGCACACAAATATCTGTCCTGGGTGGGAATCGAACCCACGACCTCCGGCGTGAAAGGCAATAATTTGCCAACCACGCTAACAGGCCCTCTCGGTCTTAATAACTAATTTTTATTTCATTGTTTAACTTATTACTTATTTATAATCTTAACTAGTTTGTTAACCCGCGTGAAATTTTATAAATTTTCACAACTCCTCCCCCGTAGGTGATACCGTGATAATAAGTAGCCTATATCTTGACCCGACCTCTTAGTGATATACATGCAAAATTTGAAGTAAATACATCCAGTACTTTTTGAGTTTAGCACGGACATACATACAGTCACACAGACAAAAATTCTAAAAACTATATTTTTGGCTTCGATATCGATTGTAGATCGGGGCGTATCCTTTTTAAAAAAATATTCAATGGACAGTTTTGACTTTCCTACGATTTTACTATATGTATAGATTGGAAATAACATAGTAATTTTGTTTGATATAGCAATATCTGCAAGAACCCATGTTGGGTGAAGGACTCCTCCAAAGATGCCCATTTGTAGAGACAAATGGGCCAATGGGCATCAGGGCAGAGGCCCTGTGCGGTCTGCTTCCAGTTTGGGCGGCTGTCCTTACAATGACTTCATCCCAGCGTGTCAACGGACGTACTCAACTTTTTACCTGGCCAACCTTTCCAAAATGTCACTTTAATATCCACACTAATATTATAAATAAATAAATAAAATTAAATTCGTTTATTTCGGACCGGAATCCCTAGTGTTGGTAACAGTAATCTTAAAAAACTAAGTAAGTAATATATTAAAATTTACATTCCAATAAGTACATAACAGGATACCACTATTACACATACCGATTATATGTATAACTAGCTGTGCCCCGCGGTTTTACGCGCGTTAAATTTTACAAATTATCACAGCTCCTCCCCCGTAGGCGATAGCGTGATAATATGTAGATACCCTATATGTTGCCTCGACCTCTTAGTAATATTCATGCAAAATTTGAAGTAAATCCATGCAGTACTTTTTGAGTTTAGCCCGGACATACATACAGACAAACAGACAAAAATTCAAAAACTATATTTTTGGGTTCGACATCGATTGTAGATCACACCCCAAGTATCCTTTTTAAAAAATATTCCATGTACAGTTTTGGCTTTCCTACGATTTTATATATATGTATAGATGATGGTTTCCGTTTTTTATACATAAGAGTTGAAAATCAGTGCCACGCCCCTGGGTTGGCTAATGCTGAACTGGATACCTACTTGCTGCAGTTGACAGACACATGCACCCACTTGAATATTAACTATTTTTTTAATATATTGTATAAATATACAAATACAAGACGTATATTTATTTGTGTATGAAGTGTGTCTTTCAATTTTAGCAATAAATTTTCTTTTCTTTCTTTCTTTTTCCACGCCATCATCCGCAAACGGTGTGCATCCCTCCTACGCAGGGTGCGTGGTAGCTCATACAGCATCTTGAGCGCATTATGTGATAAATGGGATAGTCCGATGCTGGAGCACTGGATACGACTGCACACGACGTAGACGGTGCCCTAGTACCGTGATATTTTATTTATATATTGTAAAATTACTAACATTAGGTTAAGATTTTTTGTAACTAACATCTTATGGACTGATAAATGGTCTGAAATAAATGATTAATAAATAATAAAGGTGACAGTTTGTGGGTGTGTATGTTTGTTACTTCTTCACGTCTAAACGGCTGAAGCGATTTTAATAAAATTTGGTAGAGAGTTAGTTGACACCCTGGATTAACGCATGGGCATTTATACAGTTTAACGCGGGTAAAACCGCGGTGCAAGGCTAAAATCAATGGCTTGACATTCATTTAGAAGATGACTTTTAATAATTGACAATACTTGACACCGGCCAAAATAGCCCTTTTCAACAATGTTATTGATATTTTTAACCGAGAGGTTATAAAGCCAACTGTAAGTTTATTTATTTATGAAATAACATTTTTTTCTGTAATTATAAAAGAAAGTTATACAAAACACAGACAAATTCTTTTTGTCTTCGATATGAAATGCTTCCATCATCATCATCATCATATGATGATGGTCCGAAAGACGTCCACTACACAAAGCCTCCCCTAAGGATCTCCACAATGGCCTGTCGGTGCCCAGATTCAGCGGCTTCCCGAACTCTTACAAGATCGTCGGTCCACCTTGTAGGCTGCCCACGCTGCGACTTCCGGTTCGTGCTCGCCACTCGAGAATATTTCTGCCCCAGCGGCCGTCAGTTCTACAAGCTATGTGCCCCGCCCACTGCCACTTCAGTTTGGCAATTTTTAGCCTATGTCGGCTACTTTGGTTCGCCTGCAGATTCCGACGTATTTGATTAGATCACGCAAGGATACTTCGAGCATAGCCCTCTCCATTGCTCTTTGGGTGACCTTGAGCTTTCTTATAAGGCCCATAGTGAGCGACCACGTCTCTGTTCCGTAAGTCACCTCTGGCAATACACACTGGTCGAAGACCTTCGACTTTAGACACTGCGGTATTTGGGACGAGAAGATATTACGTAGCTTCTCGAACACTGCCAGCGGAGTTGGATTCTATTGAAATTGATTAATATGTTTTCGTTCGTTATAAATCTTGGTTGCATCAGTAGTCTTAAAGAAAATTTGAAATTGTGTGTTTGTTCTTTAAAGAGGCATTCTCGACGGTCACCATAGCCTAGTTGGTAGTGCTCCTGCCTACGAAGCTGGTGGTCCTGGGTTCGAATCCCGGTAAGTGCAAATATTTGTGTGATGAGCACGAATATTTGTTTCTGAGTCATGGATGTTTTCTATGTATTTAAGTATTTATCTATCTATATAAGTATGTATATCGTCGCCTGGTACCCATAGTACAAGCTTGCTTAGTTTGTGGCTAGGATGATCTGTGTGACATTATCCCCAGATATTATTCTTGAGAATCTTCTAATAAATGTAAGTGTTGCGTATATTTTTATGCGGTAACATAATAAAAGCATTCATTCGGCCACAATTGTGATGCACCCATATTATCATTACCTCTCCCCTTAATGAGGATCCCGGCAGCGCTGAGTGTTGCGCTGAGAGAGAGAAACCGCTAAATATAGCGCAGTGCAGGCAAGCTTATTATCTCATTCATATCTATATATATATATATAGATACGAATGAGAGATATATTCGTATCTATATATATATATATACTAGCGGCCCGGTACGTGCTTCGCTACGCTTTTAAGTATTAGTACAAATTGTTTGTATATAGGAGTATAGAAAGATGTTGATTTTACACTTTTTCAAGACTTATTTTAAATTTTCTCTACGCACAAACCTTCCCTGGACTTCCACGAATAATTCAAGACCAAAATTAGCACCTCATAGACTGGCTATGTGTTTGCTTTTCTCGTATACTTTGACTGCATGTGTGGCGTAGCGGCTAAGACAGTCGCCTCGACGCATCGTGTCGCGAGTTCGAGTCCCGTGCCGAAAAACTATTTGTGTGACCCATTAATAGTTGTTATTTATTTATTTATTACAGATATCTTATTGCTAACAGATAATTCCAAGCACAATAAGTGATACAATCATAATAATTTATATACATAATCTATAGGTACTATACTATACTATAATAAGCTAATTAATTAACCATGTTAAAAAAAAAAAAAATAAAGTGAAAAGTTTTCTAATATTATGTATCTACTGCATAATATTAGAAAAAGATAAAATTGTAATAAGAAGTTACTGTATACTGCACTCAATAGTCAATGCCTCAATGTGACGTCCTGCAACGGTTAGGAATGCATTTTCCGTGCATGAGAATATATCTATTGTTGAGTCATTCTCGATATCATTGATATAGCGAACTGCGCGGGACAGAGGTGCATTTCGGGCTAGATTTGTTCGAGCGGCCGGCACCGCCAATAGGTTATGTTGACGACGCGCCTGGACAAAGTATGTCCTGTGTCGCGGCACACGGAACTGTAATAGTGCCAATAGTAAAGAGTTATATGTGTAACCACGCATTAACCTGAAGAAATACGTGACTAATGCAATGTTACGTCGTACTGCTAACATACGATAGTCCACCATACCCACGATATAAAGTGTTGGATATAAATACGGATAATAATAATATAATCTTTTGAACAAATAGCGTACAAATGATTTCTGTATTTTTTCGACTTTTTGTATGTACTGAACTTGATGGGGATTCCATATCACTGAATTAGTCTCGAGTGTGGTACGAACGTACGCGTTATATAAGGTACACAAAGTTTTACGATTACAAAAGCTTCTAGACTGTCTCAGAACAAATCCTAGGCTTTTCCGCGATTTATCACAGAGTTTGCAAATATTATCATGGTAAGTTAATTGGCTATCAAACCATGTGCCCAAATCTTTTACGGTGTCCGCTCTTTTCACAATCGTATTGTGTAGTGTATAGTTTTTGTGTATTGGGGAACGTGCGCGACTATAAGACACAATCACACATTTGTTTGAATTGAGACATAAACTATTCTGATAGCTCCACTCAATTACACTGTCGATGTCACTTTGTAATAGGTCGCAATCGGATGGTGTATCAATTGGCAGTGCCAATTTGACATCATCTGCAAACATTAGACATGTGCTATATTTTATATTAGATGGTAAGTCGTTTATTAATATTAAGAAAAGTAATGGGCCCAGACAACTACCTTGCCCAATACCTGAATTAACAGTATATTCTTCAGATTTGCAGTTTTGGTATAGAACATACTGTTTACGATTTCTTAGGTAATTTGAAAGAAAGTGAACAAGATTTTTTGAAAAGCCTATATTTGCTAGTTTGTAAAGTAGGACATCATTTTGGATCTGATCAAACGCCTTTTGGAAATCAAAATAAGCCACGTCGACCTGCCTTTTAGCATCAATTCCGTTCGAAATGAGCGTTGAAATATTAATAAGATTGCTAGTTGTGGAACGCCCAGGTAAAAACCCATGTTGTTCATCACAAAACCAACCATTTAATTGTTTATATATTAGTGTATATAAAGTGGACTCCATAACCTTACCAAATACTGACAGAACTGCCACGGCCCTGTAATTTTGAAT
This sequence comes from Pseudoips prasinana, assembly GCA_951640165.1. Lineage (NCBI taxonomy): Eukaryota > Metazoa > Arthropoda > Insecta > Lepidoptera > Nolidae > Pseudoips > Pseudoips prasinana. The sequence goes on along the minus strand of OX621254.1, from coordinate 32,869,066 downwards.
TTCAGACTTAGATCCTGCCTTGTGTATGGGTATAACTTTGGTAGTTTTCCATACGAGCGGATAAATTTGTTGTTGGAGAGATAATTTAAATATGTGCCATAGAGGCTCAACAAAGATTTCATAACAGTCTCGGACAATTATTTGTGGTACACCATCAGGCCCTTGAGTGAATTTTGCTTTAAGTTTTTTTAGGGCGATGCGTATATCGTTCTTTTGCACACTGTCCACAATAACGTGAATGTCCGGTGCGAGGCTGGGTGGGGGCGACATTGAGGCGGCGGCCAGCGCTGCGAGCGGATCTAATGTCGGCGCATTCGATAAATAAACACTTTTAAAGAACGATGCGAATGCATCTGCTACTTGCTGTGGATTAGACATTCCAAATGTTGAGGGTTCATTCGATTTCCTGTTTTGTTTAATATAGTGCCAAAAACTACCGGGATCTTGCAATATATTATTTTCAATATTTTTATAGTGAGTTGTGAAAGCTGTCGCGAGTAACGATTTAAATTTTTTGCGAAAGTAGGTAAAGAACGCGTAATATAGTTGGTTGTTTGTTTTTTTATAGAGTGTGTGATAATAAGATTTTAAATGTAAACATTTCATAGTTTGTGAGTTATACCAATCTGGATAATGACCACGTATGTTTCGTTTTATATTGTTTGGAACTAATTCGTCAAATAATTTATTTAAGATGTTATAAAGATTAGTTACCGCCTCCTCGGTACCCAATGAGCTCAATACCGGGGACCAGTCGGTATATAACAAACGAGAATATAAATTATAATAATTTACTTTCTTAAAGTTACGGGTCTTTGAAGTGCATTCGTGCCTGCTAGCATCCCGATCATTATGCAAGTAAAACCTATTTAAAGTTATAACTATATCTAATGGTACGTGGTGAACTTCGGACTCAACGAGACTCACCTCAGACTCCAACACAGAAGGGGGCATTAAATCCCTTCGGCTAATGACTAAGTCAAGTACACGGTCAAGACCATTGAGAACAGTATTATGTTGCGCTAAATCACACATTGATAATAACAGTTTATAGCTTTCTCGTACAGATTGAGATGCTGAATATAAATTAAAGTCGCCAATCACTATAACAGGTATTTTAAATTGAGTTATAAGTGTTTCTATGCAGTTGAAAATCGAATAATATCTTATATCGGGTATTCTTGGCGGCAGGTAGGTTACGCAACAGATAAAGCGATATTTGCCCGTTGTAATTTGTCCGGCGACTATTTCATCGTCTGGTGAGCACTCACACTGAATTTGCCGTAGATGGTAAGGTTGTCGCACGGCTAGCAATACTCCACCTCCGCCGCCTCCAACTCGGTCACGCCGAATAACCGTATAATCTCGAGGAAATAACTCGGAATCATAAACGCTGTCATCTAGTCGTGTTTCTGTTAACGCCAGTGTGTGGCCACGAAAGTCGTTGAGTAATGTTTTAACTTCTGAGGTTTTACTTTTTAATCCCCTTACGTTTTGGTAAAAAATGTTAATGTTAATACTTTTCGGTTTACGCTTGTGTATGAGATCGAAAAGTATGGCTATTTTTCCTGTTTCGTCGATTTTTAGTTGTATACCACTGTTGTAGTGCTGTTCCTGTTGGCCAGTTGTCCGGTGACATAAGAAATTCAAAGTGGTTTGCTGTGGTTCCTATGACAAAACAGTTGTGACTGTCGTGGATTGGATCAGGTTTTTTTATTTGAAAGTCTACATCGGGTTTTTTCCTTTTGAGGTAGGTTAGTATGTTCGCCTCTGTCACGTCCTCATGAAAGTTCCAGGCATGAACATATTTAGTTTGTTCAACCGTCAGTAATTCAGAGTCCGCTTCACCAGTCGCTCTTATTATTGAGCGACGGGGGCGACGAATTTTGGTCATGATGTCATCATTAACAACCTTCAACTCTTCACGAATTACTCCATTGTTAGAAGCCGTATCATCCGGTAAATTTGTGATGGCGGCAGTGTTCGCCTCAGTTTGCGTGGCCCCACGTATTAGAGTTGGTTCGTTGCGGGTTATCGGTATATCATCGCTAGGTGCGGACGATCTTCCAGCGCAAACATTGCTTACCGACTTTTGTTTCTTCGCTGCCTTGGCGCCTATAGCTTCTACGGCTTTTAAGCGAGCTTGGCGAGTCAAGCGCTGCATCGGATCAGTGTCGGATTGATGCGAATTTGAGTTTGCGGGGGTAGTTGCTATAATTGGTTGAATCGAAGTATTGGATGGAACCGATGATAATTGTATAATTAACGTATTTTGTTCACTTATTTTATCTTCAAGTGCACTAACTTTAACCACAAGCGCGGATACCGTTTTATGCAACTCACGTATTATATTTTCGAGTGACTTTTGCGACATTTTGTGTTTTATAATGTAAAATTGTTATAGCGTACGTCCGATCGTGCGAACTGTATTTGTGGAACTCTGTGGTTATGAGTCTGGATGTAATTTGTGTCCGTCTATTATATGTTTGTAAAGTACCCAGCGACACAGGGATTAGATTGCCTAGTGCGGACGTTGCCTTGAAAAAACATTTTACGTGTTGCTACAGAACATTTTTTTCAACGCAATAATCGTCGGTTTCTACTTAAGAAAATGTATAGTTTACCCTATACTTAATGCATGAGGTATTTACTGGTTCACCAGACAATAATTATTAATTATTTATTTCGGATATAAAATCCATATAGTGTTGGTACTTGGACTTAGAATATGTTAGTAGTGTATTTCATGAATCTGGAAGGTGGAAGAAGTACTTTCTTCAGACAGATCATAGATTTCTTTCATCAGATCATAGAGAAGAAAGTGAGATAAAAGTACCACGTGTTTCTAGAGCTGACACATAAACGCGGAAGCAATAGACCCCGAAATAAAACGATTCAACGATTCTTTAAAGAATATCATGACGCGCTTATAGGCTGATGCTCCCCGCGGTCCGTAAGTGATTGGCGAGGTTAAGCAACTAGGCTCGCGGCCAGGCCATAGAGGGGTGACCGCCAAAGTGGTTTAATTTCTGAGCGTCTCCATGCTTCGGACGGCACGTTAAGCCATGTCAAAGGCCTAATGGGCGGCTTGAACAACCCTGACACTAGGGTAACCACTGCCCATACGATAAGTTAGTGAGTAAGTAAATAATATAATTAATTCATTAAAAGTTTTTAACTCGTTTTTAAAGGTTTCTGTTAACTTCGTACCTTAAACCTTAAACGTGCCATGAAAGCGAGTCTGGCTATCCTCTGAAAAATCGGACCTCACCTTCCAACTAAACATTTCAAGTATTGAATTGATGTACCCTAATTTTTATATCATTAAACCTTTTCATCAAAACTACGCATAAATTCTAAACTATTAACCAGAGGTTGTTAATCTAGACTGAACTGATTTGAGCCATTTGTCAAAGAAACTCATTTGTCTTTGTTTTACTAAGCTCCGTAATGAGTTCAAACATTTTATTATTTTTGGGTTTAAAGGCAACTGTATTTTTATCAGGTACATACTACATACTTTCACATACTTTTGTTATTTTATTGTCAGAAAAAACGTTGTGTGTTTTTATGAAACCACGATGCAGCTGAAACTACAGTAATCGACAGCAAATGATTTCGGAATGGTTCTGTATATTACAATTACGTCTAAGAGAGGTGGGGCACAGCGTTCATTCGCTCAAAGAGCAGCCCGACTGGAGAAGTACCTCCACCTTACAGAAGACATTCCTTAATAATATCATTAATAATTTTAATGTTGTGTTTCTGCGAGTGAGTAAGTTCGCCAGAGGTCATTTGGGTGGGAGGAAGGGTCAGCAACACTTGTTTGCTGACGCTTGAATCTTAAAGGCCGGCAACGCACTCGCGACTCCTCTGGTGTTGCGAGTGTCCATGGGCGGAGGGGATCACTAACCATCAGGTGACCCACTTGCTCATTTGTCGCCCACTGATATAAAAAAAGAAATTGTTTGATTCGGTTGTAGTGAACGATTACTGATTTAATAGATATATATATCGGAAATAGTGGTGGGTTATTGCTCAAATCTACACCGTCGGACATTATGGAAGGCGTAGATATTTTGTAAGATTAAATGAAAGCCTTAGATCAAGTTGCAAATCTATTTAAGTTATACTATTTGTGGGGCATCGGTCTAATCCATGGCCCACCTAACATCGTGCCAGCCTGCCCTGCCACATGTTCATGGCAGGATCTTAGACATGCGACAAGCATGGCAATCAGTGTGGCCACCTTCTGGGCCACAAAAATTTTACGAGTTTGCCATCGACAAGCTAAGAAGAAGAAGACTTTGATACAACAAATCAAGCACAACGAAACGTTAGACAGTTTCTAGGCCCTAGTTGTCCGCTCGGAGCTTCGACGAGAGGTGTTCGACCATGTAGTCACGCCTCGTTGACTCGTACGCACGTCATGCCAGACTCTGTCGAACAGCATCAAATCTTGAATCAATCATCTCTTGATGGTTGCGGCAGTCGATTACTCCCTGATGAATGAATGAATGAAATATTTATTTGCCAGAATATAGGTACAAAGTAGTTGGCGACATTGTAGTATAGTTTCACTATATTCAACATACATAATATGTTGTGCAAAATGTTTGGGTAAGTATGTAATCTAATGTTAGGCAAGCACATTTAAATTGTCAATAATTAAAGTCAACAATAAAATGAATAATAATAATAATTACAATAATAAATCCTTTATGTCACACCCTGATTAAAATAATTTCAATTACAATTTTAAATGTCCTACATATTAATTCACATAAAATATCAAATAATTACAAAGTCACAACTATATTTTAAAGTCTTTGTCGTCCACTGAATAAAAACATCTGTCACATAGCCAATTGTATAGTTTTGTATTAAATTCTAAGTTACTCAATTTCCTGAATTGTTCCGGAAGATTGTTATATATTGACACAGCCATATTATAACAGTTTTTGTCACCCCCTCTGCTGTAAGCACCATAGTATCTGGAACGGCCTTAGACGATCCGAACGGCTAGAATATGATAGCGCAACACCAGAGCAGCCGCAAGTGCGTTTAAGAAAGGAATAGGCTCTATCTTGAAGGTTTCCATGTCGTACCGGATGGGAAATAACATCCTGGGACATTATTCATACACGGCCATCTGATCCCAAACAAAGCAGAGCTTCTACTATGCAAACCAGATAACTGATATACTACATACACTACATTTTTTTTTGGTAAATACATATTTATATAGATAGACACCCAGACTCAAGACAAACAGACATGTTCATGCACACGAATATTAAGTCGATTTAACGATTGATTAAGTCATTTTTAACCTTTTTTTATTTGAACGCCATTTAAGAAATCGATGTTCAGCGACTTAGCCGGTTGAGCCCTTGGGTGTGAATCACCCAGGACTTGCGGCGTGCAAAGCAAGCATTTACCAACCACGCTACAGGCCCGTCACTCTCGATGCATGAGTTCCATGAAATTCCCGTTTCCTTATGTACGAGTATACTCATTTATCTTACTATTACAGCTATATGATCTCCGGTTCGATTCCTGCTTACGACAGAATGGTTTTCATTAAATATTGTTATTGTTACTAAATGCGGTCGTTCAGAATTTTGTTATCAACCACCTTAAATTGGGCTTTTGGGCGGATTATATTGTTGATTAAAATTGTATTGTGGCGAGAGACGGAATTACGAATTTTGTCAAGAATTCAATTCCAAACGAAGGAAATGAATTCTTGACAAAATTTGTTAGTATGTTTAATTATTTTAGAATTATGTTTTGTAACCATATTATTTATGTTTTTGGATTTAAACCGAATTGTTAATTGGCCTATATTTTCTTCTATATAAATAAAATGAAACACCAAAAAGTACGCTTATAACTTTCAAACGACTCTTGTGACACTTTGTGGCTCGACCCGGGATTTGAACCCACGACCTCATTGTCTAAGGTTGAATACGCTACCGCTAGACTAACGTTCAATATAGAATCATCGATAAGTTTCCATGATAGATTTACCTACTTCTTACTACAGCACCCTATTAAAGACTAGCAACAGGGACAGGAGAATATCTGAATAATGAAGTCCGTAATATAACAAACCTCCCAGTGATATGAGAGAAATACTTCTTTAATCTACGAATAAGTTTAAAAGAATTATAAAAGCCCAATTGTGTAGCACGTAGAGTTTAACTACAACACTTCTGAATTATTTAAGTGACAAAAAAGTTTGATATTGAGTCGCTCTAACAATACAATTTAATTTTATATCAAGAAATATATTTTTTTAAATAGAATTCTTTTTGGTTTTCTTGCATTGTTTCTCAGTAGCTGCCACGTCATGCACTGTACGGTAGGTAGAAAAAAAATTTCGATTCCAATCAAACCATTTTTCGTAGAGAGGTAGGGCACAGCGTTCATTCGCTCAAAGAGCAGCCCGACTGGGGAACTACCTCCACCTTACAGAAGACATTCCTTAATAATAACATTAATAACTTAATGTTGTGTTTCTGCGTGTAAGTAAGGTCGCTAGAGCACATCGGGTCGGGGAAGGGTCAGCAACACTTGTTTGTTGACTCTTAAAGGCCGGCAACGCACCCGCGACTCCTCTGGTGTTGCGAGTGTACATGGGCGGCGGTGATCACTTACCATCAGGTGACCCACTTGCTCGTTAGTCACACTCTGATAGAAAAATAAAATTATGGAATTAATGAATTTGAATAATTAATATCTTTAATAATAATAATAATATAATATCTGGGGACAATGTCACACAGATGATCCTAGCCCCAAACTAAGCAAAGCTTGTACTATGGGTACCAGGTGACGATATACATGGATAAATACTTAAATACATAGAAAACATCCATGACTTGAAACAAATATTCGTGCTCATTACACAAATATTTGCACTTACCGGGATTCGGACCCAGGACCACCAGCTTCGTAGGCTGGAGCACTACCAACTACGCTACGGTGACCGTCAAATATATATATTTCAAATATAAATATGGGTTATGTATGAAATTAGGTGGTTGCGACTCATAGACCCTAAGCTTAACCAGCATTAACCGAACTTAAGTCTTAACCGATTTATTATCCGATTTCAACTGAAACCACGAAGGCTTCAAATACTTGAGGCATTACAAGTCTTCGCGGTTCCAGTAATTAATTTCACATAATTGAATTTCAAGTCTTTATCTCAACAATACAAAACAGTTAACGCAATTAATATAATTTATAATAAGTTTATATTTAAGCGACATTGTCATAGCTCTGAAACTCAAGGCAGGGTTCCGCTTTTCTATCTCGAGTTACAATTAAAACTTGCTCAAGATAAGTGGCATTGTTTAATTAATATTATCCTGCGGCTCTCAGACTGTTTGCACGATAAAAAGTGTTTTATTAATTTCATTTTCACGTCCGGTAGACCAATTCTAATTAATACCAGAGACTTAAGAGATAATTAAATTATTGGCAACCACCTCTGTATACAAGCGGTTGAAGCTGGGTTTGATTCCGGAAACGAATAATTTTGTGTAAAAATTAAGACTTCAAATAAAATCATGTATTTGCGAAAATGGGTGTTTTGTGTAAGTTTTTGTTGTTATTATTTTTATTTCCAGATTTGATTCTCTGAATCTCTGGATCTCAAAAAACCATTCCATGGATTCCGTGCGGAAACCGGGTCCATCGCGTGGTAGACGAGAGGACACTATAGCTGTCATTTTCGTCCTCTATTTATTTAGTTTTTATGTATTTTATACTCTCGTTTAACTATTTTCACAGGTGTTATCCCAATACAGTAGTTTTTAGGGTTCCGTATCCAAAGAGTAAAACGGGACCCTATTACTAAGACTTCGCTGTCTGTCTGTCCGTCTGTGACCAGGCTGTATCTCATTACAAAATATCATACAAAATGTTAAGTAAAAATGTCAAATATGTACGTGGTTAAATAATAATGTCAATTCAAAATCTAAAATAAATGTCAAAATAATTTCTTATATACAATTTAGTGAACAAGTAAACGACGTGGAGGGAATTTATACAAAATAAAATTTATTGTCAATATAATAGGAATCATAAATCATTTATTGAATAAAGACACCTTTCCAAAAGATAGACCTTTAATTTTGATTTAAAATGCTGGGTATATAATATAGATTTTAAATCAATGGGTAACCTATTAAATATTTTTACAGCATTGTAGTGGGCATATGGCGGCAACCTCGTGAACCAAGTCTATGTAGTTTGACAGCTTGGCATTCTCGGCTCTTAAGAGGTTATCGTCAAGCGGGACAGTGATATCTAATATGTGTGTGTGACATATAATAAAATCGTAGGAAAGTCAAAACTATACTTTGAATATTTTTTTAAAAGGATACTTGGGGTGTAATCTACAGTCGATATCGAAGCCAAAAATATAGTTTTTAGATTTTTTGTCTAAATACTTATACATAGAAAACATCCATGACTCAGAAACAAATATTCGTGCTCATCACACAAATATTTGCACTTACCGGGATTCGAACCCAGGATCACTAGCTTCGAATGCAGGATCACTACCAACTAGGCTACGGTGACCGTATAATGTAAGCATGGAGGGTAGTCCCTTAACCAAGTAGGCCCCGTAATAAATCATCCTTTTTTCAGTAAGATTGTCTTGTCCGGGAATGAAACACGCTACCTTCCTTTGACGGGACACAACTGCACAGCAAGTGTGGCGCAGCGGCTAAGACAGTCGCCTCGCCGCTTCGTGTCGCGGGTTCGAGTCCCGCGCTGGAACACTATTTGTGTTACCCATAAATAGCTGTCTCTTCTTCATTTAATTTTGACGGTCACCGTAGCCTAGTTGGTAGTGCTCCTGCCTACGAAGCTGGTGGTCCTGGGTTCGAATCCCGGCAAGGGCAAATATTTGTCTGATGAGCAAGAATATTTGTTTCTGAGTCATGGATGTTTTCTATGTATATAAGTATTTATCTATCTATATAAGTATGTATATCGTCGCCTGGCACCCATAGTACAAGCTTTGCTTAGTTTGGGGCTAGGACGATCTGTGTGACATTGTCCCTAAAAAAAATATTATTAATAAAAATATTTAATTTACTTTTGTTATTTCTGTGAGTACAAATCAATAAATAGCTGTTCTGGGTCTGGATATAATTTGTGTCCGTCTACATGTTTGTAAAGTACCCTGCGCCACAGGGATTAAATTCCGTAGTGCGGGCGTTTTTAATAAAAAAATGTCGTCGTCTACTAATTGAATTAGCAATGTATGGAAATGTTTTCACGAAAACGGATCATACGATTTAAATAAATTGTGCTATCAGGAGAAATTCCAATCGATCTATGCCTATCGGCTATGTCCAAAATTAGGGTAGCTAATGAGTTGGGGGCAAAACCAGATCTAATCACCGGGTATATTCTACATACATATAAAACCGGTTCGATATTTTCAAACGTGTTACGCCTTATTCCAACCTTATTGCAATAAAAACGTATCATTCGTGTCGGCCAAATATCCACTACTGGAAAAAAGCCTCCCCCAAAGAGTGGGGGGATATGTCATAATCGCCAAGGACATAGTTTACAGAAAAACGCTGCTGCCCCCATTCTGAGTCCGGCAGCCGATGGGTGCGCATCTATACGTCCATGTTTGTAACCCCTAAGGGAGCATCTTTTGGTATAGGTAAGGTTTGATGTAATGGTTTTTATGGAAACAATAAAGATGACGGTCACCGTAGCCTAGTTGGTAGTGCTCCTGCCTACGAAGCTGGTGGTCCTGGGTTCGAATCCCGGTAAGTGCAAATATTTGTGTGATGAGCACGAATATTTGTTTCTGAGTCATGGATGTTTTCTATGTATTTAAGTATTTATCTATCTATATAAGTATGTATTTCGTCGCCTGGTACCCATAGTACAAGCTTTGCTTAGTTTGGGGCTAGGATGATCTGTGTGACATTGTCCCTAGATATTATAAAAAAAAAGATATCCGTTTGCGGGGGTGAGGATCGAATTTACTAGAACTCCACTTGCGATTTTGTATATGCATATATAGAGCCCGATGGGCCAAAGATTAATTCGGTACTGGGATCTCACAGAAGAAGGAAGAAATTCTAGAAGAAAAGAAGAAATTCTGCAAGTAACATCAAGAAAGACAAATCTCTGTCACTCAATCTCTGGTAGATATCCCTCAGGACGATTTCTACGTTCCCCACGGGATGAGATGAGGTGATGATATTCTTTGCCTTCACCACACAGCGTTACCCCCCTCTTAATATAAGGTTCAACCACACTTTAAATATAAATAACGTTAACGGGGGCGCGGAGCTCGTAAAGTTGCAAACCTGCGTTGAAAACAGCTTATTCATTGTACCTACAAAAACTTGTCAAAATCACACGTAACCGCTTCATTAGCGACGGAGGCTGTTATAAACTCGTGCTAACTCAATTTACTTCCGCAGAGTTTTGTCACCTTCCTTGTGTAATAAGTAACAGAATTGTTACTTTGTTACCATTTGTTAAGGCTCTATATAACTTCCTTGACGCCCCCTTTATTAATTTTGCCACTTGTTTTTCATTATGTTAAAAATACCTAGTTAAAAACATAAGAGATTATAATTCAACTCAATTATTTACGTGCTCAAACCATGTATTTACAAAACATGTGTAATAGTAAGAGTAACAACATGACATTCCTTTGTAAAGGCTACAGTTAAACGCTAACTATCTGATCATTGTCTTACATTCTTAGGGTTCCGTACCCTTATAGATTCGTCATGTCTGTCTGTCTGTCTGTCCGTCCGTGTGTCACATCCCCTTTTTTCCGGAACTATAAGAGTTGTACTGTTGAAACTTGGTAGGTAGATGTATTCTGTGAACCGCATTAAGATTTTAACACAAAAATAGGAAAAGAACAATAATTTTGGGGGTTCCCCATCCATAGAATTCAATTTTTTTTCATCGTACCCATACATGTGAGGTATCTATGGATAGGTCTTCAAAAATGATATTGAGGTTTCCAATATATATTTTTTCTAAACTGAATAGTTTGCGCGAGAGACACTTCCAAAGTGGTAAAATGAGTGTCGCCCCCCTGTAACTTCTAAAATAAGAGAATGATAAAACTAAAAAAAATAGATGATGTACATTACCATGCAAACTTCCAGCGAAAATTGTTGAACGAGATCTAGTAAGTAGTTCTTTTTAATGCGTCATTAATCGTAAACCTATAAATAAGAAATATAAATAAAAAAAATAACCTATGCGCTTGCTGTTCAGACTTTCATGAATCTTAGCGAGTCTAGACTCGTACTGTGCAAGTTTTCTTAGAGTGAACGTAATGTTATGTAGTTATTTTTACTTTACAAACGGTCTTTTCGATCTTTCACTGTCTCACAAGAACGTGAAAAAGAGTTTCGAACAACATTTTTTCGGAGGATATTTCTTTTTCCGTTCTAGTTTATTGGGAACTATAGTTTTGAGGCGCGCGGCACCTTTCGTAGTCCTTCCCATAGCTAGACACTAAAAAGTAACAAATAAAAAAACTTCGTTTAAAAAAACCGACTTCAAAAACTAAAAAGTATTAAAAAAATATCTTAATAAAGATTTAATTTAATACATCTCTTATGCAAACGCAATACCTTTAATATTAATGAAATACTATAATTTGTATGTGCTACCGGGCTTGGCACCGACTTCAAACCTATTAATAGGTTTGAAGTCGGTGCCAAGCCCTAAGCAAAATAAAAGTTAATATTACATACAGCTTTCATACTTTGTGATGAAATTCCTACACTAAAGATTAACCTACGTCAATAGACTTAAAGAACAATATGAATTAATATGAAACAGATGAAACCGTATCATAAAAATATATTTAATATTAATACCTTGAATGAATATAAATGAATTATGAATTATGAGTTACTATAGTTATAATAAATCTATATTATGCGTTTATATGAATATATTTGTGGCCCTGAAAAATAAACAGATAAATTATTAATTAGGAGACAACGCATCAAAATTTTACTATATTTCGAGACGACGACCGTCAACGACGTGTGTCCGCTTGGGTTGTTTGGGTAGAAATACGAAGCTATCCCGCTGAAAGTAACGCGCGACGAGTGTGGTACCTACTATTTATTACATTAGGCTTGGCACCGACATCAAACCTATTAATAGGTAGCACATACAAATTATAGTATTTCATTAATATTAAATGTATTGCGTTTATATAAGAGATGTATTAAATTAAATCTTTATTAAGATATTTTTTAGTACTTTTTAGTTTTTGAAGTCGGTTTTTTTAAACGTAGTTTTTTATATTGGTAATAACACCTTTTACATCATCCATATTTTTTTAATTCAATTTTATTGTTGTTCTTTAATTTCTTTATTATTTTGATGTTTTTTTTACCACAAAGCTTTACTTTACTCTATGTTAGTAGTGCTATTTTTAAGTGGCAGTAATAGGTTTTTCCTCTTCGAGAAAGACGAAAATACAATTGAATCCAGCGTGGCGATCGAGTCAGCAGCGTTCCCCCACAGCAATGTGGATGTAGTAATAGAACGATATGTAGCTTTTTAATTTATATTTATGTAGATTGAATGAATTTATGAGTCTTTACTTGAGTCATTATGTATATAGTATAAAGTTTAATGTATGGAGGCGTGGAAAGCAGTCAGAAAACTTTTGACAATAAAATAACTAGGTACCTGCACAGTATTTAATATATGTAAGGGAGAAACAGTGCCCAAATTAGAGATAGGGCAATAGCTTTATCAATTACTGTTGAAACAACAATAATTATATGTTAAGTCGTTTTACCAACGATTTTTTTTACCTGTGATTAATAATAATAATATACCTATATAATATCTGGGGACAATGTCACACAGATCATCCTAGCCCCAAACTAAGCAAAGCTTGTACTATGGGTACCAGGCGACGATATACATACTTATATAGATAGATAAATACTTAAATACATAGAAAAAATCCATGACTCAGAAACAAATATTCGTGCTCACAACACAAATATTTGTACTTACCGGGATTCGAACCCAGGACCACCAACTTCGTAGGCAGGAGCACTACCAAATAGGCTACGGTGACCGATTACAAGATTTCATTCAATTCCTTCGTCACACGGCACCATCTTAGTTTTGTATCAACATTCTTCTATCGCTAAAGTAACTATTTCTTAGCAATGCAATCTTTGCAAATAAAAACGATTCGACACGCTTCAGATCGCTCATTTATTATCAGTCATATAATTACAGATTAATATGTTTAATCCAGATATTAGGAACAACATGAGTTGTGCTCTAGCATCCCTTATAAACTATTAATTTAATAAATGTGTTGTTATTATTGTGATTTTATGGGCAAGCAATCACCATTTACCAATATTTTTCCTTTGGGTCACGGAACGCTCAGACCTCTTTTTAAAAATACATATATGCGGTAAGTCTAGACATTGGCCTTCGATAGGGTGTGGCACAAGGCGCTACTTTCTTTTTTTTTATTTTTTTTTTATTATGGCAACAAACAGTCGTATACAAACAAAATAATTCATAAAACAATTGGTTTTTTACAATAGACCTAATAGTGCCGAAAATGCGATATAATGGTAAAAATAAGTATACAATAAACTCTTAATTAGGAAAGACGCGTTACAATCATTAGTAGGTGCGTATTATTTTTAGTATCAGAGCATGAAATTACTGAAACATAATTTTATTAATGTTAAGGTTGTAAATAATAAGAAAGTAACTTTTAATTAAGTGATATATCTACTCTTTAGTTTTAATTTTAGGTTGTTAAGGGAAATGTTAAAAATATCTATATCTGTAAATTCTTTATTATAATTGTTAGTGGAACGGTATAAAAAGGAGTTACGTGTGTATGTTTTATTTAGTCGGGGAGGAACAAAAAGTGGTTTTGTACGTGAGGGGCGTACGGGTAGGCGAGCATGTGCTTTTAGTGATATTTTGCCAAGTAATGATGGTGAATCAGTCAACGAGTTTAGGATTTTGAACAATTGGATAATGTCGAACATATTACGTCTATTATGAAGACTAACCAGTTTATGCCTACGCAATGCATCTTCATATGTGGCGTCGTAATTATTATTACGATAATTAAGTGATTTTAAAAACTTTTTTGTATTCTCTCTATTCTGTGTATGTGCAAATTAAAACATGGGCTCCATACAGTGCTACAAAAATCTAGAATGGGGCGGACAAATGAAAAATAAAGAATTTTTAAAGTCGTAGCATTTTTAAAAGGTTTACTGATTCGTAAAATAAATCCTAGGCTGCGAAATGCTGAGCTGACTATGCGGTCTTTGTGATGGGTAAATGTTTATTTGGAGTCCATAACGACACCCAGGTCTCTAATGGTGGAAACTCTTTTAAGAATTGAGCCATTTATAGTGTAGTCGAATTTTAATGGTTGAGTTTACCGCGTATATGACATTATAGAACATTTATCTATATTGAGATAGAGTTGATTTGCTGTACAGTAATTTTGCAAATTTAATAAATCGCTTTGTAGTTTGGAGCAGTCTTCAACAGACTTAGCCACTCTGAATATTTTTGTATCATCAGCGTAGAGTAAGTTATTACCGTGGTCAAATATAGATCCTATGTCATTAATGTATAAATTGAAAAGAAATGGTCCTAGGTGCGAACCTTGGGGAACTCCGGATGGGACCGGGAGGAATTGAGATGAGTTTGACACAGACCGCCTGACTTCAATTTTGTATGTAAGACTTGATCCAACGAAGTAGGTTGCCGTGCACACCGGCCCTCGCTAGTTTTTCAATTAGCATGTCATGGTTAATTTTATCTAAAGCCTTCGAAAAGTCGGTGTACACGACATCCACCTGTAGATTCTTGTCCATAGCATGTACTAGAAATTCTGAAAAATGTAACATGTTACTATGTACGCTGCGATGTTTAAAGAAACCGTGCTGGTGCTGAGAAATGTGATTGCGAAAAGCGAATGTAATTTGCGATGTTACAATTTTTTCTAATATTTTTCCCAAAACACATAATTTAGAGATCGGTCTGTATTCGGTTACAATATCTTTTCTATTGTTTTTGGGTATAGGGGTAATAATTGACTTTCGACTTTCGAAGCTTCCTTCCTATGGGCTGCCCGAGAAACTCTGCAAATGGGTTGTCAGATTCCTCACGGAGCCCAGCATCAAGGTCGTAGAACGGTACATGCTCAAACTCCAAGCCCGTGAATGCTGGTGTCCCACAAGGCTGTGTGCTTTCACCAACCCTGTTTCTTCTGCATATCAATGATGTGTTACAATTCCATGACATTAATTGCTATGCAGATGACAGTACGGTGGATGCCTCTTACTTTGGCCACTGCAATATTTCTCGGGCACACGTCATTGAGAGTCGGAGCAATCTTGTGTCTAAAATTGAGACAACACAAGTGCTGTCTCAATTTTAATATGCCCCAAGTCTCAAACTGGGGGCATATCAACCTAGTTCACTTCAACCCCCTAAAGACTCAAGCTTGCGCGTTTACTGCCAAAAGAGCTCCCATTGCCATACCTTCTCAATTTCAGGGCACTCCCCTTGATATCAAGCCGAAAGTAGGGATTCTCGGCGTCGACATCGAGAGTGACGTTAAATTTCGCGGTCATCTGGAAGACAAAGCCAAATTGGCCTCCAAAGAGCTGGGTGTCCTTCGCTCGCAGAGCTAGGTGATACTTCACATGGGCCCATCGCTTCCAATTATATAAAGCGCAAGTACGGCCGCATATGGAATATTGCTGCCACCTCTTGGCCGGGGCACCACAGTATCAACTTCTTCCTTTTGATCGTATACAACATCGTGCAGCTCGAATGGTCGTTGACGACGGAAGTCCCACTATTTGACTTGATCCTCTTACCCTGCGGAGAG
This sequence comes from Pseudoips prasinana, assembly GCA_951640165.1. Lineage (NCBI taxonomy): Eukaryota > Metazoa > Arthropoda > Insecta > Lepidoptera > Nolidae > Pseudoips > Pseudoips prasinana. The sequence goes on along the minus strand of OX621254.1, from coordinate 32,853,117 downwards.
ACGTGGCGTCTCTATGTGTCCTCTATCGCATTTATCACGGGGAGTGTTCAGAGGAATTGTTCGAGCTTATACCTGCCGACACATTCCACCACAGACCACCACAGCCGTTGCGCGCTCCGCTGCGAACGGTCGTGTTTAAAGAACTCCCATGTCGAAAATTCATTTACATAGTTATATCTATTCCAATTGTCCTGGAATTTCAACAGTGTTCTTAAAAAAGTAAACTGTAACAAACAGTGCCAAAAATTGTAACAGTTAAAAGCTAATTCTGTGAATAATATGTGACCAAACATTCGAAATTCAAGCTAAAAGTGTTAAAAACAGTTAAAGTGTAGTGAGTCGGCAAACAAAAGTGAAAGGAATGACCTTGAGTACCTACACCCGCAATCGCATCAAATTTGTTGTCATCTTTACATACAGAGCAATAATTTCGAAACAACGAATACTAGACGGTTAGCCGAGCGGATATTAGTGTCGGTCATAAATGCGATCCGCAAGAGGTATCGAGTTCAAACCCAGCCTCTGACAATACACTTTTTGAATTTGTCTTCTATTTTTAATAACTTTAAAACGCAGGACATATGTACATTGATTTATTTATTTTATTTAACGTAATAAGACATCATAAATAGTGACAATATTGTGTATATTTTCATCATTTAAAATGGAAAACATACAAAGACGATTGAGTATCAACAACATTACCCTCCGAAAAAATATACCAAAAAATATGTCTTCTGAATCATTAAATCAATCATATGCGTCAATATCTTCTGAGGTCTTCCAAAGAAGTTTACCAGATATTTCTACAGCCCACATTGATGACATCCAGCCACTTCAAGACGAGATTCGGCGCTTAAATAATGAACTTGAAATTGCACATCAAGAAATTGAAAATCTTACTTACGAAAATAACCTTTTGAAAAAAGAATCTCTCGGACATAAAAAACAAATATCTCATTTTAAGGATGTTTACTTTGGGTCGCCTGATATGAAAAATAATACACCAAGAAAGATAAATAGAAAGAATATTTGCTTCAAAGCCCAAATTAATGAATCTATTTCCTGTCAGGACAAAGAAGACAAAATCAATAAAACTTCTGTACAACTAACCGACACTATTTACCAGATACAACAACAGGACAAACTCCAGAAAAGTAATTCACCAAAAAATCATCACAATAATCGTAAAATTATAATATTTGGAGACCAACAAGCTAGAGGCCTTAATAAAGCTATGGTAAGATCCTGTATAAATAAATGGAGCGAGGAATACAAAATTATGTCTATCATCAAACCATATGCAACAAGTGCCCAGATTCACAACAGTTTTACTGACGAATTTTTGAAAACTTTGACGCCTAAGGATATTATCATATTATTAGTAGGCTCTAACGATAAACGTCCATATACTTTATTATCAGAATTATGTACTATTTTATATAAATTAAGAGACCAGACTGTATTTTTAACAAATGTTCAATTTAATCCTTATCTTAATGAATGTATGATTAATTATAATTTAGAATTAATAACTAAGAATTATAAAAACTGCAAATACTTAAAAATACATAACAAAACATGCTATAACGGGACATATTACCACCACACTGACTACCTAACGACACTATGTAATAAAATAAATTCGGAAATAGAATATATGCACTACATCAATGACATAAACAATAAAATGCGTAATCGTGGCATGAGTCTAGGAAATGCTTCTACACGTATTGTTCTAACAAGAAAAAAAACCGTACAAAATAAAATAACAACATATTTTAGTAAGTTGAACAAAACCGACAGTTGTTCTGGTGATACATTTTTTCGCCCATAAATATAAAAATATATGTTTATTTCACCAAAACATCGCTGGAGTATTAAATAAACAGGAACTCATTGAGATAGCGTTAGTCGAAATAAGTCTGACACAAAGTAAATCAATTGATATAATATGCCTAACAGAAACGTTTTTAAAAAGGGGTACGGAATCAAACCTACAACTTAAGAATTATAAATTAGTGTCGGCCTATTCAAGAGTAAACCAGCGCAGAGGAGGAGCTTGTATTCTTTTAAAAAATGGCTTACAATACAAAGATATTAATATGCCCTCATCAACTAGATTTTCATTTGAAAGTGGTGCTGTACAGATACTTAATTACAATCTCATTGTTGTTTGCATCTACAGGACTCCCGCATCAAATACAAATACATTTTTAAATAATTGAGAAATACTTGCCAACAGCCTTTGTAAAAAACTAAATAAAAAAATAATAATTTGTGGTGACTGGAACATTGACTTCCTCAGCCATAACAAATTCTCTACAGAGTTAAAAACTATATTAAAATAATAATTTAATAAATCATATACAATTACCGACACGTGGCAGTTCCTGCTTAGACTTAATTGTAAGCAATATACATGACGCTGAATCAAACCTTCACTTACTAGCGCTTTCGGATCACGAAACAGCTCAAACGCTAACAGTGAAACTTAAGATTGACCGCAACCTTAAAATTAAACCTAATATTTGGTTTAAAACAGTGCGGGATTTAAGTCAGGAAAACGTTAAAAAAATTGAGAAATGTATGGCTGCTCTGTCTTTCTCTGAGGTATACAGTCAACAGACAACAAATGAAGCATTTAACTGTTTCCATGACACCGTTTTGCTCTTTTATAATCTGTGTTTTCCCTTAAAAAGAGTTAAAAATATAAACAAGTCAGTAAAAAACAGGTATCTAACAAAAAGCATTTAACGTAGTTGCGTGAAAAAACGAATACTGTATTTGAAATATCGCTTATGCAAGGATAACAAAAAATATAACAGAATTATTTATGAAAACTATACCCGTATCCTTAAAAAGTGTATTTACAAAGCGCAAATAATAAATTGCCAACGACACCTTCAAAATTCAAGAAATAAATGTGAAGCAGCCTGGAAAATAATTAATGACAATGTGAATAATACAAATAATAAAAATGACATCGAATATATAAAAATAGATAGTAAAACATATGATAATCCAATCCAAATATGTAACCTATTTAATGACTATTACATATCACTAACTAACTCGACTGACTATAAAAATAATCAATATTCTAAAACTAAAATCCACTACAATCCAAAAAGCATATTTCTTACACCTGTAGATAAAACAGACGTCTTTAAAACAATTTTAAACCTAAAAAACACGCACTCTACCGGTTACGATGACCTAAACACCACAATACTGAAAAAATGCGCAAGTGACCTGGGAGCTCCCCTTAGTTATATCATAAATCTATCACTTAGAGAAGGAGTTTTACCAGAACGTCTAAAAATGTCTGTCATAAATGGGGAACTACCGCCCCATAACTCTTACGCCCATACTATCAAAATTATTAGAACAAATTATGTACAATAAGATAGAATCATTTTTAATGTCTTGCAAAATATTCAAACAGGAACAATACGGGTTTAGAAAGGATAGTTCTACCTCATTAGCATGCTTCTCATTAGTTAAACATATAACTGAAAGCCTTAACCATAAATTGACGGTAGGATGCATTTTCCTAGATATGACAAAAGCATTCGATTTTGTTTGTCATAAAACACTTTTATCTAAACTTTATGACTACGGAATACGCGGGAATGCTAATACTTGGATCAAAAGTTTCCTTGAAAACCGTTTGCAATGCGTCGAAATTACGAAATTATGTCAAAAAGAGTCAAAAACATTTAAATCTAACTACACACACAACAAATACGGAACACCACAAGGGAGTATATTAGCACCTTTACTTTTTTTACTATATATTAACGACCTCTCTGATGCAATTAATGACTGTATCCTTTTTGCCGATACAACATTGATAATTAAAAGTGACAACAAGGATACATTACAAAAAGAAATTTATTCATCGTTTCAAGATGCTTCTGACTGGTTGACCAAACATAACCTCAAAATTAATGTAACAAAAACTAACATCATTCAATTTCAAACGTACCAATCTAACAGTACAAACCTTGACATAAACTTTACAAATACAAACATAGCTAATGTATCTGAATGTGTATTTTTGGGTATTACAGTTGATAAATATTGTAGCTGGAAACCACATGTCCAGAAAATAGTCAACAAAATAGATCGTTATATATATGTTTTAAAAAGAATTCGACAAACAGTTAACCGAGAAAGTGCCGTGATGACTTACCACGCTTATGTATCGTCCATACTGCGATATGGAATTATTATATGGGGCAACTCAGTCGATGTTGACCAGGTGTTTAAAGCTCAAAAAAAAATCATCCGAGCAATAACAGGAGCAGATTTTCTTGAAAGTTGTAAGCCACTCTTTCAAGACCTTAAAATACTAACATTACCCTGTATATATATTTTGGAAATATGCCTCTTTGTGAAAAAGCACTCAGAATTATTTGAGACCATGGGTGATATGGAAGGTAGTCGTACAAGACACAGAGAGAGATTGCGCTTACCGCAAATACGGTTGGAGCTTTTTAAAAGAAATGTCTACTGCATGTCCATAATAATATACAATCATATGCCTAAATGTTTAAAAGAATTGCCATTACCAAAATTTAAAAAACAATTGACTGACATGTTATGTATTAAAAATTATTACAAATTAAAAGATTACCTAGAAGATAAGTTGACATAGTATTAATAACAATTTAATTTAATTCCAATTAAAAATATTATTTTATTATTAAGTATGTATTAAAATTTGCACGTCATATATTGATGACAGAATATGTAGAGCATAATTATGTAACACCAATATTACCGTTTTCTAGCAAATAAATAATTCTGATTCTGATTCTGATTCAGACTCTCTCGTCACAAGTTGAAATTTCATCCTTATCACCTGGATGAATGGTCATCCACCACTGTGCGTTTCACAAGAAACTTTTTGCCGCGCACTACCGCTCTGTGAAATCAATTAGCTGCGGAGGTATTTCCGATCCGGTATGACATGGCAACCTTCAAGAAGCGAGCCTATTTTTTCTTAAAGGACGTCAACGCACTTGCAGCTCCTCAGGTGTTGCGAGTGTCCATGCGCGGCGGTGATCACTTACCATCAGGACGACCCCCTTGCTCGTTTGCCATCGTATTATATATAAATATAAAAAAAAAAATCTTCTTCACTTATATTGTTATCTCTGTTGCTTTGTATTAAATAGATCTCTTTCTCCAATATATTTTTGGGTATATCGGCATCTTCATTTGAAGTTTTGATTAGTTCATAAGAGAATGGCAGAATCCGTATCGCATATATCCTTTGTTGTTCAGCTACATAATTTGTACCACTTGTTAAGACAACTAAGGTATTGATTTTAATGTAAGTATAATATTTTTTGAAACTTGGGATTAATTAATAAAATCAATAAGAATATTTCAATTATTTTCAATAAATAAACGTAATAAAATCGTAAACTAAACGCAGTTACGTTTACAGAAATTGCCATGTGTAAAATAATACAAATGTCGAAATTATAATTAATTATTTATAAATGGGATCTACATTAGATATAAATCATATACTTATAGACTTATTTATTATACCTAAGAAAGCACAGTAGTTGCATTAAATCGTAATGATTAATTATTTAGAATAGGAACGCTATTCCCGGGTAGGTGGGACTTACCTATTAAGGATAAATTAATAATAATATCAATAAAATTAATGTAGGTAGGGTCTTACCTACTAAGGATAAATTAATAATAATATCAATAAAATTAATGTAGTTACAAAAACAAAGAACCTATTGTTTTATTCACCTCCACTCAAAACCTCATATAAAACCCCTTGCAACCTCACACAAATGCACATTGGGCTACGAACTTTGTAATTATTGGAAAAAAAGAACTGTTCATTATTTCAACAAATAATAGATTTTTGCATATTCCTAACCTAATTCGCGACCCGGTTAGGATTTTCGGGGCAGGTTCGGAATAAATCCATATTAAAGACTACAAAAAGAGCGACAACATTTACTTTATCATCATAACAATGTTTATGTAAATATAATATGTAACAATCTTCATTGGTACACAAGTTAACACTAGCATTTCATTGCTACATCAGTAGATACACTTGATATTTACAGTATCTTTATTACTTAGGAAGTAAGAGTGATTTTCGAACTGCAATGTATCCACGGTCATGGGGTTGACCCACAGATTACCAAACGTAACCATAAAATACAAATGGCTATAACTTTTATATCCCAAGTTCTAAAAATCTAAGAAATTAAAAATGCCTTTTCTATCACATTTAATACCAATTAAAACATAAAATATCCCGTAGCATGATATTTTACTAGCGGTACAAAAGTCCCATTATAAAACTGCCGTTCGCCTTTATCAACATTAAGGTCTTCAGCGAAGTTATTAATATTACCAGTAAGTGATTCTATAAGTTTGTCGCCCAGGTCTTCAGTACCAAGTACGTGCCTCGCATTAACGACCACAAGGAGTGTCAGTATCACCATTAGTTCCACGTTAAGACGTAAACCAGCAGAACTGACGATACAGTCGAACGGTAACTATTGGCAAGTAACTCACAAAATGTGGCTACATATACATCGGTATTATATAAATATAACATAGAATACGCCGTCACAAAGTAAATTCGTCACAGAAAAAAGTATATGTTAATTAGTCACATCATCATATCCTAATAAGGACTATGGTAAATTCGTCACGATTATTTCGTAAAGATTATTATTTCTTCTGCTAAGAGCGAGTGTATGATTTTTAGTCTTGGTGATAAAACCCATCATGAACCTCCACCTATATTACTGAACGGTTCTCCTCTAACTAGAGTTAAAAAGGTTAATAGATTACACATATATTAATAGATTATGAAACATTTTCGGCACAAGACGATCAAGGAACTATCACGTTGAACCAAACAAGTAGAATAAATGAATGCACACCATCTGAGAAAAGCGAGGAAACATTTTTTCGTGACCTCTAAACACCTTCATGTTTTACATCAGAATATTGCAGGATTATTAAACAAGTCTGATGCAATCTCAGTGAGCCTTTGTGAACTAATAGATGAAAATATCTAAATTCATATTTTCATCTATTAGTTCACAAAGGCATTTTATGTTTCACTGAACATTTTATCATGTCAGGTTATGAATCCTTCTTACACATTCCAAATTATCAACTAGCAGCATGTTTCTCTCGGAAGGAAAGTAAGCGAGGAGGAGCATGCATACTCGTAAAATATAGCCATCGTTTCAAGGAATTAAACCAAATTGCGAAAATATCTGAGACTGAAGTGTTTGAATGCTGCGCTATAGAACTGTCTGATTATAAAATAGTTTTGGCATGTGTATACAGGTTTCCTAAACTTAGTCATTTTAATATATGTATAGAGAAAATACAAAGACTTTTGCTTAGTAAGAATCGTTATACGAATATTGTAATAGCAGGTGATTTTAACGTAGATTTGTTAAAACGCAATGTACACACTTTAGACTTTAAATGTGTATTTCTGAATTATGGTTTGAAATTAGCAACCTACTCGCTTTAAAAGACAAACATGCATTGACAACATCGCTCATAATTTGACGAAAAAATGAGTTATTCAAGTGCGTGAACTAGGATTACCTGATCACACAGCACCAATATTAAAATTTCCTGTTGACACAATCGTTTATAATAAATACTGGCGAGTAACTAAAAGACAATATTCTAATGAAAACATAAATAAATTCAAAAATTGTTTAAAAAGCTTATCGTTCTCATATATATCTACGAAACTTCTGATCCTAATGAACCCTTAATTATTTTTAGATACATTTACTCTATACTATAAGTTATGTTTTCAGTTTTTTTTTTCATTAAGAAATTGGAAGCTTGTGGCATTCGAGGTAAAGTTTTGCGTCTCATAAAATCATATATAGGAAACAAAATACAGAAATACACGCACACCTCAGTAAACACACGCACTAAACGCGAATAAGTTTATCGATCATCAGGTCGAATAATTAAATATGGTGTGCCTCAAGTAGGGTTTTGGGGCCTCTATTGTTTATCATATATATCAATGACCTACCCAAAAGCATTAACCAAGACGTGTCACTATTTGCCTATGATAGTACCATAATTATACCTTGCAAAAGTTATGATACCTATAATAGTGACATTAATTATTCCCTAATATCTTTGGTACAATGGTTGGAAAACAATAATTTTAGAATCAATTTGGAAAAGACCCATATCATGCACTTTACACAAAGAAGATCTACTATGTCTAACCTAAATACACACTACAACAATAAAATAGTTACTGAAGTTGATAATGCGAAGTTTCTTGGTGTAATTATTGACAAAAACTATACTGGAAAACACACACAAAAGACTTAATAAAATAGATAAGTAAATCTTCTTACGCACTATACAAATTAGTACCAATGCTCGATATCGACGCACTTCTTACAGCGTACCATGGTTAAGTTTCCTCCTATCTTAGATATGGTATTATCTTCTGGGGCAACTCTACGAATAAGGAACTAGTGTTTTAAGCCCAAAAGCAATGCATAAACACCATCTTCAAACTGAAGGTCACGGAGAGCTGTAAACCATTCTTCATAAAATACAAAATATTGACATTACCCTCTCTCTATATTTGAAAGCGTAATGTTTGTTAAGAGCAATCCTAACTTGTTTCCACATATGTCTGATGCAGTCGTTCGTAATAGACGTGACAACAGTAAACTTCGCCTACACAAGTTAAAAACGACTTTAATGAATAACAGCATATTCTGTATGGGCCCAAAAATATATAATAAAATTCGTAAACTTTGGAAAGAATTTAACTGCAACAGGCTCAAAAACAAATTAAATAATTTTGTGACACATAAAGCCTACTATCATATTAAGGACTTCCTGCATGACATCATTGACCGTTAATTGCTGTGGCACTTAATAACTTCATTTAAAAGTACAAACTGACTTGCTGCTAATTGAAAATACAAAATACGAATACAATTCATATAATACATAAATATATATGTATATACAAAATTGATTAAACTAGGTAAGGCTAAGAATATTGTAAAATTGCGATAGTTGTAAACAAATTTGTTAGATTTTTATATTTGAAGCTCTATGGAGTATATCCTTTTTACCCGCTTATGTATCCAACCTTGTTTATATTAGGCATGGTTGGGTACAACGAGCTGAGAGTTAGGCGTGAGTTTGCTCTTGTATAATAATGAGAGGCAAATTGCATAACGCCAACATATTAAATTTAGTATGTCTGAATGTTCCGGACAGATATGTGTGGCGGCGACGTCGGCCTCAGCTGCTGGCCGTACCTAGTGGCCGCACAAATCTCCTAAACAAGGCGCCCCTGACTCAAGCACTTCGCACTCTAAACAGGGTAGCAGAGGATATAGACACTTTTGCCTGTACACTGAGTGAATTCACAAGGATAACATTGTATATAATTAGTTATAGAAATTATGTTGTCTAAGTTTTTTGCTACACTATTGTATTGGGTTGTACCTGTAAAAATAGTTGTAAGTGTGGAGAATAAATAAAAAATAAATAAAATGTTAATATAATATTATGTGTGCTGCGTTATGATGGCGACAGCCAGTTAGTCATCCCCAGAGAACGGGTAGCAGCGTCTCTCGGAGTACTATAGACCTGCTTGCCAAGCAAGCCTTTGTGAAATAGTGGACGTCGGATATTATGGTAAATTTGTTTCATCATCACGTATGAAACGTATTTATTGTGTACATCGCGAATATTATAAATTGTTCTTCTGTTTCTGAATAAAATGCAATAATGGATTTTACAATAGATCTCCTTTTAAACACTGAACATATGCAGAACAAACGACTTAGTTATGTTTTACAGGAAAACAATTGCCATTAATGTCCTTTATATGTCCAGGAGGACATGGTACATAAATTTCGAGTGCGATTCTATTCTCAAATCGCGGAATTTCTCCCGGTATAATTGTCGTCACTTCGCCATTATTCTCTCCACTTTCAACTGTTGGTTCAAACTCATACACTTCTTTTAAATTCAATTCCTTGCCACGTACAATATCATTAATTTCTTCATTTATATCCGAATCTTCGTTTGAAGCTCCGATGTCACTCGGAATATACATATTTTCTTGAACTTTTTCATTAATATCAGCATCGCCACTCGCTGTTTCCACGTCATCCGTAATAAGTGAATATCGTTGTCGATGTTTAGCGTTCTCATTAATATCAGAAGTTGTTATTATATTCGTGCCCTCCAGGGTTTTCATGTTAGGTATGTGCCTTCCATTTATAGCCCCGAGGAGGGTCAGTATCACTATTAGTTCCATGGCAAGACTTGGATCAGTAGAACTGATTATACAGTCATTTACACCATAACCATACAGAGGTCACTTACTGAATGATACCATGACTATAATCATTGACTTTTTATAGTCAAGCAGCTAAAGTTCCTGTAGGTTTAATTGTACTCACGCATCCTGTTACGTTATACATTAGTAGGTTTAAAACATTGAGGTTGATTAAGTCACGTTTCATATTTCATGTGCGTATGTGTTTGCTTATGTCATCAATACTGCAAGAAGTTCTTTGACTAATTTTCTTTTTTTTAGTTTTTCTATAAATTCAATACTACTCTCAAAACTAGGAAATCATACATTTAACCTCTTGGCGGGAATTGAAGGTTCACCCCCGAGTAATCAAATATATGCGCTTTCCGTTAAGTTACGAACGAAATACATCGGCCTGTGTCCTTGGTAACAGCCCAATGGAGGGTGCAGATGCCATCTTGTTCTGTTATATCCTTAGCGACTTTTAAAGGAGAGGTAAAGAAGTATTATATTTCAGGTAAAGTTTAAGAAATTAGTCTCCTAAACTAGTGTTAATGTCGTTATCATTTTCCTTTATTATTTATTGTTTCTTTTTTCTTAGTTACGCAATTTCTGCTACCTTTTACGTTAGGTTTACAAGAATCAGTTGTTAATTACATAGGTATTCTTAAAATAAATATTTATTATTATATATTATAGGCATATTAACATATTTATTTATATATGTATGTATTTTTACATCTGTTGACTTTTGTTCGTTTAAGTTAGGTTAAGTTAAATTTATTCAAACACCTTCACAACACAGTTTATTTTTGGATACTTGGATTATATTCCATTTAAGGTTGTCTAGAAGAAATCGCAGCAGCGATAAGACCGCTCATTGTACTTTTATAACTTTATGTTCAATTATTATGTTATGTATTGGTGTACAATAAAGAGTATTTTACTTTACTTTACTTATACCACTATCATATCCTTTTTTTGTTAAGGCACGTACCCTGGCAGGTCTCTGGATTGCCCTCCCCTATTGACTACTCTTGCCAGTCCGGCACAGCGACTGCCACACAAACAGATCGCTGTCTTCCCGGAGCTGCATACACGCGTCGGCAGTAGAGGACACTTCTCTCACTGGCAACGCAGCCCCGAGGAGAGTTGGGCTATCCTCTCATTCATCCTAACGTCAGTAACCAACAGCAGTTGAGGTCCGAACCTCAAAGGGTAGTTAATTGTAATATTTGGCAAGATGGGTGGAGCCCGCGCTCGCCTCTATCGACTGGTGAAGCAGTTGAAGCCTTCTATACTGTCTAGGGTTGTCATGTTAAAGAAATGTGACAATTTGCCAGATCCATATACTTTCTCAGGGTCAAAATATGCTTAGAGTTTAGGAATAAAATCTTTATACAGAGCTATTTCTACCAGAGGACGGGCAGCAGCTTCTTTCTGAGTACTAAGACCACCTTACTGCGATCGTCAACCCGTCGGCAAGCGTGGCGATTATAGCATATCCCCCATGATGATTCTCGGGGGAGGCTTGGGAGAGCTCCGTGAATGAGGAATTTATTTGACAAGTGACGGCTAGAAAAAATGACGCCCTCTGAAGTGACAATATGAAAGTTATCAAGTAAACATGCTATTAATAACAAAACAAATGAGAATTGTCAATTAATCTATAGAAAAAAAATGAATGAAAGGACCTCGTTCTCTGCTAACACGCTACCGCTAGACCAACAAGGCAGATTGGTTAATTGGTAATAAAACTCCATATGTAGATAACGATTATATATTTACTAGGACACTATTCCGCTTCTATAGTCGAGTCCAACAAATATAAAATTTCTTTCCGTATGTATATTTATTTACGTAAGTATATATATTTTTGTAATTATATTTTATAGCATTATATTTATATGTATTGCATGTATTACATATTAGTATGAATATGACCAGCTAGTCATCCCCAGAGAACGGGTAGCAGCGTCTCTCATTGTACTATAGACCAGGCAGCTAAGCAAGCCTTTGTGACATAGTGGACGTCGGATATTATGATAAACTAGCTGTTACCCGCGACTTCATCCGCAACAAAAAGTCCTACCATACGTGAAAGAGTCACTTTTAGAAACTGTAAAATGAATGTGAACAAATAAAGAAAGGCCGTTCATTAAAATTCTGTTTGCAGTTTCTGTCAGAAATGGTTTGAGAAATGATACAATTAAAATGAATAGTGATACTAAAGTCTACAGGCTCATAGTGTCAAGTTATGTTTTAAGTTCATCTCAGAAGAAAAAAATCAACGCAACAGAAAAAAATACACGGCCTATTAAAGCATATTTTCATAATAAAGGTTTCACTGAATCACTGAATTAACGCACAACAATATTGTTATAAGACGATTTTTCATTGGTCTACAATTTTGAAATATGGCACCAAGAGAAAAGGAAAAAAGGCGAAAATTATCGATTTTTGATCTATGTCATTCGCTGTCAAGCAGTGTCAACGTAAAATTGAGATTCTTACTCTGTAAGACCCAAAGCATACACATATATATGTTACGGTAAGAGTGAATAATTGAAAATTATTAATAATTATCTATTATTATTAATAATTACCGAAAGTCGAGGTTAAAGTGATAAATTAATCACATTTGTCGGTTTTTATTAATAATTTTACCCTAGTAGTGATAAATGTAATAAGTGGCCAAGGGTTACGGGGCGGGGCGGTGTGTGCGACGTGCGAGAGGTGCGGGGGGAATGTCACGCGAGGGAACCGCGTAGGCAACGCGTTAGTTGGCTCGATGTTATTGTTTTAAAAGCACGCGCACGTTATTTGTTGTTGCTGACGTAAAAAGTTTGTGAATTATTGAGTTTGAGTACCGTTTTCGTATTAAAATGGAAGACCTTCTTATTATGAGAACCAGATTTAATGAGAAATGCCTTGAAATAAAATCGAAGAAAGGCAAAAATCACCAATTATTTACACGAGATGAGTATTTTACTTTTTTAAATAAGGTTATAACTTCTAAAGTGAAAATAAAGCAAAAAACGCCAGAAGACTATCAACGTCTGTCAAGATACGATGTTGTTAATATAGGAAACATAAAAAAATTAGTAGTTCCAGTGAAGGACGAGAAAGACTCTTATTTACTATACTTATTTAGAGGAAAATTTTGATATTATTCATGAGACTCATATTTCTATTGGTCACGGAGGGCGCACCAGAATGGTTAAAGAGCTTAAACATAAATATAAAAATATTACACTTGAACTTATAACTATTTATCCGCTCGAGTGCTAAACAAAACGCGTCAAGTGCTCCTAGGTCAGCGATAAATGGCGACCCGCCGTGCGCTAAATGGGCGCGCTCAATAAACAATTTTTTGTTGAGGTGTAGTCGACATGGGTCGACACAAGTGTTGTTTTTATTCATGCTTGTGAATGACTCTTTCAAGTCGTAATGAATGTTTGTTGACATTTCGTTTCTAATTTATTATATTTAGGACCAAACATTGACTAAAGTTAAAAAAAAATAAAAAATTTTGAAATACGATTATTTTAAAAAGTAAATCGGTAACATATATATTTTATGACTTTTAACAGTGGAATAGCTCTATTTACACACCATAAAATAAAAAAAAAAACATTCTTCTTACTTCAAAACTATTAATTTACAGGCGTTAGACCTCACTTACGCGCGAGAATCAACGACTGACATTTGACATTTTTTTTTCAAGCCGAATGAACTATTGTGGAACTTTTGTCGTATTTCTTGCATGAAGGAATGTATTAAGATTCGAGTAGAAAAGAGAAAAAGATAAGAAACGTAACGCGATAGAAAGAAATAACGAGATTGCTCCGATGCATCATACTGAACTAAAAAAGGGACATTTGTCACTTGAGAGCACTCAACGGTCAAAAAAAAAAGTGACAAAAGTCACTTAGGTGCACGCGACTGGTTATTTGAACTTGTGTCAACCATGCCAAAAGAAAATGAATATTCCTAAAAAGGGGTTGGTAGTAAGGCCCATTAAGAGTACTGAATTCAATTCAAGATGTCAAGTTGATCTTATTGACATGAAATCACAGGCAGACGGTCAATTTAAGTTTATAATGGTATACCAAGATCACCTTACAAAATTTGTGCAACTCAGAGCATTAAAAACGAAGCGTGCTGAGGAAGTTGGATTTCATTTGTTAGACATATTTACTATATTTGGAGCGCCTTGTATTTTGCATAGTGACAATGGGCGTGAATTCGTGAATAATGTCATTACTGACAGGTGTGTAAAATGTGGGATGAACCTAAAATTGTTCACGGAAAGCCGCGACACAGCCAGTCTCAAGGATCTGTCGAGAGAGCAAATCAAGACATTGAAAAAATGTTAGCTACTTGGTTGGAAACCAACAAAACAACACAACACAATCTTAGACCTTCTGACCAATGTCAGAAGGTCTAAGATTCATACAGTTTATGAAAAACAAAGCTTTCCATTCAGGAATAAATACGAGTCCTTATGAAGCTATGTTTGGTTGTAAACCAAAAATTGGGTTAAAAACTTTTTTGCCCGCTGTTGATATTTCACATATTACAAGCGAAGAAGATTTAGAAAGACTTCAAGACCCTCAACATGCTGATACTGACGACTGTAACTCCTTGGATCATACTACGGACGTGCACTCAGTTGATATCCATTCTCAACAAATTGGACCTACTTCGAATATTTATCCGGTTGATGCCCATTCTGTGCAAATTGAACCTGAATTGCAGAGTGAGCTTGAAATTAACTCAAATCAGGAAATCCCAAAGAAATTCCTGTTGACAACGCAAATAAGGAAGAAACGATTATCAATTCGGAAAACTAAAATATAGTTAAAGAGCTTGTCTCAATCATCGCCACTACTTCCACTAAAATTCAAGAAGTTCGAGATTCTGCGAGAGAGTCTCTTCAAAAGCAAGCTGAAAAAATGTTAAAACTATCCAAAACAAAATTTCCAGTTGGACAAATAGGGGACAGCGTTAGAATACGCGTGCCAGAAGTCGATCGAGCCAAGGCAGATAGCTTAAATGTAATCGGCGTTATTATGTCAGTTACTGATCATAACCTATACAAACTGGGGACAAAGTATGGCGTTCTAAATCAACTGTATTCACGAAATGAGTTTACAGTTTGCAAGGAAAAGTTTGTCAGTATTGATGGGGTTCTTAATACAACTTGCAGTCTGCGAGAATGTGCCTGGAAGGACTCAAATTTGGGGGGGCAAGGCTTTCAACACTGCAACTGTACTGGCGAATGCAACTCTAATCGCTGCAAATGCAAAAAAATGCACGTTCTTTGCAATTCTAAGTGCCATAAAAGTAATTCTTGCAAAAATAAATAATATTTTTAGTTTCTTTTTTTTATGAGTCTTTAATTGTTTTATTTTGATGTTATTTTTATTGCAAATTAAATAGCAATATATTTTACTTGCACAACAAATATTTGTTGAATTCTATGATAATACTTTTAAAAATTTAATTTGTTGCCTTTATAGGTGCTACAGAAGATTTACAGGCAAACCAAATATGATTGTTAATGATTGCTTTTAGGACTCGTGTTGATTGTGTTAGTGAAACAATAATTGTTTAATTTTATTTTTGTTATAATTTTATGTACCACAAAAGACTTTCTTGCTTTGTTGTTTGCTTAGTTTGCAAGTACAAATAACCTTGTTTGTGTGATCTCTAATTAATATAGTTAATTGTAAGACTGTGTTTAATATGATAAATAAATGCCTGCTGAGCAAAAACATTGGGTTTTTATTTATTTTATAATATTTACCAATATGTGTCGTGAATTATTAATAATTACTACTAAAAGTAATAAATTTCGATCGTTTATTCACATTTACCAAAACATGTGGTTATTATTAATAATTTTGTAAAAATATTAATAATTTTCAATTAATCAGATTTACCGTAACATATATATTAATTCACTTCTAATCTACCCCACATGATAAGAGCAAGGAAACACTAATTGATTTTACAAAATCATGCGTTTAACTTCAAACCTGTCAGATTTTCATATCAACTTACATCCCCTATATATATATAATATTTTACATAGTTGTGATAAAAGTTTCCGGTTATGTGTGTTGGAACAATTAGAAATATTAAAACATAGCAGTAATAGTTTTGCATTGTTGAATGACCAAACAAATTTAGTTTCATCTCCTTTACTACGAATATTTGGGGGTAGTTAGAAATAATTGTCCATGCGGTTGGTAGTATATAAAAGAGCGCTCGCCTCGTTGGCTTTTAGTCTCCTTCGAGCACTCGACGAGTTAGCAGCCCTCGAGAATGGTCCGTGGAGGACCGAAACACGTGTTGGGTATCGTACGGGTATCGTACTGGGGCATGTAATTTGCTTTTTGTATTGTCCTTCTTGCATGTGCACGTTTTTGCGGGCGGGAGGGCGGTGCAAATTGCATCCCAGCATGATTAAACTGACAATTAGCGGAATTAACACTAAATATTGATTTTGTATTTTGATTATTTATTGTTTCTTTTTTCTTAGTTACGCAATTTCTGCTACCTTTTACGTTAGGTTTACAGGAATCAGTTGTTAATTACATAGGTATTCTCAATATAAATATTTATAATTATATATTATAGGAATATTAACATATTTATTTATATATGTATGTATTTTTATATCTGTTGACTTTTGTTCGTTTAAGTTAGGTTAAGTTAAATTTATTCAAACACATTCACAACCCAGTTTATTTTTGGATACTTGGATTATATTCCATTTAAGGTTGTCTGGAAGAAATCGCAGCAGCGATAAGACCGCTCATTGTACTTTTATAACTTTATGTTCAATTATTATGTTATGTATTGGTGTACAATAAAGAGTATTTTACTTTACTTTACTTATATCACTATCATATCCTTTTTTTGTTAAGGCACGTACCCTGGCAGGTCTCTGGATTGCCCTCCCCTATTGACTACTCTTGCCAGTCCGGCACAGCGACTGCGACACAAACAGATCGCTGTCTTCCCGGAGCTGCATACACGCGTCGGCAGTAGAGGACACTTCTCTCACTGCCAACGCAGCCCCGAGGAGAGTTGGGCTATCCTCTCATTCATCCCAACGTCAGTAACAACAGCAGTTGAGGTCCGAACCTCAAAGGGTAGTTAATTGTAATATTTAGCAAGATGGGTGGAGCCCGCGCTCGCGTCTATCGACCGGTGAAGCAGTTGAAGCCTTCTATGCTGTCTAGGGTTAGCATATATTTTCTCTGAGTCAAAGAATGCTTAGATTTTATGAATAAAATCTTTATACAGAGCTATTTCTACCAGAGGACGGGCAGCAGCTTCCTTCTGAGTACTAAGACCATCTTACTACGACCGCCAACCCGTCGGGAAGCGTGGCGATTATAGCATATCCCTATGATGATTCTCGGGGGAGGCTTGGGAGAGCTCCGTGAATGAGGAATTTATTTGACAAGTGACGGCTAGAGAACATTGGCGCCCTCTGAAGTGACAATATGAAAGTTATCAAGTAAATATGCTATTAATAACAAAACAAATGAGAATTGTCAATTAATCTATAGTATATAATATAATGAATGAAAGGACCTCGTTCTCTGCTAACACGCTACCGCTAGACCAACAAGGCAGATTGGTTAATCGGTAATAAAACTCCATATGTAGATAACGATTATTATATTTACTAGGACACTATTCCGCTTCTATAGTCGAGTGCAACAAATATAAAATTTCTTTCCGTATGTATATTTATTAGGTCTTTACCTATGAAATTGCCGTTCTGCAGTACTGGCCATTTCAAATCAAAATAATTTTTGTTTGGCTGAGAATTCTAATTTCAAATTAATTTTATTTTAAAAACATGGATTCTTTTTTCCAAAAGTAGTCATTTCTTTATTGATTAGTGTTACATTTTCATCGCATTTCAATCTTTTTCGTCATCATGGATACGTTAAAAATTCGAGTAATTATGGAATATGAGTACCGTCGTGGCAGCAACGCGGCACAAGCGGCACGCAACATCAACGACGTTTACGGAGCTAACACTACAAACCAACGCACCACCTGTTATTGGTTTGCTCGCTTCCGTTCTGGAAATTTCGACCTGAAAAATTAACCTCGCGGTCGTCCGAAGACTTTGGTCGACAATGACGAATTAAAGGCGGTTGTGGAAGCTGATGATACACAATCTACGGCTGAATTAGCAGCAGCTTTCGACGTTAGCGTCAAAACAATATTGGTCCATTTGCTTCAAATTGGCAAGGTAAAAAAGCTTGACAAATGGGTGCCCCACGAACTCAATGATCGCCAGCGCGAAGTACGCGTCGAGACGTGCCTTGCACTGCTCAACAGACACACAAATGAAGGAATTTTGAACCGCATTGTTACCTGCGATGAAAAATGGATTCTGTTTGATAACCGCAAGCGCTCAGCAAGTTGGTTGGATCCTGGTTCAGCACCTAAACAATGCCCTAAACGAAAACTTACCCCTAGAAAAGTGATGGTCACTGTTTGGTGGTCTAGCGCCGGTGTGATTCATCACAGCTTCTTACCAAACGGGGTGAGCATTACTGCAGATGTGTACTGTGAAGAACTGAGCACAATGATGGAGAAGCTGGCGCATCTCCAACCAGCATTGGTCAATCGCTCGTCTCCGCTGCTCCTGCACGACAACGCGCGACCTCATACTGCACAGCAGACGGTCTCCAAGTTGCAAGAACTGGGGTTGGAAGCTCTCCGTCATCCGCCCTACTCACCAGACCTTGCGCCTACAGACTACAACTTTTTCCAGAATTTGGATAACTTCTTGGCGGGAAAAAAATTCAATACCCGAGAGGCAGTACAAAATGCCTTTGAAGAATTTGTTGCCTCCCGTCCAGCTGATTTCTTTAAGAAGGGCATCAATAAACTGCCACTGCGATGGAAAAGATGCATTGATTGCATGGGTGATTACTTCGATTAATACAAATAAAAAAATTCATGAAAAAAATTCGTTTAAATTTTTTCATACAAAACGGCAATTTCATAGGTAAAGACCTATTATTTACGTAAGTAAATATTTATGTAATTATATTTTATCGCATTATATTTATATGTATTGAATGTATGACATATTTAATAATATTTCTTTTTTTAATATTTAGGGACAATGTCACACAGATCATCCTAGCCCCAAACTAAGCAAAGCTTGTACTATGGGTACCAAGCGACAATAAACATACTTATATAGATAGATAAATACTTATATACATAGAAAACATCCATGACTCAGAAACAAATATTCGTGCTCATCACACAAATATTTGCACTTACCGGGATTCGAACCCAGGACCACCAGCTTCGTAGGCAGGAGCACTACCAACTAGGCTACAGGCTCATATTGGTATGAATATGAGCAGCTAGTCATCCCCAGAGAACGGGTAGCAGCGTCTCTCATTGTACTATAGACCATCGGATATTATTGTGGCGTTCTAATGTATATTTATAATTGATATGTTATCTAAATAAGTGATGTGACGTTATTATGTAAATGTTTTATATGTGTTAAGTTATCATCTTATGTTGTACAATTAAATAGACATTGTAATTTAAATTTTATATATTATATGTATACGCGGACAAACCGATTTTATATTAGTAGTGAGTTGACTGGAGCGGCGCGAGTTTACGAACGACCCCGTCGGTGCCGCGGTGGCGCTAGCTCCGCGCGGCTGCTCAAGCGCCGGTCGCTCATCGACGCGCACCAGTCAGCTAACTACTACGCACGCGACGCCCGTGCCGATTAAATTGCCTCCGCGCTTATATTATTACGAAACTATCTCGCTTTCTACTCTTTCACTCCTTCTATATTGTGTATATGTATGGTGCCGTTCTAATAAACTTTTCTTCTGGACGTGTTGTCGTGTTACTGCTTTGTGCTATATACCTCTTCGTGCACGCGCTAAAGACATCAACCCGCCGATACACCATACCGCTAAATTATGATAAACTAGCTGTTACCCGCGACTTCGTCTGCGACAATTTTGAATGATGACTAATGTAACCTACAACAAAAAGTCCTACCATACGTGAAAGAGTCACTTTTAGAAACTGTTAAATGAATGGGAACAAATAAAGAAAGGCCGGTCATTAAAATCCTGTATGCAGTTTCTGTCAGAAATGGTTTGAGAAATGATACAATTAAAATGAATAGTGATACTAAAGTCTACAGGCTCATAGTGTCAAGTTATGTTTTAAGTTCATCTCAGAAGAAAAAAATCAACGCAACAGAAAAAAAAACACGGCCTATTAAAGCATATTTTCATAATAAAGGTTTCACTGAATCACTAATTAACGCATAACAATATTGTTATAAGACGATTTTGCATTGGTCTACAATTTTGAAATATGGCACCAAGAGAAAAGGAAAAAAGGCGAAAATTATCGATTTTTGATCTATGTCATTCGCTGTCAAGCAGTGTCAACGTAAAATTGAGATTCTTACTCTGTAAGACCCAAAGCATACACATATATATTATTCACTTCTAATCTACCCCACATGATAAGAGCAAGGAAACACTATTTGATTTTACAAAATCATGCGTTTTACTTCAAAACTGTCAGATTTTCATATCAACTTACATCCCCTATTTTACGCCCTTGGGGATGGAATTCCCAAAATCCTAAAATATATGTTTTAAATTTTTACCTTGAAGGCCAAATACCAACTTTCATGCTTCATGCACACTGCAACTGTACTGGCGAATGCAACTCTAATCGCTGCAAATGCAAAAAAATGCACGTTCTTTGCAATTCTAAGTGCCATAAAAGTAATTCTTACAAAAATAAATAATATTTTTAGTTTCTTTTTTTTATGAGTCTTTAATTGTTTTATTTTGATGTTATTTTTATTGCAATTTAAATAGCAATATATTTTACTTGCACAACAAATATTTGTTGAATTCTATGATAATACTTTTAAAAATTAAATTTGTTGCATTTATAGGTGCTACAGAAGATTTACAGGCAAACCAAATATGATTGTTAATGATTGCTTTTAGGAATCGTGTTGATTTTGTTAGTGAAACAATAATTGTTTAATTTTATTTTTGTTATAATTTTATGTACCACAAAAGACTTTCTTGCTTTGTTGTTTGCTTAGTTTGCAAGTACAAATAACCTTGTTTGTGTGATCTCTAATTAATATAATTGTAAGACTGTGTTTAATATGATAAATAAATGCCTGCTGAGCAAAAAACATTGGGTTTTTATTTATTTTATAATATTTACCAATATGTGTCGTGAATTATTAATAATTACTACTAAAAGTAATAAATATCGATCGTTTATTCACATTTACCAAAACATGTGGTTATTATTAATAATTTTGTAAAAATATTAATAATTTTCAATTAATCAGATTTACCGTAACATATATATTAATTCACTTCTAATCTACCCCACATGATAAGAGCAAGGAAACACTAATTGATTTTACAAAATCATGCGTTTAACTTCAAACCTGTCAGATTTTCATATCAACTTACATCCCCTATTTTACGCCCTTGGGGATAGAATTCCCAAAATCCTAAAATATATGTTTTTAGTTTTTACCTTGAAGGCCAAATACCAACTTTCATGCTTTTAAACTTCAAATATATGACAGTCAGTTTTCAAAAGCTTTCAAAAGCTTTAAGGTCTTTTAATAATTGCAAGTCGTTTCTTGGCGCTGACCATGCGGTAGAGGCTTGAAACCAATATTTAATATAAATCATCACCGTGAAAATGCATCTTTCTCTCACAACCTTTTCGTCCTTCTTCGTTATCTTAAACTGATGCTAAAATATATAAATTTTCAGACAGTACAAGGCTCTCGCCATCCATCTAGCTCGTAGTAGACCAGCAGGTCTCCTAAATAAAATGCCTTTTTCAGGAATACCTCCTAAGAAAAGTGTGAGAGTCAACAGTTCTCTGTAGTCATCTCGAGATTGATGTTCTTGTAGTTGCTTTTTGGCAAAAGAAATCCTGTCTGCGGCCACTTCTGCAAGAATTCTTGCCTCAGGGTCATCTGTTATTGTTTTGAAGTCGCTTTGGTCAATGCAGTTCCATTGTTCTTAAATCTTTTAAATAATTGTATATCAGGACCACTAGATTGGGCAAGCAATTGATCCACTACAGCTGACAACATAATTTCCATTATGTGGTGACGACAAGCAAACCAAAGCATATTTTTATCCATTTTTCGCTCCAAAAGAACGCATACTCCACTTCTTAAGCCGGTATTTACAGCAGTAGTGTCAAAACACAAACATTTTATCTGATCGCTCAAAAACAGCTGACGCACATGCTTCGCTCGTTCCACGTTCCAATTTTGGAACTGCAAGCAGTTGATCAACTCCATGTCCTGATACCAAGATTGGCAGCCGATCTACAGTTTCATGCCCCGTAATGTCTTCTATCAGTTTACCGTCCCAATGGATTGTCAATGACGAATTGGGCTTCAACTCGTGTTTGAGAGACTCCGCAACAGCTTTGCGATTTTTCATACGCTGTCAACGAATAGAAGATCTATTGACATTAAATTCTGATGGATCACAGCCTGCACTTTTCAAAGTAGATATCACGACCCTAGTCACTTGTCCGTCACTCAATTTAGAGACATCAAGACTGGAAGATAATTGGCTGTTAATAATGTCTTTTCGAGCTCGTTTCTGAAGTGGTTGCATTTCTGACAATTGTGATATGCATTCGGAGTCAGAGGAAGTTGCTTCTATACTGGTGGCGGCCGACGACGACGATGAAAGAAATGATAATGCAGAAAAAGAGCACTTTTCTGTTAAAGCCGAGATATGTTTGTTTTCACGCTGGCGCAATTTCTCATGGCGTTCTTCTTTCTGTTTTATTTTATTACATTTGTTTAAACTTTTTCTGTCCACTGAACCAATTAAAAACTGGCATCTATTTTGTCGCACTGCTAAACTGCTTGTCTTCTTCTATAGTCATAATATTTAATGCATCACAATGAGCTATATCACATAAATCTTCTAATTTTTGTTGCCAGTTTTCTTCTTTTTTCTTTAATACGTCAGAACGCTTTTTCTTGTTTTCTTTATTTTTTTTAGAATCTGCCATTCTTTGAATAGTTTTTAAATTTTACTGATGACATGTTTTTTTAATTGAGTTGGTATACAAACTTTTTCCCACAAGTTTATGACTCCGCAAGCCGCCAAAGTCGCAGATTCACCTTAGATGCTTTTCTTCTCTTCATTTTTGTAGTAAAAGAAAAAACGCAGAACTTCACCGATGGATGGCAACGTTGATTGGCTTAATTCGGATAATAATTGACCGATAAGCCAAATCTTACTTTGATTTCTAGTAAATTTACTCAGTCTGCTAATTGTAGACGCCATTGCAAGTTGAAACACGTTACACAAACAAAACACGTGCGCCCTCGTTGATGACTGATTAGAACTGAAGTGCGGGGCGGGCTAAATCTCGACGCGTCGGTATAGAAGAGGGGTTGAGGGGAGAAGGGGTGAAGGGGAGAAGCGTAAAATGTGATATAAACACTTAAATAAAACATTTATGAAACCATGATTTAAGATATTCTTTAACGCTTTTTGTAAAAATTTTGACAGCTGGTAGCGACCTCTAAATCTTAACCTAAAAAAAACAAAAAGCTAATTTCATATTTAGAGGTATATAATCGAATGAGAAAATGCCCCGGGGATAATTCGAGAGTCGAAAAATAAGGACTACCCTAATATATATGTTTGATCATCACCTATGAAACGTATTTATTGTGTACATCACGAATAATTATAAATTGTTCTTCTTATTCTGAATAAAATGCAATAATGGATTTAACAATAGATCTCCTTTGTAACACTGAATATATGCAGAACAAACGACTTAGTTATGTTATACAGGAAAACAAGTGCCATTTTTATCTTTTATACGTCCAAGAGGACATGGTACATCGAATGCGCCTCTATTCTCAAATCGCGGAATTTCTTCCGGTATAATTGCCGTCACTTCGCCATTATTCTCTCCACTTTCAACTGTTGGTTCAAACTTATACACTTCTTTCAAATTCAATTCCTTGCCACGTACAATATCATTTATTTCTTCATTTATATCCCAATTTTCGTTTGAAGCTCCGATGTGACTCGGAGTATAAATATTCTCTTTAACTTCTTCATTAATATCAGCATCGTCACTCGGTGTTTCCACGTCATCCGTAATAAGTAAATATCGTTGTCGATATTCAGCGTTCTCATTAAAATCAGAAGTTGGTATTATATTCTTGTCTTCCGGGGTTTTCATATTTAGTATGAACCTTCCATTTATAGCTCCGAGGAGGGTCAGTATCAGTATTAGTTCCATGGCAAGACTTGGATCAGTAGAACTGATTATACAGTCATTTACACCATAACCGTACAGAGGTTACTTACTGAATGATACCATTACTATAATCATTGACTTTTTATAGTCAAGCAACTGAAGTTCCTGTGGGTTTAATTGTACTCACGCATGAAGCTAACATCCTTTTACCTTATAAATTAGTAGTTTTAAAACATTTAGGTTGATTAAGTCACGTTTTCTAGTACATGTGCGTATGTCATCAATACTGCAAAAAGTTCTTTGACTAATTTTGCTTTTTTTTAGTAGTTTCTATAAATTCAATACTACTCTCAAAACTAGGAAATCATACATTTAATCTCTTGGCGGGAATTGAAGCTTCACCCCCGACTAATAAAATATTAGCGCTTTTCCGTTAAGTTACGATCGAAACCTATGGCCTATTTCCTTGCTAACAGCCTAATGGAGGATGCAGATGCCATCTTGTTTTGTTCTAACTTATATTATTATTAAGCCAGGATCAACAGTGACGATCACCGTAGCCTAGTTGGTAGTGCTCCTGCCTACGAAGCTGGTGGTCCTGGGTTCGAATCCCGGTAAATACAAATATTTGTGTGATGAGCACGAATATTTCTTTCTGAGTCATGGATGTTTTCTATGTATTTAAGTATTTATCTATCTATATAAGTATGTATATCGTCGCCTGGTACCCATAGTACAAGCTTTGCTTAGTTTGGGGCTAGGAAGATCTGTGTGACATTGTCCCTAGAAATTTTTATAAAAAAAAAACAGTGGCACACTCATTGTGTGCCACTGTTTTTTTTTTTTTTTTAATTATGACACTGAGCGGTGAGGCTCAGGCATGTCCCGGGGAATCGCATAAAATTTGGTATGTGTTATTCAAACTCATTCATGCACTGTCCAAATCCTTGGTGGTCTCAGCAGCGAAATACACTTCTATGTTCCTCTCCAAGTCGTCCCAGGGACGTCTTAGACAATCCGGATGGCGAAATCATGACTTACTTATAACTGGTTAAGGTTATGAGAAGCTCTCGTATCACAACACGTTCCGATGTACCGTACTCGCCTCCCGAGAGACGGCCGCGAACGCGCCCTAAAAGATCCCTTGTTTTCATTCGTGTCGATAAAAATGCCTTCTCAAATCCCCAATTAGACAAGACGCACGTGGCTTTACGTATTAACGCAGAGCAACGATGGCACAAAACGTCCCTTTTTATTGATCAGTCAAGGGGAATACCTACGCATGCCCGCCGCAAAAAGTGTCTGCGGGTGGGTATGTCGGACTCGCACCGACTAGACCAAATCTGCCGTTGACTTCTTCTGGCGCCTGAAGGTGGAAGCCCCGGAAACGCGGGTATGCTGCTCTGCCGCGCTTATGATAATTACAGTAATTCACATTTTGTCGACATTGAGTTAAGTACATGTTTGAAATAAGGATACTAGGATCTACATTCCTGTATATTTCAAATTCTTAAATGTGGCCTAGAAGATAAAATAAGCTTAAGCATACTTCCAGTAAAAAACGTTTAGCACCAAGGCATACTACTCTGTCAAGAAAGTACCGGGAAAAGATCAATAATATACAAAATGTTTGTTATTCATCCAAATTTATTTTATCTCCTTCAAAGTATGCTCCTTCAGAAACGATACACTTACGCCAACGAATAATCCATTCATCAAAACATTTTTTAAAACCTGCTTTCGGAATTGAGTTCAGTTCTCGCCGCGAATTCTCCTTTATGTCTTCTACCAATTGAAAACGGGTACCACGAAGTGGTAATTTGAGTTTAGGAAAAAGAAAGAAGTCAGCTGGAGCCATATCTGGTGAATATAGTGGTTGCTGGATGGTATTTGTTGAGTGTTTGGTCAAAAATTCATTCACAATGATGGCCTTGTACGAAGGCGCATTATCGTGGTGCAAAATCCAAGAATTTTCTTTCCACAAATCTGGCCTTTTTCGTCGAATTTGCTCTCTTAAACGCAGCATAACGCTCAAATAATATTCTTTATTTACCGTTCGACCTTCCTTCACCTTCACCTACCTTGTACCAGTAACAATGCGTTTCATGAATGTTGGGTCGGAATTGACTCGTTCTACCGTGTCCTCAGCGACTTTCATGCGATTGGGTTTTTGGACAAAATTCAGACCTTTTGGGACAAGCCGAGCGGCAACATGTTTCATACCCAAATGATTAGTTAAAATGGTGCGAATCGACTCGTGAGATACAGAAAGTTCGGTGGCTATCATTCTCAGAGTTGAATGAGGATTTTCAGTCACTATTTCCTTCACTTTTGCGATTTTAACTTCAGTTGCAGACGTTGATGGCTTACCAGAGCGAGGCAAATCTTTCATAACATCTCGACCGCTTTTGAACGCTTTGAACCACTCATAAGCAGTTTTTGATAAAGTCGATTCACCGTAAGCCTTCTGTAACATTTTCAGTGACTCCGAACACGAAATTCCATTAGCGATGCAAAATTTAAGTCAAATTCTTTGTTCGATATTTTTGTCCATTAAGAAATTCGCAATACACACTATATATGATATTACTAAAACCAGCACTGTATTTAATATAAATAACAGATGCAACTCAAACTCCGCGCCAAAATGGAAAACAGTTGTGCCAATCTAACAACAACAAAAAAAACAAAAATTTGAATTTGGAACCATAAACAAATCATCCATTCCCGATACTTTTTTGACTGAATGTACTTATTATAAATACAGTATGGGCCCATACGGTTGACTTATTTCATAAAGTTATTACAATTTCCTAGGTATTGTTGCAGTAAGTAATCTTGCTATTATTATTTTTAAATTGAGAGTATTTTTTAAGAAGTGTCACTGAAACATATTCACAGTAAGCGTAACTTACTGTGTATATGGTAAGTTAGCGAATTAAATATTTGTTTATATGCGTAGATCTAATAACAGTAAGATTACCCACTGTTATTACAAAGAAATACTTCAAAATATGCGTAGAATTACCTGGAATAAGTTAGGTAAACACGTTAGTTACTTCAAATATTCTAAAGCGTTTTGAGTTTTACGGGTGATGCAGGATGGGGCAAGTACGTATAATTGCAGTCGCGGACCAATCCAGAATAGAAACTGACCTGCATCTGCTGATTTTAGTACGCAGATTTTCATTAGATAAAACTTTATACGCCTGAGTATAAAATAAATAAATAAAATTTAAGGCATTTGGTCTGTAATCTTTAGACATCAAACATTTAGCGAAATGATTTGTGAGGAGAAAAAACATAACATAAAAGCTCCTGTGCTCCCTTTTTGTGCCATGTCCTAGATGGTCCGGACACGTACCCTGGGAGGGCTCTGGTTTGCCCTCCCTTATTGCCTTCAAATTCAAAGTTCATTTTTCTGTATTAATATATCATATATTAATACATACTGTATTAATATAGCATATATTAATACAGAAAAATGAACTTTGAATTTGAAAGGGCAATTTGAAATGAATAGTATAAACGTGTAACAAATGATAGTAAAAGAATAATAAGGAAACAAAATACATGTAGGTACAGATACAAATAAACTTATACATACTAATATGTAATACAAATAAATATATATGCAGTAAAATATAATTACAGAAATATATACCTACGTAAATAAATATACATACGGAAAGAAATCTTATATTTGTTGGACTCGACTATAGAAGCGGAATAGTGTCCTAGTAAATATATAATCGTTATCTACATATGGAGTTATATTACAGCTGATATTAAGAGGCCTATAACAGTCCACTAGCGCCGCCAATCGAAAAAATGTCATAACTCGTAAATAGAATCAAAAATACAAAATATGTTCTATTATTACCGTGGAAAAGGCAATAACGTAATTGTATAACACCTTATTCAACACTTGAAATATAGCTGTTTAGCTAAATCGTGCATTCAAAACATAAACGGCCGTTTTTGTTACAAATGCACGATTTAGCTAAACAGCTATATTTCAAGTGTTGACAATGTGTTATAAAATTACGTTATTGCCTTTTCTACAGTAATAATAGACCACATTTTGTATTTTTGATTCTATTTACGAGTTATGACATTTTTTCGATTGGCGGCGCTAGTGGACTGTATAAGGCCCCTTAACCTACTAACTGTGCCCCGCGGTTTTACCGGCGTAAAACTTTATAAACTAAAGCCTATCCAGGGTGTCAGCTAAACTCCATACCAATTTAATTTATATCGCTCCAGCCGTTTAGACGCGAAGAAGTAACAAACATACACACTCACACACTCATAAAATTTCGCCTTTATAATATTGGTGTGATTAAATAGTAAAGCTCAAGATATCGATGAACTTTACCCTCCTTCCACCTTTTTTCATCGGACTACCAGGCCTCGGGAGGGCCACCACGGCTTTGTTCTTGACATCCCAGCATGCCGTACGAAGCGATCTGCTTCCTCTTTCATCATAAGCAAGGCTATAATAATATAACATGGGTTTATTCCAGGCTAGAATACAGGCTGCATTTTTGGCAACCTATTTATTTAATTTATCATCATAGGAATCTCCATTGATGACATAAGCAATGCTTTGCTTATGCTTACGGTATGTTTAATTGTTTATATATTATTAATATAATTATTCACTACTTAAAATATTATGGAAATCCTATACAACGCGAGATCAGCTTATACTTACACAATTTATAAGTACATAATACAATTATTGACGGTTATTATATATTACATATTTGTATATATAAACTAGCTGTGCCCCGCGGTGTTACCCGCGTTAAATTTTATAAATTTTCTTTGCTATAAACCTCACGGAGCCCGAGACCTTTCTAACGAATGCAAAACCGTGGAAATCGGTTCGTGCGTTCTGGAGTTATAGCGTCACGAAGGAAAACCCGACTTATTTTTATATAGTAGATATATATTTATAGTCATGTATATAACATAAATTGTGGTATATAACTAATAGGAGACACATTAAAAACAAATACTATTAAAATTGTGAAATTGTTGTTTCCTTATGTTATTGTATACCTAGTTAATTTATATAAAATAATCATAATAATTTAGGCCTTATATAGTCAAAGTCAAATTTATTTATTGCTTATTACAGGTAGGAAAAAGTGGAATAGACTTCAACTTTTAAAAAAAACCCTATAAAAATATATGAAACTGTTTGGAAAGTATTTTAAATAGAATATAAAATAGTAAAATTGGTTTAGTTAAAAATGATAAACCGCGTAAGAAAGATATTGAGTTCGTAAGGTTACCGATTGGTAAACTTATTAGTCGAAGTATATGACACGCCGCATCATTCCGAATGTATCATCATTACAGCTATAAGCACTGCTGGACCAAATCCTCCCTCAAGAATAATCTTGGAGGGATATGCTATAAGCGCCACGCAATGGAAATCACAAAGTTACAACGAGGTTATTACTAATGTTATTACCAAATTTGATGGACTTCCTTCTTCGGCTCAGGAATCATACAGTTTATATTACCTGTACACGTTCAAATTGCAATAGCAGGTAAAAGATAATAATAATAAAAAGATAATAATGCTGCCAGCCTTCTGGGCACGATACCCTTTGATGCCGATGCGGAGCGCTTAATGGATTTCCTTTAGTTAGTTTATTTTAGTTTAGTTTATAGCATTATAGTTAAAATTTCTTATTAAATAAATTTATTCTTATTAGAAAATTAGGTATAATTAAAATTTAAATTGTTACTTTACATGTAGTCGAAATTTGTTATTGTCTTAGATTTATAAGAAAATATCTATATGTATCTAGAAATAATTAGAAATTAATTATATATTACTACGAACATGTTCTGACTATTAAATAGCGCTTTTTTGAAGTCTACATTATAATTGTATTTTTTTTTCATCTTATGGTAAAAGATTATTTATTCTAACGCCATAATCGCTATAGCTGAGGTCCCGGGTTCAAAACCCGGTGAACAATTTAAGAAACAAAGTGATTTTTGCTTTATCTGTTAAGAGAATTTCTCAGTATCAACCTGAAGTCTGTGAGTTGGCGGTATTACACCCCCGTGCTTCGGTCCTGTACCTGGTCGGGTAGGAATGGACTACTACGGGTCGGAATCATTCAGAATATATGAACTAAAATATAGCTAAACCTAACATTAAACTTAAACATAATCTCTTTGAGAATAATTTAATACAAGCTAGCTAAATATCATTATTATTATAAAATATTTTTATAAATGTTTTCATACAATCCGTGTTCCTAAATATCTATGTAACTAGAAATAATTATGTATACTTAACTATATTAGGTACTACAAAAATGTTCTGACTATTTACAAACGCTTTTTTAAAGTCCACGTGAATAAAAACTTTTTTATTTTATTCTTGTCAGAAAAAGACTATCAACACAAGTTGGTTTAACCGGGGATGTGAATCCTCATCCTCAATCCGCCTAGTCGGCTGATATGTATACGGTCCACCTTCTGATTACTGTAGCCTATAAGGCTTGTGATACACATGATTTTACTCACACACTAATATTACCTGGAATACTCAAGACCTCCTTCCCCCTTTTTCCATCGGACTGCAGTACGAAGCGCTTTGCTTTCATCATACGCACGGCTAAGCTGTGGAACACCATCTCAAACGACGTGTACAAGACTAATATGACATACGTTTATAGAAGGTTAGATTGACCAGGCATCTTATGGGTACGCGCAGCTCACTTTCGACCACATCTTCACTTACCGTCCGGTGAGAACGTGCTCAAGCGCAAACCCATTTAGCATAAAAAGTGCATTCTGAAAGGTAGAGGTACTTCTCCAGTCGAGCTGCTCATTGAGCAATAACTATTAAAATATCCTGTTCTACATATACCTACATTCCTATGATGGCACCAAAAATAGGTTATACAATTGTTTCTAGTTGAGTAATCCAATGTTATGTCATTGACGGAAAACTTGGCATACCTCACATAAGCAATTTAATTATTTTCCTCCATTTTACGCATGTAAATAATCCTCCATATATAGGTCACGTAATTAAGCCTATTCTGTATTGTATATAAACTTGGCAATAGTTTACAGGATACCAGTCGGTGAACGGCGGCATTACTGTGACTATATATTCAGTTCTACTGATTATGTAATTATTAATTAAGTAAAATGGAATTACTTGTGATATTCACAGTTCTCGTAGCCGTAAGTGGAAGGAACATCCCAGAAATCAACGGGGAAGATTCACCTGTAGACCAACTCACCGACACTTATATAACCAATGATCAAGAACACATCATTAATCATATTAGCTTAACAGTTTTGGATAAGGCTGAAGATCAAAATGAGAACTTTGAAGAACTAGGACACTTTAATGTCGGTAAAGCAGAAATTGAAAGGAAAGAGGTCGAAGACCACGAAGATGCGACGGAAAATAATGTGATACATAAGGAAGCCAAAACGGTTTTTCTACTAAGTTGCTCTAAAGATCAGGTACTTTATGAAGACCTATGTTTTAAAATTAATTCGAAAACATAACTATTAACCGACAATATTTCATGGGCTTATAGTAAAGAGGGAGAGAGAAAGAGAGTATTTTAAAGGCCTCTTACGAGAGCTTGCACAACAAAGAAACAACTGACTATCATTCTGGATAGTCACAAAACTCAAAGAGACGATGTTCTTGTGTAGATATTGACGACTTCGCGAAAAGGTGGCGATTGTTTTTGTCATCTCACAGCAGATGATTATATTTATTATATATAATACCTACCTTACAATACTCAATAAGATTTGGCAAAAAAAACCGACGATAATATGTAATTTTCAGAGATAAATTGTTAATATTTTACATGTAAAATTAAAATTGTATAAGTATTAGTGATGTTACTGCAAAATAGTTTGGCTTTAATTTTGGCGAAAATAGCAACAAGTATTTGGATTAATAGTAATTTTACTTTCGTCAAAGTGACTTGTTTGTTTGTATGAGAATTTAACTATTTTACTTCTACCAGTTGATATGAGAAATAAATGTGCTCTGCAATATATTGCAGAGCACATTTATATTTATTGTTTGAACAAGTTTTTTAATATTTGCGGAAATAATACTATTTAGTAGGAGAAGCTTTTGTGAAGATGTCCTCTGCCATAGTGGGCCTTGAGCGAGGGAGGAAATCCCATAAATTGTATGAAGCATGCATTCTTCTTCCTCTATTCTCCGCACTACATGGTTTTCTCAAACTGTTTGCGGCCACAGACCACTTCCAAAGTTGAAACAATCCCACGGACCCCTGTCGAAGAATATTATAGCAGAAAAAAAAACAATTAATATACAACGTGAATGTATATTAATTGTTTGGTGGCAGAATGTATAGGATGCTAATAATAATTGTAACACCTAAATGTTTTACCTGCATTCTTAGCAAATAAATTGATTGATTGATTGAAAAAAAAAACGTGTAACAGAAAGTGTGACCGTAACTTAAGGAGGTTGTAGGGTATCAGGACGGCTACCTATGGACGAAACTTCAAACAGAAATAATCATTTTTTATTCAACTAGTAATTAATTTTTCTATCAACAACCTAAATCAAGAAGTAAGATTACCGACATTACGAACAACACTAGCAAAACTCAGCTGGAAGGGTAATGAACCTTACCGCGAACTCTTTGGGTACTACTTAAACTGTAAATAAAAAGTGTGGTTCTGTCATCATCATCATCATATCAGCCGAAAGACGTCCACTGCTGGACAAAGGCCTCCCCCAAAGATCTCCACAATTGCTGGTCTTGCGCTATTCGCATCCAGCTGTTTCCAGCGACCCGCACAAGATCATCGGTCCATCTTGTAGGGGGCCTGCCCCCGCTGCGTCTTCCGGTTCGTGGTCGCCACTCAAGAACCTTTCTGCCCCAACGGCCATCGGTTCTACGAGCTATGTGCCCCGCCCACTGCCACTTCAGTTTTGCAATTCTTCGGGCTATGTCGGTGACTTTGGTTCGCCTGCGGATTTCGACATTTCTGATACGATCCCGCAGGGAAACTCCGAGCATAGCCCTCTCCATTGCTCTTTGGGAGACCTTGAGCCGTCTAATAAGGCCCATAGTGAGCGACCACGTCTCTGTTCCGTATGTCATCACTGGCAACACACACTGGTCGAAGACTTTCGACTTGAGACACTGCGGTATTTTGGACGAGAAGATGTTACGTAGCTTCCCAAACGCTGCCCAGCCGAGTTGGATTCTACGATTGACCTCCTTCTCGAAGTTGGACCTACCTAGTTGGATGGTCTGTCCTAGCTAAATATAGTTCTCTACAACTTCGAGTGCAGAGTCACCAACTTTCAATTGAGTGGGTGCAACATGGACGTTTGACATGATTTTCGTCTTATCCATGTTCATTTTCAGACCCACTTGTTGAGAGACTCTGCTGAGGTCATCGAGCATTGTACCGAGGTCTTCCATGGTTTCAGCCATGACTACTATATCATCGGCAAATCGAAGGTGAGTGATGTACTCGCCATTGACATTGATGCCAAAGCCTTTCCAGTCCAGAAGCTTGAAGACGTCTTCCAATGCAGCGGTGAACAGTTTCGGAGATATAACATCTCCCTGTCTCACGCCTCGCTGCAAGTGGATAGGTTTCGAGATCTGGTCGGGAGTCGCACTGACATAGTGGCGTTTTCATACAAACACTTTATCACATCGATATACCGGTAGTCAATTTGGCACCTTATGAGAGACCTCAGCACGGCCCATGTTTCGATAGAATCGAAGGCTTTCTCATAGTCCACAAACGCTAAGCACAATGGCTTGTTATACTCTTCGGTCTTCTGTATAACTTGCCGCAGCGTATGTATGTGGTCTATGGTGCTAAAGCCTTTTCGGAAACCGGCTTGTTCGGAAGGCTGGAAGTCGTCAAACCTGCGCGCGAGACGATTCGTAACAACCCTCGAAAACAACTTGTTAACATGGCTCAGCAGTGTGATGGGTCTATAATTCTTCAATAGGGTTTTGTCGCCCTTTTTGAAGAAGAGCACCACCACACTTCAGTGCCATGCTTGTGGCGTTTGACCATCTAGTATGACGGAGTACAGTCACATAATTTATTACACGTGATAATTGCTTTTCTCTGCATCACCCCAAGGTTGACTGGCAGAGAATGCCTTTGGCATTAAGTCCGCCTCTGTACATTTTTGTGCATGAAGTTTAAAAATAAAAAAATAAAATAAAAATAAATAATTCAAACAAATGTTAAACTGAATTCGAAGTTTATTTTTGCCCTAATTTTAAAGGTTCCCTGTAATGACATTATAATCATTTATACAAATTTGATATCTATGAAAAATCACTTAATTTTTAATTTAATTTAAATTGATATTCCGCAAGATGTTGGATCTAGGAGAAATTAATAATTTAATTGACTTATGTAACTGTAGATATTTTTGTGTGTTAAATAGTAAGAATATTAAATTTTTCTTTCAGTATGTGAATTTAATCTGGCCGGAATCGAATAGGTACTTAATTATGAATCATACAAACTAACCAGATACACCACAACCACACACACACACGCGGTACGACCACTGATAAATTAAGAAAAAATATGAATAATGTACTAGGCTCATATGGACATTAGGGGACATTTTGAATTCCGTTCTGATTTTGGCGCAAGGAACTCTAATACGGCGGCGAAATCAAAGGGTTGATGTAGGTAAATAATAAATGGTTAAATATCTTTTTATATTCATCAAAGCGGTCTAGCGGTAGCGTGTTCAACTGCACATAATGAAGACCTGGGTTCAAATCCCGGGTCGGCACGAAAGGGATTGTGGGATTTTTAGCGTAAAAAGAAATTTCTCAGTATCAGCCCGAAGTCTGGGAGTTGGCGGTATTACACCCCCGTGCCTCGGAGAGCACGTAAAACCGTCGGTCCTGTGCCTGACCTCTCTCTGACCTGTCCCATCGGATCATGAGAGTGATGGAATAGAAAGTGCCCCTGTGTTTGCGCACACTCTTGATCTGGCCGGAAACGAATAATTTAATTATTAACCATTCAAACTAACCAGATAACACACACACACGCGGTACGACTACTGATAAATTAGAAAAAATATGAATAATGTACTAGGCTGATATGAACATTAGGGGACATTTCGAATTCCGTCCTGATTATATCCAAAGGAACTCTAATATGGCGGCAAAATCAAAGGTAATGATGTAGGTAAATAATAAACAGTTAAATATCTTTTAATATTTATCAAAGCGAGCCGTGCGGGCCGTCGTTACGGTGGCGGCGTGTTTGAGTGGACTCAAAGACGCCGCCAAAGGGGCCGCGTTCAAAAAAGGCCGCCAAATTCAGCAAATATTGTTCATTTTTCACTTATTTAAAAATATTAAAATCATCAGTTGTTCGTAAACTGCTGTCTATTTATAACAAATATGCTATTAATAACAAAACAAATGAGTATTGTCAATTAATTTATAGAAAAAAAATGAATGAAAGGACCTCGTTCTCTGCTAACACGCTACCGCTAACCCAACAAGGCAGTCTGGTTATATCGGTAATAAAAGTCCATATGTAGATAACGATTATATATTTACTAGGACACTATTCCGCTTCTATAGTCGAGTCCAACAAATATAAAATTTCTTTACGTAAGTATATATATATATATATGTAATTATATTTTATAGCATTATATTTATATATATGTATTGCATGTATTACATATTAGTATGAATATGACCAGCTAGTCATCCCCAGAGACCGGGTAGCAGCGTCTCTCATTGTACTATAGACCAGGTAGCTAAACAAGCCTTTGTGAAATAGTGGACGTCGGATATTATGATAAACTAGCTGTTACCCGCGACTTCATCCGCAACAAAAAGTCCATACGTGAAAGAGTCACTTTTAGAAACTGTAAAATGAATGGGAACAAATAAAGAAAGGCCGTTCATTAAAATTCTGTGTGCAGTTTCTGTCAGAAATGTTTGAAAAATGATACAATTAAAATGAATAGTGATACTAAAGTCTACAGGCTCATAGTGTCAGGTTATGTTTTAAGTTCATCTCAGAAGAAAAATATCAACGCAACAGAAAAAAAAACACGGCCTATTAAAGCATATTTTCATAATAAAGGTTTCACTGAATTAACGCATAACAATATTGTTATAAGACGATTTTTCATTGGTCTACAATTTTGAAATATGGCACCAAGAGAAAAGGAAAAAAGGCGAAAATTATCGATTTTTGTATCTATGTCATTCGCTGTCAAGCAGTGTCAACGTAAAATTGAGATTCTTACTCTGTAAGACCCAAAGCATACACATATATATGTTAATTCACTTTTAATCTACCCCACATGATAAGAGCAAGGAAACACTAATTGATTTTACAAAATCATGCGTTTAACTTCAAACCTGTCAGATTTTCATATCAACTTACATCCCCTATTTTACGCCCTTGGGGATAGAATTCCCAAAATCCTAAAATATATGTTTTTAGTTTTTACCTTGAAGGCCAAATACCAACTTTCATGCTTTTAAACTTCAAATATATGACAGTCAGTTTTCAAAAGCATTCAAAAGCTTTAAGGTCTTTTAATAATTGCAAGTCGTTTCTTGGTGCTGACCATGCGGTAGAGGCACCATGAAACCAATATTTAATATAAATCATCACCGTGAAAATGCATATTTCACTCACAACCTTTTCGTCCTTCTTCGTTAGCTTAAACTGATGCTAAAATATATAAATTTTCAGACAGTACAAGGCTCTCGCCATCCATCTAGCTCGTAGTAGACCAGCAGGTCTCCTAAATAAAATGCCTTTTTCAGGAATACCTCCTAAGAAAATGATAGTGAGAGTCAACATGGCAAAATTTATGGCAAAATCTATTTCTCATCGAAGTAAAAGCGCATATGCCCACTTTTATATTGATAACCGAAACACATCTCCATGATAAAATAAGTGATTCTCTAATTAATATACCGGGGTACACGCTCTACAGATTAGACAGACAAAACAAAAAAGGAGGTGGTGTATTGATATATGCTGCTTATGAAATAAATAATACCACTATAATAACTAAAGTAATTAGCTCGTACTATAACGCACAAGTAGAAGCTCTATGGCTAGACATTCATATCAAAGACATTAACTTTCTGTTAGCATGCGTATACCGCCCACCGTCCAACACGGTACAAGATTCAGACATAGCCATTTTCGACATGATACAAAAGGCATCGGCGGAAAACACAGTAATTATTGCTGGTGACTTCAACTTACCCAACTTAAAGTGGCCACTTGAAGGTGTCACCAGACATGACAAAGTCAGCGAATGTTTTATGAACATGTACAATAATAGTAACTTGAACCAATTAGTTACACAAATTACCAGGAAACGGAACAATGAGGAATCATTGCTGGACCTCATTTTATGTAATGAAGATACGCTAATTTGTGACGTAGAGTATTATCCACCAATTGGCAAAAGTGATCACTTAGTTATCACAGCTTGTATCCAACTACTTAGTAACAATGATAAGAGAACTGACAACGAACAACGTCACGATTTTTATAATGCAAACTTTGATACCATAAACAAACATTTAGCAGAAACATTGAGAACCAATGACAGTTCACCTACAGATTCATGGCTCTCACTGAAGCAGCAAATACATAAGGCAATCAATAAATTCATACCCAAGAAATCAAACTACAAAAATAAATGCTTTAATAAACCATGGATAAATAAAGAAATATTCGATTTAACTTCAAAAAAGAAAGCACTGTGGCATATATACCAAATAGGAAAAACTGATGATATGTATCGTGAATATAGAAATGTTAACAATAAAATCCTACAACTTACCCGAAGAAGAAGAGCTTACTTTGAATCAAATATAATCGACTCGGGACCAAAATCTTTTTATGGATATATAAGAAAACAACTTAATTCCAAAGTGAGCATACCATCTATCTTGAAGAATGAATCAAATCAACTAATTGTCGAACCGACACAAATAGCGGAGATGTTTGCAAGTCAGTTTGAACTTACCTTTGTTAAAGAGCCTGATGGACCGTTACCAACTATCAATATGGCAAGCAGTATAAAATCACTTGAAACTATTGAAATCACAGCTGAATTAGTTAAAAAAGCTCTTGATACTTTCGACGACACTACAGCCACTGGACCTGATGAGATCCCGGCCATTTTGCTTAAGAAATGCTCGTCTACACTCGTAAACACCATTACCAAGGTTATGAATGAATCTTTAGATTCAGGATGCGTACCCGCTGATTGGAAAATGGCTACGGTTGTGACCATATACAAGAAAGGAAATAAGTTACTTACTAACAACTACAGGCCAATAAGTTTGACAAGTATTCTATGCAAAACCATGGAAAAAATCATAGCTGATAAACTTAGAAGTTTTCTTAGCCAAGAAAATCTTATACTGAATGAACAACATGGCTTTGTCCCAAAGCGTTCTGTAACTACAAATCTGATTACGTGTGTCAACCAATGGATAACAAATCACGACAAAGGTCAACCCACTGATGTTGTTTACCTTGACTATGAAAAGGCCTTTGACCGTGTGCCTCTACGACGGCTAATACATAAATTGGAACACCTTGGAATACGTGGAAAGATATTAGATTGGATAAGAGACTTTTTAACAAATAGAACCTTTTGTGTAAGAATTGGAAATCAACTCTCTGTAGCGCGACCAGTTCACAGCGGTGTGCCTCAAGGGTCTGTACTTGGACCTCTCATCTTTATACTATACCTAACAGACTTAAAGAATACTCTACAACTCCCTTTTTCGATGTTTGCCGACGACACGAAGTTCTTCGCAAATCCATGCCTACAATCGCATGATATACAAAAAGATTTGGATGCCATATTCGACTGGACAACACAGTGGTTACTAACATTGAATGTAACAAAGTGCACCATATTACACATTGGCAAGAAAAATCCCCATAACATTTACTACCTGGGAAACCAACCCCTTGCTCCTGTAACTACACAAAAAGATCTGGGAGTTGTTATAACAAATGACCTTAAATGGG
Organism: Pseudoips prasinana; assembly: GCA_951640165.1. Classification (NCBI taxonomy): domain Eukaryota; kingdom Metazoa; phylum Arthropoda; class Insecta; order Lepidoptera; family Nolidae; genus Pseudoips; species Pseudoips prasinana. The sequence continues at coordinate 32,813,324 of OX621254.1, read as the reverse complement.
AAACCCACATCAGTGGTGTCTCTAAAAAAGCTAATTCAATGTTATATCTTGTCAGAAAAGCGTTTAAGTGTCTTACTCCCAAAACTGTCTTGAAAGTTTATAAAACTTATATAAGACCACTATTAGAATATGCACAAGTGATATGGGATCCTTATTTCAAGAAAGACATCATGCTATTAGAGAAGGTCCAGAGAAGAGCGACAAAAATGGCTTCAGTACTGAGAAACAAACCATATGAGGAACGATTAAAAGACCTTGGCCTCACTTCTCTCGAAAAACGTAGACAGAGGGGAAGTCTCATTGAAACCTACAAAATTTTGTCTGGGTCCTACAATGTAGCAGGAATTAGGGACTTGTTTACTCTAAATGACAATCGATATCTGAGAGGACACTCCCTAAAATTAAGCAGAATACCGCACAAAAGCAATCCACTAAAACACTTCCTGCCAAACCGTGTGGTCAATGAGTGGAATAAACTTCCTGAAACTGTCATAAAGGCACCCAATTTAAACTGCTTCAAAAACAGACTTGACAAATTTTCCAAATTGCAAACAAAAACACACGCATCAGCTTACTAGCTGCTAGTGTGATAAACACTTAATAATAACAGTTCTCTGTAGTCATCTCGAGATTGATGTACTTGTAGTTGCTTTTTGGCAAAAGAAATCCTGTCTGCGGCCACTTCTGCAAGAATTCTTGCCTCAGGGTCATCTGTTATTGTTTTGAAGTCGCTTTGGTCAATGCAGTTCCATTGTTCTTAAATCTTTTAAATAATTGTATATCAGGACCACTAGATTGGGCAAGCAATTGATCCACTACAGCTGACAACATAATTTCCATTATGTGGTGACGACAAGCAAACCAAAGCATATTTTTATCCATTTTTCGCTCCAAAAGAACGCATATTCCACTTCTTAAGCCGTTATTTACAGCAGTAGTGTCAAAACACAAACATTTTATCTGATCGATCAAAAACAGCTGACGCACATGCTTCGCTCGTTCCACGTTCCAATTTTGGAACTGCAAGCAGTTGATCAACTCCATGTCCTGATACCAAGATTGGCAGCCGATCTACAGTTTCATGCCCCGTAATGTCTTCTATCAGTTTACCGTCCCAATGGATTGTCAATGACGAATTGGGCTTCAACTCGTGTTTGAGAGACTCCGCAACAGCTTTGCGATTTTTCATACGCTGTCGACGAATAGAAGATCTATTGACATTAAATTCTGATGGATCACAGCCTGCACTTTTCAAAGTAGATATCACGACCCTAGTCGCTTGTCCGTCACTCAATTTAGAGACATCAAGACTGGAAGATAATTGGCTGTTAATAATGTCTTTTCGAGCTCGTTTCTGAAGTGGTTGCATTTCTGACAATTGTGATATGCATTCGGACTCAGAGGAAGTTGCTTCTATACTGGTGGCGGCCGACGACGACGATGAAAGAAATGATAATGCAGAAAAAGAGCACTTTTCTGTTAAAGCCGAGATATGTTTGTTTTCACGCTGGCGCAATTTCTCATGGCGTTCTTCTTTCTGTTTTATTTTATTACATTTGTTTAAACTTTTTCTGTCCACTGAACCAATTAAAAACTGGCATCTATTTTGTCGCACTGCTAAACTGCTTGTCTTCTTCTATAGTCATAATATTTAATGCATCACAATGAGCTATATCACATAAATCTTCTAATTTTTGTTGCCAGTTTTCTTCTTTTTTCTTTAATACGTCAGAACGCTTTTTCTTGTTTTCTTTATTTTTTTTTTTTTTTATTTATTATTTCACAAAAAAATAATTTAAATAGTTACACTTTTAGTCCCACAAAACCGTGTTTACGGTTTGACTGTGAGATCTAGTCACCGTACATTAAACAATAATAATGTGTATCTATATCATACTACTTACTAGCTCATACCGGTTTTAACAATTCTCCAGGTAATAATTCCTTAACTTACGTTTAAAAATTATTTTGTTATTTTCGTGCCTGATGTCCTCTGGTAAAGTGTTTAATAAATATGGTAGCCTTTTTTTTAATGTTCTGTCTCCGTAATAATTATATATTCGAGGTACAATGCATTTGCCAGAGGTCATCGAGCGGGTATTATGATTATTAGTTACACAAGTTATATACTGCTGACGATTGCCATGGTTGTTTACCGCTAGCAGATATTTATGTTTTACAGTGATAGGTAGTATTTTACATATTTTAAATAATTTTGTGTAGTCATTTTTACACTGTTCTTTTGTTTTATTACTAACTAATAGTTTTAGAAATCTTATTTGAATTGATTCAAGTTTACTAATATAAGTTTTGAATGTAAGTCCGTAACAATCGAGAGCATAGCTGAGGATAGAATCTACTAAGGACATGTATACACACCTCAATGTGCCAATGGGAACTTTGAAACTTAAGTGATAAAACTTTCCTAATAATATTCTAAGTTTGTCAGAAATATAACTGATATGATGGATCCATGAGAAGTTTTTATCAATTTTCATTCCGAGATATGTCACACAATTAACTTTTTCGATAGGTTTACATTTACAATGTAATAACTTATTATGAAAGCATGTAAAATCATGTGCATACAATAATGGTTCCGTAAGTGGTTGTAAGTAGGGAGAATGTATAACTAGTAGTTTTGTTTTGTCTGGGTTTATGACAATTCCGTTGTCATGCGACCACTTAATAACCGCATCTATATCTTGCTGCACTAGTTGACAAGTATTTGACATATCTGTCCCAGCGCGTAGTAAACACAAGTCATCAGCGAACATATGAGCCGTGCAGAAATTCAGCACATTGCACAAGCTATTAACATGCATCAGGTAGCTTGTAGGTCCACATCCCGATCCCTGTTGAACGCCGTACTGCACGTTTATCTCGTCACTTAATGTGTTACCCACCTTAACGCGGTACGAGCGGCTCGTTAGATAGTCACGGAACCATTGGTTTAAGGGTTCACCCACACCGCACTCTCCCACCGCGCCAAGAAGGGTTTCAGTTTCTAAAGTGTCAAATGCTTTTTTATTATCAAAAAATATTGCTACAACGAATTTTTTAAGCTCGAGGTAATTATTGATCTCATCAGTAAATTTAGACAACAATGTAGCTGTACTTCTCCCTCTTACAAAACCATGTTGGCAGTTATTTAAAATTTTATGTTCCTGTAAGTAATTGCTTAGTTGATTTACAATACATTTTTCAATTACTTTATCTACACTTGACAAAATGGCTATTGGCCTGTAATTAGACATATTTTTGCGATCGCCTTTTTTATGTATAGGACGGACTATTTCTTGTTTTAATTGAATAGGGAATTTTTTAAGCTTAACAGATAAATTAACATGTCTTGCCAGTACAGGACTGACCTCATTTACAATTAATTTTAAGTCGGACATACGTATCAGGTCGCAGCCAGGTGATTTGTTTGCATCCATCTTAGTAATTATATTTTTTATATCCGTGTTATACATAATTGTATTATCTAGAGATTCTTTCGTATTTCCTAACATAATATTAATTTTTTCCCATATTTTTTTCATATTATTCTTACATTGTAATATACTTTCTTTGTCGAATTTATTTTTACTTTTGTTTATAGCTTTTTGGCATTTATTTCTGTACTTGGTATAATTGAGACGCTTCAACATATTCTTAGGTTCATTTGTATAAATTTCAAATAATTTATCTCGTATACTAATCATTTTTTTTAAATTGTTATTAATCCAAACTTTGTTATTTCTATTACTAATGTTTACTCTCTTTATTGTATAACATTCGTTGTAAATCGAAATAAACTTCTGACTGAAAACATTAAACAACTCAATCGGGCAATTTATAGTCAACATATTATCAAAATCAATTTGTGATAATTTTTCCCTTATCTTGTAATTGTCCAGCACACGTTTAGTGTTATGGCCAGTTTTAGGCGGGTGGGGCGTACGCATCGCGTTCAAAGATCTTGGATGTGTGTTTATCTGCGTAGTTTGTGTCCATTGCACAACAGCTGATACTAGGTAATGGTCAGAGATTTCATGTTTTATTATAGCTGAGTCAATGGATACGCCACTTATTCTAACATAGATATGATCCAAGCAAGATGTTACCAGTTTACCTGCTAAAATTTCTTTCCTTGTTACACCGTTAATACATTGTACGAAACCGTATATTTAAGTCCCCACACAGTATAACTTTTGTATTCAGAGGCAGACTTTCTAATAAATTACGAAGTTCCGTGAGAAACTGCGTTATGTGGTTTTTTTTATTAATTCTTGGCGGTCTATATAAGGAAATTAAATAAATTAACTCGTTGCTGTAACTTAGTGCAATGGAAACACACTCAACCGATTGCATTCTCGCAGTTGTCGTCGCTTGGCTTACCTGCGCACATAACTCCTTGCGATAATAAACCAATACTCCACCACCGCTGCGACCGGTTCGTGTAAATGTATGTGTGTTATACCCGCTTATTTCGTATAAAGATAATAATGAATAATTGATGTTAGGTTCGGTGATGACTATGACATCTAGATTTTTCAGACTACTGTGTAAGGCAACTAGTAATTGATTAAAATGCTTTTTTAGCGAACGAATGTTTACATGTAATAAACTGAGACACTTTTTGTTTACGTATGCGTTTAACCAGCTATCTAAATCATAGGTGCAGTGTTCGTTAACCGAGTCAGATACGAAGTCGATATTATTTAAATCTGCGAATTTGTTGTCTGCGTACTACAATTAAACAATAGGTGATTGCTTATTTGGATTTTAGCAAATCACTCAGGTCGTTTTCATTTCTTATCCAGATAGTTTGCCCACCCTCGGTTTTCTTCGCTAAAACTTTGCCGTTCGTTACCCACACAAATTGATATATGCCATGTAGTTGTTTTTTTTGCGTTCCATATCAGATTTCTGGTGGTCTTAGGTAGGTCTTCATTTATGTAGATTCGATGGGTGTTTGTACCCCCGGTGAGAATATCACTCGTGAAGTCGGCGAGTGCGCGACGCTTGGACAGCCAGCTATTCCTTGCCTCCATTCCTGCTGTTTTGAATCCTACGATGATGGCCGGTGTTTTGGTATTCTGCTTTGCTGAGTGACTGCGTCTAGTCCATTCGATGTCTTCACAATTAACATTAAATTTTTGGCCAATCCTGTTTACCAGCTCCTTTACGTTTTCGCCTGGTAATTGTTCAACACCAACAATTTCTAGGTTATTTTTACGGGACGACTGCTCAAAATCATTAACTTTCTGTTCTAGTGCGAGGTTGCATTTTTCCAAGTAAATACACTTGTTGCTTATACTGACAACCGTTTTTTCCAGTTTTATTATTTTATCTTTAGCTTGTTCCTGATCAGATATTAGCAAATCGTACTTATCGGAAAGAACACTTAAACTTTGTTGTATGGTATCTAAGTGTTTTTTGAGGGCAGGTAAGGCACTAACCTTTTTTTGTATATCCTTCAATATTTGTTCAAGGCCTTGCACTTCCTCTTCAGTTTCCTCTAATTCTGACCCCTCGTCCTCACAGTTATTGCAATAAATCCGATTTTTCCCTGCTTTCATATCAGCGGTAAGTCCTCTTACACAACTTCTATGGAAAGTTCCTTGACATGATCCTTGACACAGGAAATGTGAGCCCTTCTTAGGCAGAACTTTTTTACACTTTTGACATTCCATAACGACGAAAAGTCTAATCACTGCACAATCGGTAAGTAGGTACGTGCACACCGGTTGACGCTGCGCGCGAGACTGTCAATTTAGAATCTGCCATTCTTTGAATAGTTTTTAAATTTTACTGATGACATGTTTTTTTAATTGAGTAGGTATACAAACTTTTTCCCACAAGTTTATGACTCCGCAAGCCGCCAAAGTCGCAGATTCACCTTAGATGCTTTTCTTCTCTTCATTTTTGTAGTAAAAGAAAAAACGCAGAACTTCACCGATGGATGGTGTAACTAAACATGGGTCATGTCACGTTACTTATAGTGGGATTTAAATCATTTTATTTATTTCCACTTTATTGCTCGCTTTGATCTTATTTATCATTTCATCCCTGAGCAAAATTCCCAATCATTTGTTTAAAATAACTCCATCTTTGGAATTATTAGGAACTAATAAGAGAATTTCATAACGCCAAACAATGCGCCCGAGTCGTTACTAGTAGAACTTCGGTTTATGTTATAATAAAGTTTCATTCATTTTATTTATTTCCACCTTATTACTCGCTTTGATTTTATAATCTATCGTTTATTCATGAGTAGGAACTCTCAAACATTTGTAACTCCATCTCTGTAATCATTAGGAACTAATAGTCGTTAGTATTTTAATTTATGAAATAGTCTTGAAGAAAATCAATAGATGTCGCTAGTCCTGACGACAAACGTTTGCCGATTTATAACGAAAAGAAATAATTGTATTCTAATAAAAACTATATTTATTTATTTATATATATTTAGTAAAAGTCACGAATTAATTATGGTTCCTCGTAGAACTTCAGTTTAGGTTTTAATAAATTTAGAGAAGTGGGTATTTGTTTATGGGTACATATTGTATATATATAGGTATATGTAGTATATATAGCACACTGTTAGCGCAATGTCGAATGAATATTTTAATATATTTAGTTTGTATGAAAGTGAAATTATTTTCTACGAGCTGATATCTTTTAGTAAATGATTAAAACTATAAAGAAGGTAATATCAGAAGACGTGTGGCGTAAACAAATTAACTTAAATCAATCGTTTTGGTACTTTATTATAAAAATATGTAGAATCTGATGATAAATCAATTGTAAAATGACCACAGACGCTCTTATTATAGCTATATTACACAATAGTGTACTTTTAAAGGTCATTAGCATCCATTTGGCAAAGTTAAATAATAAAATTTCTCCAATAGTGTCTAAATGATACAAGGTAGTTAACTGACGTCTAAATACTAAGTTTTCACCATAAATTTTAAATCAAATTATTAAATTTATAATCGTGAATTTTTGTTACACCTTAACATTTCCAATTATATTTTTAGACGTTTTTGGTTATACGTTGTAATTTAGAGTCGGTTACGTGTGTTAAACTACCTTCACTGTTCAATAAAATAAAAGGTTAGCGCAATGTCGAGCAGCCTATATAAAGGATACATTTCGGAGCTTCGTGGCAGTTCGTGTTTATCGTTGAAGAATAGTTTTGCTGTATCAGTGAACGTGGAAGAAGTTTTTATTTAACAGTGAAGAGAGTACGGGCTCTGATTGTTAGGCTGTCTTGCTGCCGGTCAAGTCTTTGAGTTCTTTCGAGAAAATACGGAATATTAACATATGAAGATAATTGGTTTGTTCTTTTCGAGGCGATGTTGATCGTGCTTTCTCTTTGTAAATAAGGAGACGGCATGGGCGATTTTGTATTGAGAAGAATTCACCAGTTTGTATTAGAGTAAATTTAAAGTAACCTCTAAAGTAAAAGTGCCTCGTGTCGAGTGTGAGTGGTGAATCTTTATTTTATGAGAAGAAACCTGTAAGTACTTTTATTATATTATTTAAAAGGCACCTGATGGTCTAATGCTGCACTGAAGAACGTTTTGTGCGATTTATACTTTGTGGTCGGACGATCACCGTGGCCTGGTTGGTGGTGCTCCTGCCTGCGAGGCTGGTGGTCCTGGGTTCGAGTCCCGGTGGGTGCAGGTATTTGTGTGTTGAGCGCGGGTGTTTGTGTCTGGGTCGTGGATGTTTTCTATGTGTTTGAGTGTTTGTCTATCTATATGGGTGAGTGTGACGTTGTACCAACATATTATTATATTATTATACAACATATTGGTTGTTGAAAATACGCCCAACGTGTGTTATATTCAAATATTATGGTGACAATATGCGCCTTTTGACGGTTAAATAGTTTGAACGGTTTATTTAGCATTCTATGAATGTAGGGGCAAGTTAGGTCACATACACGTATTAACCTTTTTAATTACTGTGATTTCTACGGCTAGGTAGGACCAGGTACAATATTAGGTAGGATAATCGGGAAATAATCACTTCATACTAAGACGTGACATATAAATCAACGTGTTAATTCTTATTTAGAAATTCCTTTGTTTAAAACTGTGTGGCGCCACATTATTGTAGGTAGGAGCAGACACTAAATAATTATCGTTTTCGCAGTAATGTGTTTGATGCTGACAATATTTTGATTTATATCAGTTTTGGAGTTAATTTGAACGTAATTATTGAATATTACTTATTTTTAATGATCTGATGGCTGGGTGATCCATGTTGGAGCAAGGTTCCAGTTATAAAATAATTTCCTGATAATGGCTACGGAAACAGTTGTGCACTTCTTCATGTGTCTCGCCTAGAGCATGGCAACTAAAGTGACCACTCTGTGAAACAGGTGGAATCTTATCTTCGGAGACCGTGTGAATGTACGAATTGTTGTTGGAGATTTCTTCGAGATATTTATCAGGAGATTATGTCTACGGTGTTTCGTCGTTGCTGTTGGCGTGGAATACCCCAGTTATTAGTTCAGTATTTAATGTCATATTTAGAATTTGTAATATGATCGAAGTGTGTCAGTTTCGAATGCGAGCTGTTGGTTATAATAAACTAAGGAGAGTTTATATAAATGTTTGAAGAAATTATGGTAGGTGTTAGAGAAATTAATCGTACGTACTAATAGATTTTCATGTAGTATTATATTTTAAATAATAAGGAGTATAGGGCTAGGTAGATCTAGGTACAATATTAGGTAGTAGCTATTTGAAAATCAATCGTTGATTTTTACTTGAGAGTTCCCTTAGTCGGAATTGTATGGCGCATTGTTGGAGGTACGAGTAACCAAATAATTATCATTTTGGCGGTGGTGTTTGGAGCTGATAATGTTTTGATTTAAAATAACTTTGTTGGAGTTCATTGAAAAGTAATTGTTAAACATTACTTATGTTTGATAAGCTGATGGCTGGGTGACCTATGGCGGAGCAAAGTTCCAGTTACAAATTAATATCCTGATATGGCTGCAGAAGCAGTTGTATATTTCATCATGTGTCTCGCCTAGAGCATGGCAAATAAAGTGACCACTCTGTGAACCAGGTGGGATCTTATCTTCGGAGACCGTGTGAATGTGCAATTGTTGTTCGAGAATTGTTCGACATATGTTCGAGATTTGTTCGAGATATCTTCGAGATTTGTTCGAGATTTAAGACAAGTGGAAAGCTTGTTCTTACACTACGGTGTTTCGTCGTTGCTGTTGACATGGAGTAGCCTAGTTATTGGTCCAGTATCTAATATATTTCGATTTTAAAATATGTCCGTTTCGAATATCCGCCGCTGACTACAATAATTTAAGGAGAGTTTCTAATATGTGAGATAATTAACAGTATATTCAAGGAATTGCTCATACATGCTTGACGACATTATACCATAAAATTATATTGAAATGTAGATGTACAGTATTTAGTATTGCTAGATGACATGTAGGAGGTTTATGCCACGTAGGTCGAAGGACAATTGACTACTGATAATGACTGACTGTTAGAGTTGAAAAAAAGAGAATGCCCTCTTGTCCCATATTTATCGATGCCGAGCTGGTAGCGACCTCTAAATCTTAACCAAAAAAAAACCAAAAAGCTAATTTCATATTTAGAGGTATATAATCGAATGAGAAAATGCCCCGGGGATAATTCGAGAGTCGAAAAATAAGGACCACCCTAATATATATGTTTGATCATCACCTATGAAACGTATATTGTGTACATCACGAATAATTATAAATTGTTCTTCTTATTCTGAATAAAATGCAATAATGGATTTAACAATAGATCTCCTTTGTAACACTGAATATATGCAGAACAAACGACTTAGTTATGTTATACAGGAAAACAAGTGCCATTTTTATCTTTTATACGTCCAAGAGGACATGGTACATCGAATGCGCCTCTATTCTCAAATCGCGGAATTTCTTCCGGTATGATTGCCGTCACTTCGCCATTATTCTCTCCACTTTCAACTGTTGGTTCAAACTTATACACTTCTTTCAAATTCAATTCCTTGCCACGTACAATATCATTTATTTCTTCATTTATATCCCAATTTTCGTTTGAAGCTCCGATGTGACTCGGAGTATAAATATTCTCTTTAACTTCTTCATTAATATCAGCATCGTCACTCGGTGTTTCCACGTCATCCGTAATAAGTAAATATCGTTGTCGATATTCAGCGTTCTCATTAAAATCAGAAGTTGGTATTATATTCTTGTCTTCCGGGGTTTTCATATTAAGTATGAACCTTCCATTTATAGCTCCGAGGAGGGTCAGTATCAGTATTAGTTCCATGGCAAGACTTGGATCAGTAGAACTGATTATACAGTCATTTACACCATAACCGTACAGAGGTTACTTACTGAATGATACCATTACTATAATCATTGACTTTTTATAGTCAAGCAACTAAAGTTCCTGTGGGTTTAATTGTACTCACGCATGAAGCTAAACATCCTTTTACTTTATACAGTTTTAAAACATTTAGGTTGATTAAGTCACGTTTCCTAGTGTTCCTGTGCGTATGTGTTTGCTTATGTCATCAATACTGAAAAAAAGTTCTTTGACAAATTTTTCTTTTTTTAGTTTTTCTATAAATTCAATACTACTCTCAAAACTAGGAAATCATACATTTAACCTCTTGGCGGGAATTGAAGCTTCACCCCCGACTAATCAAATATTAGCGCTTTTCCGTTAAGTTACGATCGAAACCTATGGCCTATTTCCTTGCTAACAGCCTAATGGAGGATGCAGATACCGTCTTGTTTTGTTCTAAGTTATATTATTATTAAGTCAGGATCAACAGTGGCACACAATGAAATGACACTGAGCGGTGAGGCTCAGGCATGTCCCGGGGAATAGCATAAAATTTGGTATGTGGTATTGAAACTCATTCATGCACTGTTCAAATCCTTGGTGGTCTCAGCAGCCAAATACACCTCTATGGTCCTCTCCAAGTCGTCCCAGGTAAGTCTTAGACAATTCGTATGGCGAAATCATGACTTACTTAGAACTGGTTAAGGTTATGAGAAGCTCTCGTATCACAACACGTTCCGATATAAAGTACTCGCCTCCCGAGAGAAGGCCGCGAAAGCGTCGCGTCTACTTGCGCCCTACATGACCCCTTGTTTTCATTCGTGTCCATAAAATGCCTTCTAAATCCCCAATTAGACAAGATGCCCGTGGCTTTACGTATTAACGCAGAGCAACGATGGCACAAAACGTCCCTTTAACGGGAATGCCTTCGCATGCCACCCGCAAAAAGTGTCTGCGGGTGGGTATGTCGGATTCGCCCTGACTAAACCCAACCTGCCGTGGACTTCTACTGGCGCCTTCAGGCCACCCCGGGAACCCGCGTTCCTGGGCTGGCCTGAAGAACTGGAAACGCGGGTTCTTCTGGTTGCTCCTGTGCTCTCTTTTTGCGCCATGTCCTAGATGGTCCGGACATGTACCCTGGGAGGGCTCTGGTTTGCCCTCCCCTATTGCCGACTCATGCCACTCCGGCACAACGGCTGCGCCACATGTCTTCCTTGAGCTGCTTACACGTGTCGGTAGTAGACACTTCTCTTACTTCCTCCAGAGCCCCGAAGAGAGTTGGGCTATCCTCTCATTCATTCCCACGTCAGTAACTGACCGCAGTCGAGGAGTTATTGTAATATTTGGCAAGATGGGTGGAGCCCGCGCTCGCGTCTATCGACCAGCTGAAGCCTCCTAGGCTATCTAGGGTTGTCATGTTAAAGAACTGTGACACTTTTTCAGACCCATATACTTTCTCTGAGTCAAAATGTGCTTAGAGTTTATGAATTAAATCTTTATTTAGAGCTATATCTACCAGAGGACGGGCAGCAGCTTCCTTCTGAGTACTAAGACCATTTTACTACGATCGCCAACCCGTCGGCAAGCGTGGCGATTGTGAATAAATCTATAGAAAAAACTAATTGGCTTTAGACCTGCAGTAAAACATAGATACCTATATGAAACGGATCACGTTATGAGAGAAAGAAAATTTGTGCTCGCACCTCGCTTTTTTGCCTCTACAGTAATATACGCTCATAATGCCCTCACCGGACCGTAAGGAACCAGCGAGGTTAAGTAACTATACAGGCCCGCGGTCAGTGCATAGATGGGTGGCCACCAAAGCGTCTCCGTGTTTCGAAGGGCACGTTAAGTTTTCGGTTCCGGTTGTAGTCATTAACAACAGTCGTCAAGCCATGTCAGAGGCCTACTGAGCGGCTTGTACAACTCTGACACTAAGGTAATTAGGTAGGTAGGTCTCTCTACCTTCATTACGTTATATCTCCGTTCCAACTTTCGTTCGCCTCTCCCGCTAACACTTTTCGTAATGCTCATGTCACGCATTTACCGTCTTACTCCCAAAGTCCCTGGATATTTACTAAATACTACCGAACTGTTACATGACTAACAGTTACGTAACACGTATAATGTGAAATATTGACTAATAGATAAATATGGACATTAGCTATATTATAACACTACTTTGTTAGTATTTACGGCGTTTGACTGCACTGGTTGCGTAATATTATTTTTACAATAATTCATCCTCAGTTACCTCAGTTATATGAAAAATCTATTCTTGTTCACTGATATTGTCACTGGCAACTTAGTAATAATAATATTTATAATGCGCTTATAAGTTATATTAATTTATATGAATAATTATTTTAATTTTAATGTATTAGTATGTTTTTATTTTAAAAATACGAACAATTAATATTTCAACTTATATATAATTACTGAAATTGGTGTTGTATTATTTTATTTAAGTATAATAAATGAATAGTTATTAAGGTGTTGTTAGGGTCCCGACTACGAAATAGCGGTGAAATTATCGTCTCGATAATATGATTCATTATTACTTAATTCTTATTGCTGCAAGTTGCAATCGACAACTGCAAGTATCGAGTGACTCAACTTATTATGACTACCTGCGACACTCGATAGTTAAACCCCGCTTAGGTGAAATCCCTGAGAGTTGACACCAGCCCACGCCTCGCCAGCCAGCCTTGAAGCCATAATATATGAACGAACTAGGTGTGCCCAGCGGTTTTACCCGCATTAAACTTTATAAATTATAGCCCATGTGTTAATCCAGGGTGTCAGCTAATTCTATACCAAATTTTATTAAAATCTCTCCATCCGTTTAGACGTGAAGAAGTAAGAAACATGCACACTCACAAACTTTCGCCTTTATAATATTAGTGTGATATTGCTACTCCTGGCATTTCATCTACAGCAGCCAATATATAGTCATCAAATTCTCCTCAGCTAATGTGAAACAGATAGAGAATAAATATAATACCAGAAGGGCGAAGGAACAAATGTTAACTAAACCAAAAGTGACGAACTATTATGGAGAAAGAACAAATAAATTTATGGTTCCCAATATATTTAATAAAATGAATCTACTAAGACAGAACCCAAAAATCAGTATGGGCTTGTTAAAATAATGTGAGCCGTCACGGGACGCCTGGCAGATGTGAAACATCGACATTATTTTGTAAAAATAATATGCAGAAAAGATCATATTGTGATAAGAACTAAATATGTCATAATGATAAAATAAAAAGTCGATTGCGCATGGTGACGCGTCGCCACACCGTATACACTACTATCGTATAGCGTGGCGACGCGTCGCCACGGCATGCGTCGCCACGCCAGAAATCTGTTTTACGTGCGACTATAGATGTTTCACTTCAAAAAAGAAATTAAAAGATGCACTGTTGTAGTAATTAAGTACATATGATATCTGTTGATAGTTATAATATGATTAAGTAGTATTAGTTGATATTTAGTATAATATATAGAGTAATGTAGGTTTAAGTAGTAGAATAAGAGCGCTTCTCGCCGTTAAACAATATAGTTTGGCGAGTTTGAAAATGTATTAGACCTAAGTTACTAATTAATTAAATAAATAAAAAAAAGCCATCTATGTACAGCTAAATGGGGCTGTATTGACCCCTGTTGAGACAACTGTGTTCTTGGGTATCACAATTGACTAAAAACTATTTACTAAATTGTGTAGCAGGGCTTACTAGAAAACTTCTGATTATTTAAAAGTGACAAAACGGCTTGGGATTGAGTCGCTCTAAATTGACACATTTTAATACAATGTTATTTTATGTTGATAAATAAATATTTTAAAAAAGGATTCCTACTCAGTTTTCTGGCAGTGTTTCTCAGTAGGCGCCACGTCATGCACTATATACATGGTTGGTTAATAAAAATAGACACATATGTTATATTTTTACGGAATAAATGAAGTTTGAATTTGAAAGGGCAATTTGAAATGAATAGTATAAAGGTGGAACAAATGATAGTAAAAGAATAATAAGGAAACAAAATATATGTAGGTACAGATACAAATAACTTATACATACTAATATGTAATACATATAAATATATATGCAGTAAAATATAATTACATAAATATATACTGACGTAAATAAATATAAATATGGAAAGAAATCTTATATTTGTTGGACTGGACTATAGAAGCGAAATAGTGTCCTCGTATATATAATATATATATATATAATCGTTATCTACATATGGAGTTATATTACAACTGATATTAACTTACTAGCTGTGCCCCGCAGTTTTACCCGCGTTAAACTTTATAAATGACAAATGACAATAATGAAACCTATGTGAATCCAGGGTGTCAGCTAACTCCATACCAATTTTATTTAAATCACTCCAGCCGTTTAGACGTGAAGAAGTAACAAACATACACACTCATAAACTTTCGCCTTTATAATAACCCTCCTTCCACCTTTTTCGGTCGGACTACCAGGCCTCGGGAGGGCCACCACGGCTTTGTTCTTGACATCCCAGCATGCCGTACGAAGCGATCTGCTTCCTCTTTCATCATAAGCAAGGCTATAATAATATAACATGGGTTTATTCCAGGCTAGAATACAGGCTGCATTTTGGCAACCTATTTATTTAATTTATCATCATCTCCATTGATGACATAAGCAAAGCATTTACGCTCACGGTATGTTTAATTGTTTATATATTATTAATATAATTATTAACTACTTAAAATATTACTCATTTTTACCACTGTATCAAATTATATGAATACGTACACACGGCTACATATCAAGCTATACATTTCCAATATAAGCTGACCTGTCGTTGTATGGAAATCCTATACAACGCGAGATCAGCTTATACTGGAAATGTGTAGCTTGATGTGTAGCCATGTGTACGTATAGGAATACTTGCACAATGTATAAGTACATGATATTTTCTATGTATTTAAGTATTTATCTATCTATATAAGTATGTATCTCGTTGCCTGGTACCCGTAGTACAAGCTTTGCTTAGTTTGGGGCTAGGATGATCTGTGTGACATTGTCCCTAGATATTATTAGTATTATAAAATTATTGACGGTTATTATACATTACATATTTGTATATATAAATATATATTTATAGTAATGTATACAACATAAATTGTGAACTAATAGGAGACACATTAAAAACAACAATTATTAAAATTGTGAAATTGTTCTTTGCTTATGTTATTGTATACCTACCTAGTCAATTTATACAATATAATCATAATAATTTAGGCCTTATATAGGCAAAGTCAAAGTCAAATTTATTTATTGCTTATTACAGGTAGGAAAATGTGGTATAGACTTCAACTTTTTATAAAATCTCTATTAAAATTTATGTAACTGTTTGGAAAGTATTTTAAATACAATATAAAATTGAGGTTACCGATTGGTAAACTTATTAGTCGAAGTATATGCCACGCCGCAGCATTCCAAATGTATCATCATAACAGCTATAAGCACTGCTGGACCAAATCCTCCCCCAAGAATCATAAATTTATATTCTATTTAAAATACTTTCCAAACAGTTACATAAATTTTAATAGAGATTTTATAAAAAGTTGAAGTCTATACCACATTTTCCTACCTGTAATAAGCAATAAATAAATTTGACTTTGACTTTGCCTATATAAGGCCTAAATTATTATGATTATATTGTATAAATTGACTAGGTGGGTATACAATAACATAAGGAAAGAACAATTTCACAATTTTAATAATTGTTGTTTTTAATGTGTCTCCTATTAGTTCACAATTTATGTTGTATACATTACTATAAATATATATTTATATATACAAATATGTAATGTATAATAACCGTCAATAATTTTATAATACTAATAATATCTAGGGACAATGTCACACAGATCATCCTAGCCCCAAACTAAGCAAAGCTTGTACTATGGGTACCAGGCAACGAGATACATACTTATATAGATAGATAAATACTTAAATACATAGAAAATATCATGTACTTATACATTGTGTAAGTATTCCTATACGTACACATGGCTACACATCAAGCTACACATTTCCAGTATAAGCTGATCTCGCGTTGTATAGGATTTCCATACAACGACAGGTCAGCTTATATTGGAAATGTATAGCTTGATATGTAGCCGTGTGTACGTATTCATATAATTTGATACAGTGGTAAAAATGAGTAATATTTTAAGTAGTTAATAATTATATTAATAATATATAAACAATTAAACATACCGTGAGCGTAAATGCTTTGCTTATGTCATCAATGGAGATGATGATAAATTAAATAAATAGGTTGCCAAAATGCAGCCTGTATTCTAGCCTGGAATAAACCCATGTTATATTATTATAGCCTTGCTTATGATGAAAGAGGAAGCTGATCGCTTCGTACGGCATGCTGGGATATCAAGAACAAAGCCGTGGTGGCCCTCCCGAGGCCTGGTAGTCCGACCGAAAAAGTTGAAAGGAGGGTTATTATAAAGGCGAAAGTTTATGAGTGTGTATGTTTGTTACTTCTTCACGTCTAAACGGCTGGAGTGATTTAAATAAAATTGGTATGGAGTTAGCTGACACCCTGGATTCACATAGGTTTCATTATTGTCATTTGTCATTTATAAAGTTTAACGCGGGTAAAACTGCGGGGCACAGCTAGTAAGTTAATATCAGCTGTAATATAACTCCATATGTAGATAACGATTATATATATATATATATATTATATATACGAGGACACTATTTCGCTTCTATAGTCCAGTCCAACAAATATAAGATTTCTTTCCATATTTATATTTATTTACGTCAGTATATATTTATGTAATTATATTTTACTGCATATATATTTATATGTATTACATATTAGTATGTATAAGTTATTTGTATCTGTACCTACATATATTTTGTTTCCTTATTATTCTTTTACTATCATTTGTTCCACCTTTATACTATTCATTTCAAATTGCCCTTTCAAATTCAAACTTCATTTATTCCGTAAAAATATAACATATGTGTCTATTTTTATTAACCAACCATGTATATAGTGCATGACGTGGCGCCTACTGAGAAACACTGCCAGAAAACTGAGTAGGAATCCTTTTTTAAAATATTTATTTATCAACATAAAATAACATTGTATTAAAATGTGTCAATTTAGAGCGACTCAATCCCAAGCCGTTTTGTCACTTTTAAATAATCAGAAGTTTTCTAGTAAGCCCTGCTACACAATTTAGTAAATAGTTTTTAGTCAATTGTGATACCCAAGAACACAGTTGTCTCAACAGGGGTCAATACAGCCCCATTTAGCTGTACATAGATGGCTTTTTTTTATTTATTTAATTAATTAGTAACTTAGGTCTAATACATTTTCAAACTCGCCAAACTATATTGTTTAACGGCGAGAAGCGCTCTTATTCTACTACTTAAACCTACATTACTCTATATATTATACTAAATATCAACTAATACTACTTAATCATATTATAACTATCAACAGATATCATATGTACTTAATTACTACAACAGTGCATCTTTTAATTTCTTTTTTGAAGTGAAACATCTATAGTCGCACGTAAAACAGATTTCTGGCGTGGCGACGCATGCCGTGGCGACGCGTCGCCACACTATACGATAGTAGTGTACGGTGTGGCGACGCGTCACCATGCGCAATCGACTTTTTATTTTATCATTATGACATATTTAGTTCTTATCACAATATGTTCTTTTCTGCATATTACTTCTACAAAATAATGTCGATGTTTCACATCTGCCAGGCGTCCCGTGACGGCTCACATTATTGTAACAAGCCCATACTGATTTTTGGGTTCTGTCTTAGTAGATTCATTTTATTAAATATATTGGGAACATATAAATTTATTTGTTCTTTCTCCATAATAGTTCGTCACTTTTGGTTTAGTTAACATTTGTTCCCTCGCCCTTCTGGTATTATATTTATTCTCTATCTGTTTCACATTAGCTGAGGAGAATTTGATGACTATATATTGGCTGCTGTAGATGAAGTGTCAGGAGTAGCATTATCACACTAATATTATAAAGGCGAACGTTTGTGAGTGTGCATGTTTCTTACTTCTTCACGTCTAAACGGATGGAGAGATTTTAATAAAATTTGGTATAGAATTAGCTGACACCCTGGATTAACACATGGGCTATAATTTATAAAGTTTAATGCGGGTAAAACCGCTGGGCACACCTAGTTCGTTCATATATTATGGCTTCAAGGCTGGCTAAGCAAGGCGTGGGCTGGTGTCAACTCTCAGGGATTTCACTTAAGCGGGGTTTAAGTATCGAGTGTCGCAGGTAGTCATAATAAGTTGAGTCACTCGATACTTGCAGTTGTCGATTGCAACTTGCAGCAATAAGAATTAAGTAATAATGAAATATTATTATGAAGACGATAATTTCACCGCTATTTCGTAGTCGGAACCCTGACAACACCTTAATAGCTATTTATTTATTTTACTTAAAATAAAATAATACAACACCAATTTCAGTAATTATATATAAGTTGAAATATTAATTGTTCGTATTTTTTAAATTAAAACAAATACTAATACATAATAAAATTAAAATATTTATTCATGTAAATTAATATAACTTATAAGCGCATTATAAATATTATTATTACTAAGTTGCCAGTGACAATATAAGTAAACAAGAATAGATTTTTCATATCACTGAGGTAACTGAGGATTAATTATTGTAAAATAATATTACGCCACCAGTGCAGTCAAACGCCGTTAATTCCAACAAAGTATATTATAATATATGTAGAATCCGGGGGCCAAGAGCGGTGTGTCAGGGTTTGGAGTTCCCATGTTGCTGGGATTAAGTAGCCACAAATTAACAAACGAGGTCGATTAATTTACACACTAATTACAATAATTGCAATAAAAATAAAGAAAGCAAAATGGAGGCGAACAGAATCTTAATTCTACGTTCGTATAGTGGCAATACAACCACCCGAATAGCGTATTGTCTAGGCAATATAACTATAGCATCGGGTATCGCGTCAGCAATTCCACGTATGCAATATACAATGCAAGACTGTACCAAGTAGACCAACAGTTCTGTTGGGAGCAGAGCTCTATATCGAGTCTAGTCCGAAGATAGACTGCCTGTACAAACCAGTGCGAGCTCTTATATAGGGGTAGGCCACGCCTCCTACTCCATCCAAACAGCTCTGTTCAATGGCGTACGGAAATACGTCACGCTTTTACTCGGTACAATGTACAAAAACGATCTAAATCCAAATAGTGTAACTCTTAAAATTCATCAAACAATCCAACAGGAATTATCATGAAGTTATAACAGCTTTTCTGTAACAACTATAATCCAATTACAATACCAAAATATACTCTCAACAATGTTTTGTACAGTACCAACTAAATGTCTAACTTGGTTGGCGAATTTAATTTTTAACTATCTCCGACACGGCCAGAACTGACCATTCACACGTCCTCGTGTGGCTCTGTAACAAAACACAATCGGGTAAATACCGATCGGCCTTTCTGACCAACAATAAAGAACAGAAACTTTAAAGAAAAAATCCTGAATCCATCATAAATCATAAAAAGTAGTTATAATAATTAAAGCTGTCACAGACAAACATAACTCAGTCGAAATCACACCATAGGATTCGACCAATTGGTGTTGAATAGACATCCCGCATAGGAGTCAAGATAGACATCCCGCACAGGAGTCAAGATCAACATCCAAAACTTGGAGTCAAGATAGACATCATTAGGCGTCAAGTCAAGATAGACAACCCACATAGGCGTCAAGATAGACAACCCACATTGGCGTCAAGTCAAGATAGACAACCACATTGGCGTCAAGTCAAGATAGACAACCCACATTGGCGTCAAGATAGACAACCCACATTGGCGTCAAGTCAAGATAGACAACCACATTGGCGTCAAGTCAAGATAGACAACCACATTGGCGTCAAGTCAAGATAGACAACCCACATTGGCGTCAAGTCAAGATAGACAACCCACATTGGCGTCAAGTCAAGATAGATAACCACATTGGCGTCAAGTCAAGATAGACAACCCACATTTTGTAAATTGTAGCTATGATATGTCAGTAACAGAACAATCATTATCATCACCGTCAACATTGACGTCCTCAATAACGCTAACTGGACATCAAACAATCCAACAGGAATTATCAATATCAAGTAAGCTTATTAGTCGAAGTATATGCCACGCCGCAGCATTCCAAATGTATCATCATAACAGCTATAAGCACTGCTGGACCAAATCCTCCCCCAAGAATCATCTTGGAGGGATACGCCATAATCACCATGCTTGGCAGACGGGCAGGCAATCGCAATATGATGGTCATAGTACTCAGAAAGAAGCTGCTGCCCTTCCCCTGGTAGATATTCCCTCGGGTCGACTTCTAAGACCTCCACGGAATGAGAGGGATAATTTTAACTAAACCAATTTTACTGTTTTATATTCTACTAGCTGTGCCCCGCGGTTTTACCCGCGTTAAACTTTATAAATTATCACAACTCCTCCCTCAGTGACAATATGTAGCCTATATGTTGACCCAACATCTTAGTAATATTCATGCAAAATTTGATGCAGTACCATTTGAGTTTAGCCCGGACATACATACAGACAAACAGATAAACAGACAAAAATTCTAAAAACTATATTTTGATGTGTGGTGACGGCATAGAATATCATCACCCCATCCTATGGGGTGATGATATTCTAGAAATCGACCGAGGGAATACCAACTAGAGAAAGGGCAGCAGCCGTATGTATTATAAGTCCGTAGTGAGAATGCAGTTGTCGAGGGATATGTAAATAAAACAATAAAAAATACTCAAATCACACACACACTAAACGATACGAGAAACGAGTGACCGATCATAGATGAGGATTCAAAATCTGTCACGAGTCACTGTCAGCATAGATTAAAAATATAGTTGCCAATAACTAATAAATCGATTCGAACGATAACCGATATTATGATTTATATTTATTTTGTTGATATTTTATTTTTTATTGTTGACATTATGTTAATGTATTTAATAATTATTATGATTAAATCGGTTACCTGGTGTATGGTGCAAGAGGATTTATATTACATTGTTTGAACTCATTAACGTTAATCGATTATAGTAATCAACAACCAATTTAATTCGTGACTTAAACTTATTTTGAGATTTCTCGTTTTCCAGATTGTAAATTGAGTCAATTTATTACAGTTTGAAATAGAAAAATATAACGCTTTTTTTAAACCATATCTCAACTTATTACAGTCAGGGCCAGAAATCCCCGTCTCCTTTATGAGTCATGAAAAGTCATGAAACCCTAATTTTAAACTTTCGAATAAATTCTAAGTCAGTTCTGCAATGATTAGATAAACCATACTTTTAAGGGTGTTAGGTTAAACTATGCTAATAAGTTATCACACAAAAACTGAACCAAAAATGTTCAACAGAACGAGAAAAAAAATCGAAAACTAATGTTAGATGAAACTTTGAAAAAATCATTAAAAAAATTATATCTCGCAAACTACGCAAAATCGTAGATCATACATGTGGTTGATTCGAATACTCCTCATCATAAAGTATCTAATTTTTGGGTTTGAAAGTCAACTCCTCGGCCACCCTGTATATTACTTGTTTTTTTTCTGCTATAATATTCTTCCACAGGGGTCTGTGGGATTGTTTCAATTTTGAAAGTGGTCTGTGGCCGCAAAAAGTTTGAGAAAACCATGTAGTGCGGAGAATATACTTATGTCGTCTTATGGATACCTTTTCTACCACAATGTGCAGTACTAGATATGCTAAAAATACCTTTATGAGACGTTCTTGTAATTTTTATGATAAAAATCTTAATAGTGTTGATATTTTCTCAAACTCTTATAGACCATTTAGACTTAAAATAAGAAAATTACTACTAAATAATAGCTAAAAAGATACAAAAATCTATTTAGATTGTATAATTTATTTGATAATCTTGTATGTGTTGCTCAGTGTTCTCAAAGTAAACTAGGACCATAATGTTAGTTATTAGGATAATGGAACTTTAGGTCAATTAGAAATTAAGTTTTGTATACATTTTTTGTAAACGACTGTTTGTTTCCTAAATAAATAAAATTTATATATATAGAAAGAAGAATGCATGCTTCATACAATTTATGGGATTTCCTCCCTCGCTCAAGGTCCACTATGGCAGAGGACATATTCACAAAAGCTTCTCCTACTAAATAGTATTATTTCCGCAAATATTAAAAAACTTGTTCAAACGTATATTGCAGAGCACATTTATTTCTCATATCAACTGGTAGAAGTAAAATAGTTAAATTCTCATACAAACAAATAAGTCACTTTGACGAAAGTAAAATTACTACTTATCCAAATACTTGTTGCTAATTTCGCCAAAATTAAAGCGAAACTATTTTGCAGTAACATCACTAATAATTATACAATTTTAATTTTATATGTAAAATATTAACAATTTATCTCTGAAAATTACATATTATCGTCGGTTTGTTTTGCCAAATCTTATAAAATATTGTAATGTATTATATATAATAAATATAATCATCTGCTGTGAAATGACAAAAACAATCGCCATCTTTTCGCGAATTCGTTAATATCTACACAAGAACATCGTCTCTTTGAGTTTTGTGACTATCCAGAATGATAGTCAGTAGTTTCTTTGTAGTGCAAGATCTCGTAAGAGGCCTTTAAAATACTCTCTTTCTCTCTCCCTCTTTACTATAAGCCCATGAAATATAGTCGGTTAATATTTATGTATTCGACTGCATTGGAAAACATAGGCGTTCATAAAGTATTTTACCTTTAGGGCAACCTAGTTCAAAAACCTGTCTGTCTTCCATATGTATTACATTATGTTCCGTCTTATCTTCATAGTCATTGACCACTTCATTCCTTTCAATGTCTGCTTTACCAACATTAAAGTGTCCTAGTTCTTCAAAGTTCTCATTTTGATCTTCAACTTTATCCAAAACTGTTAAGCTAATAGGATTAATGATGTGTTCTTGATCATTGTTTATATAAGTGTCGGTGTGTTGGTGTGCAGGTGAATCTTCCCCGTTGATTTCTGGGATGTTCCTGCCACTTACGGCTACGAGGATTGTGAATATCACAAATAATTCCATATTACCGGACATAATCAGTAGAACTGAATATATAGTCATAGTAATGCCGCCGTTCACCGACTGGTATCCTGTAAACTATTGCCAAGTTTATATACAATACAGAATAGGCTTAATTACGTGACCTATATATGGAGGATTATTTACATGCGTAAAATGGAGGAAAATAATGAAATTGATTATTGTTTATGTGAGTTATGCCAGGTTTTCCGTCAATGACATAACATTGGATTACTCAACTGGAAACAATTGTATAACCTATTTCTGGTGCCATCATAGGAATGTAGGTATATGTAGAACTGGATATTTTAATAGTTATTGCTCAATGAGCAGCTCGACTGGGGAAGTACCTCTACCTTTCAGAATGCACTTTTTATGCTAAATGGGTTTGCGCTTGAGCACGTTCTCACCTGACGGTAAGTGAAGATGTGGTCGAAGGTGGACCGCGTGTACCCATAAGATACCTGGTCAATCTAACCTTCTATAAACGTATGTTATATTAGTCTTGTACACGTCGTTCGAGATGGTGTTCCACAGCTTAGCCGTGCGTATGATGAAAGCAAAGCGCTTCGTACGGTAGTCCGATGGAAAAAGGGGAAGGAGACTTGAGTAAACCAGGTAATATTAGTGTGTGAGTAAAATCATGTGTATCACAAGCCTTATAGCTTACAGTAATCGGAAAGTGGACTGTAAACATACTACGCGACAAGGTGAAAACACTTGCATACTGCGCCGTGTTCAGACAATGAGAATGTAGATTCATAGCCCCGGTAAAACCCACAAGTGTTGATAGGCTTTTTCTGGCAAGAACAAAATAATTTACACTCAAAAAATAGTTTTCATTCACGTAGACTTTAAAAACGCGCTTGTTAATAGTCAGAACATGTTTGTAGTACCTAATATAATTAAGAATACATTATTATTTCTAGTTACATAGATATTTAGGTACTCGGATTGTATGAAAATATAATAGTAATGATATTTAGCTAGCTTGTATTAAATTATTCTAAAAGAGGTTATGTTTAATGTTTAGGTTTAGCTATATTTTAGTCCATATGTTCTGAATGATTCCGACCATTAGTAGTCCATTCCTACCTGACCAGGTACAGGACCGAAGAACGGGGGTGTAATACCGCCAACTTGCAGACTTCAGGCTGATACTGAGAAATTTTCTTAACAGAAAAAGCAAAATTCACTTTGTTTTTAAAATTTTTCACCGGGTTTTGAACCCAGGACCTCATTATGTGCGGTTGAACACGCTACCGCTAGACCAACGAGGCAGTCAAACATACTGTTACCAGCGATACAGCAGTACAGGGATCGCTACCCAGTCTGCCAAGCGTGGCGATTATGGCATTAGAATAAATAATCTTTTACCTGCTATTGCAATTTGAACGTGTACAGGTAATATAAATTGTATGATTCCTGAGCCGAAGAAGGAAGTCTATCAAATTTGGTAATAACATCCCCACGGGATAGGATGGGGTGATGATATTCTATGCCGTCACCACACATCAAAAAACAGCGCTCGCATTAATGAAATCAATCCCTGTATCGCAGGGTACTTTATACAAGTAATTCTTGGACACACGCCATAGTTAGACTCATACTAACTATATATGGGCCACACAAATAGTTGTGCCGTGCGGGAATTGAACCCGAAACATGTGGTGCCAAGGTGACTACTTTAACCACTGCACTACGCGTGCAAACATTCAAATGAGATGAATACATCCATGGCCCTGTTGGCGTGGTTGATATAAATAAATAAATAATAAAAAACTTGAGAGGTGTCAAGGGACACCCGGATGGAACGAAGTTATTTCTTATTATTTATTATGTACAAAAAACCTGTATACACTCAACAAAAATAATCGTCGCGACACCACACTGTTCAATGCGAAATAGAAATGAAAATATCTGGCTTGCTTTCTATAAGAGAGAGAGAGAGAGCGAGACAGACAGAGAAACATGCGCATGCCGCACAGCTGCAAAAAAGTGTCGTGACAACTTTTCGTAAGAATTTTTTCCGTCTAGCCCACTGTCACAACGCGCGATAAGGAACTTCGTTCCAATAAAAAAGTTTATAATTCACGTAGACTTTAAAAAAGCGCTTTTAAATAGTCATAACCTGTTTACATAATATTTCTAGTAACATGTTACAGATATTTAGGTACACGGATTGTTAATACTTTTCTAATGTGATAAGTGCTTGCCTTTCACGCCGCAGGTCGTGGGTTCCATTCCCACACAGGACAGAGTGGATATAACAATATAGGTAACATAATATATCATCG
This sequence comes from Pseudoips prasinana, assembly GCA_951640165.1. Taxonomy (NCBI): domain Eukaryota; kingdom Metazoa; phylum Arthropoda; class Insecta; order Lepidoptera; family Nolidae; genus Pseudoips; species Pseudoips prasinana. The sequence continues at coordinate 32,787,494 of OX621254.1, read as the reverse complement.
TAACAATATAGAGAATATAACAAAAATATTATAATTATGATACGCGAGAGTTTAAAAGTGAATATTATTAAATTTAAACAAAGATTATTTGTTAATTTATTATATTATACGCTATCGATTTGTTATATTTTTATTTCTTTTTAGAGTTTTTAAAGTTGTATTAATTTCGATCTACTTAATATAATATTAACTAGTATTCTACATGACAATTACAATTATTTTAAATGTCATGTAACTGTTTTGTATAGTAACTGCAGTAGTTTGTAATTGCATCACTGAAATTATTCGAAAACTAGATATTTGTTTTGGTTTACAAATGGTTGACGCGCCAACATGATATCAGCAAAATGGAAAACACAAAGTTACAACGAGGTTATTACTAATGTTATTACCAAATTTGATAGACTTCCTTCTTCGGCTCAGGAATCATACAATTTATATTACCTGTACACGTTCAAATTGCAATAGCAGGTAAAAGATTATTTATTCTAACGCCATAATCGCCACGCTTGGCAGACTGGGTAGCGATCTCTGTACTGCTGTATCGCTGGTAACAGTATGTTTGACTGCCTCGTTGGTCTAGCGGTAGCGTGTTCAACCGCACATAATGAGGTCCTGGGTTCAAAACCCGGTGAAAAATTTTAAAAACAAAGTGAGTTTTGCTTTTTCTGTTAAGAAAATTTCTCAGTATCAGCCTGAAGTCTGCAAGTTGGCGGTATTACACCCCCGTTCTTCGGTCCTGTACCTGGTCAGGTAGGAATGGACTACTAATGGTCGGAATCATTCAGAACATATGGACTAAAATATAGCTAAACCTAAACATAACCTCTTTTAGAATAATTTAATACAAGCTAGCTAAATATCATTACTATTATATTTTCATACAATCCGAGTACCTAAATATCTATGTAACTAGAAATAATAATGTATTCTTAATTATATTAGGTACTACAAACATGTTCTGACTATTAACAAGCGCGTTTTTAAAGTCTACGTGAATGAAAACTATTTTTTGAGTGTAAATTATTTTGTTCTTGCCAGAAAAAGCCTATCAACACTTGTGGGTTTTACCGGGGATATGAATCTACATTCTCATTGTCTGAACACGGCGCAGTATGCAAGTGTTTTTAAACCACCTTGTCGCGTAGTATGTTTACAGTCCACTTTCCGATTACTGTAAGCTATAAGGCTTGTGATACACATGATTTTACTCACACACTAATATTACCTGGTTTACTCAAGTCTCCTTCCCCTTTTTCCATCGGACTACCGTACGAAGCGCTTTGCTTTCATCATACGCACAGCTAAGCTGTGGAACACCATCTCGAACGACGTGTACAAGACTAATATAACATACGTTTATAGAAGGTTAGATTGACCAGGTATCTTATGGGTACACGCGGTCCACCTTCGACCACATCTTCACTTACCGTCAGGTGAGAACGTGCTCAAGCGCAAACCCATTTAGCATAAAAAGTGCATTCTGAAAGGTAGAGGTACTTCCCCAGTCGAGCTGCTCATTGAGCAATAACTATTAAAATATCCTGTTCTACATATACCTACATTCCTATGATGGCACCAGAAATAGGTTATACAATTGTTTCCAGTTGAGTAATCCAATGTTATGTCATTGACGGAAAACCTGGCATAACTCACATAAACAATAATCAATTTCATTATTTTCCTCCATTTTACGCATGTAAATAATCCTCCATATATAGGTCACGTAATTAAGCCTATTCTGTATTGTATATAAACTTGGCAATAGTTTACAGGATACCAGTCGGTGAACGGCGGCATTACTGTGACTATATATTCAGTTCTACTGATTATGTCCGGTAATATGGAATTAATTGTGATATTCACAATCCTCGTAGCCGTAAGTGGAAGGAACATCCCAGAAATCAACGGGGAAGATTCACCTGCACACCAACACACCGACACTTATATAAACAATGATCAAGAACACATCATTAATCCTATTAGCTTAACAGTTTTGGATAAAGTTGAAGATCAAAATGAGAACTTTGAAGAACTAGGACACTTTAATGTTGGTAAAGCAGACATTGAAAGGAATGAAGTGGTCAATGACTATGAAGATAAGACGGAACATAATGTAATACATATGGAAGACAGACAGGTTTTTGAACTAGGTTGCCCTAAAGGTAAAATACTTTATGAACGCCTATGTTTTCCAATGCAGTCGAATACATAAATATTAACCGACTATATTTCATGGGCTTATAGTAAAGAGGGAGAGAGAAAGAGAGTATTTTAAAGGCCTCTTACGAGATCTTGCACTACAAAGAAACTACTGACTATCATTCTGGATAGTCACAAAACTCAAAGAGACGATGTTCTTGTGTAGATATTAACGAATTCGCGAAAAGATGGCGATTGTTTTTGTCATTTCACAGCAGATGATTATATTTATTATATATAATACATTACAATATTTTATAAGATTTGGCAAAACAAACCGACGATAATATGTAATTTTCAGAGATAAATTGTTAATATTTTACATATAAAATTAAAATTGTATAATTATTAGTGATGTTACTGCAAAATAGTTTCGCTTTAATTTTGGCGAAATTAGCAACAAGTATTTGGATAAGTAGTAATTTTACTTTCGTCAAAGTGACTTATTTGTTTGTATGAGAATTTAACTATTTTACTTCTACCAGTTGATATGAGAAATAAATGTGCTCTGCAATATACGTTTGAACAAGTTTTTTAATATTTGCGGAAATAATACTATTTAGTAGGAGAAGCTTTTGTGAATATGTCCTCTGCCATAGTGGACCTTGAGTGAGGGAGGAAATCCCATAAATTGTATGAAGCATGCATTCTTCTTTCTATATATATAAATTTTATTAATTTAGGAAACAAACAGTCGTTTACAAAAAATGTATACAAAACTTAATTTCTAATTGACCTAAAGTTCCATTATCCTAATAACTAACATTATGTTCCTAGTTTACTTTGAGAACACTGAGCAACACATACAAGATTATCAAATAAATTATACAATCTAAATAGATTTTTGTATCTTTTTAGCTATTATTTAGTAGTAATTTTCTTATTTTAAGTCTAAATGGTCTATAAGAGTTTGAGAAAATATCAACACTATTAAGATTTTTATCATAAAAATTACAAGAACGTCTTATAAAGGTATTTTTAGCATATCTAGTACTGCACATTGTGGTAGAAAAGGTATCCATAAGACGACATAAGTATATTCTCCGCACTACATGGTTTTCTCAAACTTTTTGCGGCCACAGACCACTTTCAAAATTGAAACAATCCCACAGACCCCTGTGGAAGAATATTATAGCAGAAAAAAAACAAGTAATATACAGGGTGGCCGAGGAGTTGACTTTCAAACCCAAAAATTAGATACTTTATGATGAGGAGTATTCGAATCAACCACATGTATTAAATAGCAATTTTTTTAATGATTTTTTCAAAGTTTCATCTAACATTAGTTTTCGATTTTTTTTCTCGTTCTGTTGAACATTTTTGGTTCAGTTTTTGTGTGATAACTTATTAGCATAGTTTAACCTAACACCCTTAAAAGTATGGTTTATCTAATCATTGCAGAACTGACTTAGAATTTATACGAAATTTCAAAATTAGGGTTTCATGACTTTCGTTTTCATGACTCATTCAAAGTATCAAAAAAATAATAATTAAAAATGGGGAAATACATGGGAGTGATCATAAAGAATATAAATTTTGCGTTTGAACGTCAACTCCTCGGCCACCCCGTATATATTTAAAAAAAAAGCCGGCCAAGTGCGAGTTGGACTCGCCCATGAAGGGTTCCGCAGCAGCAAGTATTTCAGTTGATTAAATGAAAGGTAAATTGCGGTTTACGATTTATGACGCATTAAAAAAAAACTACTTACTAGATCTCGTCCAAACCAATTCTTTGTTGTTAGTTTACATAGTAATGTACATCATATTTTTTTTTCAGTTTTATCATTCTCTTATTTTAGAAGTTACAGGGGTGGGGGGGGGGGGGACTCATTTTTCCACTTTAGAAGTGTCTCTCGCGCAAACTATTCAGTTTAGAAAAATAATGATATTTGGAACCTCAATATCATTTTTGAAGACCTATCCATAGATAACCCCACATGTATGGGTACGGCGAAAAAATTTTTTTTGAGTTTCAGGTCTATGTATGGGGAACCCCCAAAATTATAATTATTTTTCCATTTTGGTATGAGAATCTTAATGCGGTTCACAGAATACATCTACGCACCAAGTTTCAACAGTACAGCTCTTATAGTTTCGGAAAAAAGTGGCTGTGACATACGGACGGACAGACAGACAGACAGACATGACGAATCTATAAGGGTTCCGTTTTTTGGCATTTGGCTACGGAACCCTAAAAACACTTTTGGTATTTTAAACGTTCGCGATTTGACACATTCTCATATATTATGGACACGGGTCACGATCGCGATTACAATTTAAGGCAAATAATTTTGGTTAACCCGACGTTTCGGCATGAATTGTACAAGCCGTTACCTGATTTTCCAAGTTAGTGGCTTTCACCTGTGACCCCATGCGGTCCTCGCGAGCTAGGACCCTACCACGCCTTTGGAGGTTACGGATAAATATAGGTCGATCAGGCACCGTTACTCATAATTGATTTATGCTCAGACAATAATCCTAAACAAAAGATTATTACAAATATCAAATTAACTATTTTATGTTAAAATGGTACGCATACGCTCCTTAGTAATTAGTTTAAAGTCATTGTCTGAGAAAAGGTATTGAGTTGTGAGGCCTTTACAACAATGGCCTCCATTTTCCACCATTGTAACAATTGCCTCTCATTTCAGTACGTAAAACATCCTTTCTGTTAATATGCTAACGAATATTCAATCATCTTTTCTTCACTCCTGGTCCATTCAACGGTTGCTTGGAAGAGATCACACCTAGAGATAAGTCCGCCATTTGTACAGTCTTGGAAACACGTTCATTGTTCTTTGTATTTTATATTACTTAGTGTACAATAAAGAGTTACTTACTCATTTGCCTGTATCTATTTAACTATCTATGAAATACAATAACTGGAAAGGCCTAAAAACAGTGAACGCAAACCTAAAAACCATAAAAAGTATATATTTTATTAGGAAAATCACTGACGCTAATAACCGCCAATCTAACAAGTATGAAATACCCTATACTCTCATAATAAAAACCGGATGATTAAACATCTGAAACTGGTTTGGCACGCGACGAAGATGCTTATATAGCGCAAAAAATAAACAGATGCTTTAAATAAAATACTCGTTTAACTTCATAATACATTCGTGTTTATTCAGCGGTCTTGACCAGACGTCATACATTAAAAAAAAAAATTGTTTGATTCCGGAATAGGTGTTTCTAAAAAGTGCCACAAAACAACTCAACCATTTATACAGTGATAATGAAAGTCAATGCAGTAGTGACAATAATGTATTTGATGACAGTTACTGCTAAACCTTTACCAGAAACGGATCAACCTACTCTCATACAGGTACACCCTATATTCGGAGACCTAGAAGCCCCCAAAACTGACTTTCCATTCCAAGACATCTTTGGTAAGAGTTTGAGCCGATTAACAGTTAACAAAACAAGCGATGAAGACGTCAAATCTGAAGAGAAGAAGATCGTAGTGGTAGTGAAGGATAAATATAAACATAACACAGATCACTCTAAATTCATAAAGAAAGAACCGAATTCTATATCTAAGGGGACGATGCCAAGTAATATTACTGTCACTGTTAATCAAAAAACCATAGATAACAGAGTGGCGATTGACGGTAATGGCTGCCCATCTGGGGAACACAAGGTTGGAAATACTTGCGTAGCACCAGTTTGAAATATATATTTCCAAAATATCCAACACAACCTTGAATCCAGAATGAAACTGAGTGTGACGGGGCAATGATTTGGAGATCAATGGAGAGAAAAGGTCAGCATCATATCAACTGAAAGAACTCCACTGCTGGACTGGAAAAGCCTCCCCCAAAGATCTCCACAGTTGGCGGTCTTGCGCTATTCGCATCTAGCGGTTTCGAGAAACCCGCACAAGATCATCGGTCTATCTTGTCGGGGGCTTCCCCACGCTATGTCTTCCGGTTCGCGGTCGCCACGTTATTTATTTTTATTATGGTTCACAAATCGGAAAGTAGTGAACACAGCATGCAAGTTTATGTTAAAACTAGGTACACACACTTAACATTACTTTAAAATATGAAATAATTAATAGTATAAAATATTTGACTTAAACTACTAGATACTGTACTATTATAACTTAAACAAGACATTAAAAATATACAAAAACGACCAAAAAAAGCAAAAACACATTTTATTCAAGAGACCTGCGCACTCTTATTTTAACGGATGAAAGAGTGCCGTGATATATATCAAAGTTATTTCGTATGTTGTTGTAACTTGAAAGCATACGATATAGGGGAGAGTGTTGTCCCATGTTAGTTTTACAGCATGGTACAGCGAATGTTCGTCTGTTACTGATTCGGCTACTCTGACGTGGTACGGCAAGTCGAACCCTACCCAGCAAGTTTTCGCAGTCTATGTAATTATGGATGAGTTTGTACAGGTATATTATATCAGCAGTTTTCCTTCTGTGCGATAAGGTTGTCATTTTGAAATATTCTAACCTTGATCGAGACTCGAGAACCTTTAAAGTTTAAGAATAGCAAAGTTGAAGTGGCAGTGTGCGGGAGGGGCATAGCTCGTAGAACTGACTGCCGTTGGAGAAGCATGAATTATGCTCAAATAAAATTGGAATAATTGGCCCATCGTGGAGGTAGATGTACTGATATATATGGAGGTGTTCAGTGACGACGCGTTTATGATAGCAAAGCAAAATTGTAATTTATAATAATAATATCTAGGGACAATGTCACACAGATCACCCTGGCCCCAAACTAAGCAAAGCTTGTACTATGGGTACCAGGCGACGATATACATACTTATATAGATAGATAAATACTTATATACATAGAAAACATCCATGACTCAGAAACAAATATTCGTGCTCATCACACAAATATTTGCACTTACCGGGATTCGTAGGCAGGAGCACTACCAACTAGGCTACGGTGACCGTCGTATTTAGTATTTAATTTATTATTATATAGTATTTAATTTATTAATAAGTTCCCTTAAGACTGCCTGGTAGTTCTAGTGGAAGTTTCTTTGACCGCGTTAATGAAGTTTTAATCCTCGGTTTAAATCCCGGGTCGGGCCTAAAAGTGATATCTTTTTGTTATGAAATATGTTCTTAGTGTTTGCCCGTATTGTAAAGGTCGGCATTACACCCCCGTGCTTTGGGGTTTAAGTAAAGCCGTCGGGTCGATTCTATCCCTGAACTTATTCCATTGGTGTCGTGTAGCCGTTTCATCAGATCATGAGAGGGAGGGAATACTACTACTACTTTTTTTCTCCTGCTGGCAACACTATCGCTAACAGCTGATTTTGAATGTCTTCAATTTTTTATTAAAAATTATTGTATTTTCATTGTAAATAAGACCAGTTATCTGTAAATCACTGAGTATTTAGTGTATTAAAAGTGTTCCACGTATTAGTTTTGTATTTTGTATGTGAAATTCGTGTGAGTGAAGTGATTTGTGTTGTGACAGTTACCGGCACATTTATATGGACTCTAAAGGTAAAAACCACTGCATTTACGCGTAATTGCACATCGAATATCATTAACTATCATTTAATTTGGCATAGACTAAGTTATTTTATAATCAAAGTTATTACTTTTTAGTCTAGATATTAAATACGTGAACATAACCCCATTCGAGTCGACCGGTGACACGATTCTTTGTTCAATCGATCGGTAAACAATCCAGAAACTATGTCTGGTATTCTGACTCGTGGTGTCATAGCTCGCCAAGCTGAAGAAAAACTTCAAAAGGCTTTGAAAGAACTCCAAGCCTCAAAGCAGTTGTGTGATCGGTTCGACAAAGAACGGGATGAAAATGAAAGAGTACTATTAGAGTCATCAGTCCAAGTGAAACTGTTAAAAAGTCAATTGTCACAATTACATGTCCAATACACAGATGCCATTGACTCACGGGATAGACTCCAAATCATCATAGACGGCTTTGATCAATGTCGCATTGAATATGACTATGCATTGAACAAATCCCATAGCCTAGAACAACAACTTGAACAGGCTAATAATGAAATCTCGTTACTGAGATCTGAACTACAATCATTAAAACATAATTTAATTGCTTCACAGAACCAAACACTATATGATGAGTTGGTAGTCAAAGATCCTTCCATGGTTTTTGTTGTTGCCAATAACCAGTCCTGTAGCACAAAACTGCCCACAAGGGATGATGATTGTATTAAAATGAATTCAATGGTTGATGGCTGTAGCAAAAATAAATTTAAAAAATACCTAAAAATAAATAAATTTATTAGAAAGTCCCAAAACTTGATAAAAAAACATAAATTCTTCTTTAAATATGATAGCCAAAATAGGGAACGATTAGAATTAATAGAAAAATTGAATATGTATACCATGAAATTAAAAAATGTTAGTTTAAAATACTCTTGTGATTTAGAAGCTCAACAGAAGAAAATGGACTCCCTTAAAGATGAACTCCATACATTATCAATAAAGTATGAACTATCTGAAAAACAGACACAACATTACATTCTGGCTATGAATGAGCTGATTGACCTTGGCAATTATAATAATGAAAGATTAGAATCGCTCAGCAATAATTATTCTTGTATGTGTCAACGGTCACTTAGCCGTTCCTCACCACCAAAGGATACTTCTGCTTTATTGCAAATTAGTAATGATAAGAATAACACTAGTTTCATTAGTCAATCTCAATCTGTAATGAACAAAACATTAGCAGTTAAGTCATACACAAGGAATGAAATAAATATTTTTAAACCTGAAATAACAATATTCAGTGATGAAATAGGTAAAAACTTAGGGCGCCTACTGTCAACAGAAGGACATTCAAACATCAATTTTTGTATGCCGGGTGCCTCTTGTCACCACATTTTTAAAAAGGTCTTTAATTATAAATTTAATAATGATGAAAATCTAATTCTTTTTATGGGAAATAGGGGTTATTTAAATAAAAAAACCCTAATACAGTATATTGATTGTTTAGATCGTTTAAATATAAGTAAAATTGTTATGTTTACATTTCCTTATAGCCATAGTTTGTCACAGGAGGAAAATAGGATAAGGTATAATTTGAATTTGACATTACATACAATATCTACCTACATGAGAGAAAAACTACATGTAATTGACATTAACTCATATGTTAAGAAACCCTTTTATATGACAAAAGATAACTATTGTTATCTGCCTAGTTTTTATACCAGACAAATAGCTTTGTCGCTATGTTATTGTTTTCATATTTCAGCCAAGAACATATTTGAGCAATGTACTGATGCTATAGATAATGTCAGTACTTTTCCTACTGACAATGACATATCCAGCTTGAATGGTGACATCTGTATACAGGATAATTTAAATTAACTGATATGACAATAGAGAATCACTCTTGCGTAATAGCAAATTCAAATATTAATTGTACTGTCAAGCATGATAAGGAATGTTCAGATCTTGTAATGGAAAATAATGTGAACCCATCAAACATAAATGCCTACAATAAGAAAAACCAAAAAAATTGTATCAACCTGGTGCATCAAAATATTCAAGGTTTGATGGGGAAAGAGTTAGAATTGGAGTTGTTTTTGAATTGTAGCAATATTGATATTTTATGTTTAACTGAGCACTGGCTACAACGCCATCAATTCATTTCCAGCTTCAATAATCACCAGGTTGCAAGCTCGTTCATCAGAGAAAAGTATATTCATGGTGGCTCTCTAATATTAATAAATAATTTGTTGAAGTTTAAAGAAAGAAGTGACGTTGTGAGCCTCTCTGTTGAGCGAGTAGTAGAGATTTCATGTGTTGAGTTGGAGCGATTTATTGTTGTGAGTCTTTACAAACCTCCTTGTGCACCATTTGATACCTTTTCAGACATTATGGAGGATGCCTTAAATAAGTTAACTAATACCCATAAAACTGTTATCATTTGTGGAGATTTTAATGTAAATATTTTGGAGAAAAACTCAACAAGTTGTAATTTTTTAAATTTGTTTATGTCCTATAATTTACATCACAACTTTACAGAACCAACTAGAGTTACTGCCACAAGTGCTACATGCATTGACAATATATTTAGCTCGGCAAAACCTTTAAATAAATTAATAATGAATAAGATTCAGTCAGATCATTCTGGTCAGTTGGTCACTTTTTCAAATTCTCCAAAGGTTCAAAGTACACAAATAAGTTACATACCATATAGTGAAAGCCGTTTAGGAATATTTAAATATAATATAGCAAGAAAACTGGCACTGTTGCCCTATCATAGTGATCCGGATCACTTGTACAACTCTTTATTCAACTTGATTAATGGTGAGTTCTGCTCAATATTCACACCCAAACAGTTGTCTGTAAGTAACCGTCTGATGTTCTGTGATTGGGCAACTCCAGGAATTTATAAAAGTCGCAATCAATTATATAAATTGTATGAAGAAAGATCCTATAATCAAAATACGACTTTTCTAGAACATGTAAAACAATATGCCAAAACCTTTCGAAGAGCCTGTTCCATTGCTAAATCGATGTACTTAAAAAATATTATAAAAAATTCGACAAATATTATTAAAACCACCTGGAAGATTATTAATACTGAGACAGGTAGGAAAAAAATACGTAGTCGTGATTTTAATTTAAGAATAAATAATGTTGACATTAAAAGCGATTTAGAAGTGGCGACTGAGTTTGAAAAATATTTTTCTAATGTTCCAATCGATGTTACCAAATCTCTTGCGTCTTCTTCTGTATCTGCTGAGCTAATACTCCAGCAAAGCGTAGAGAAGTGTGACACAGATTTTGAATTCTCGGTGGTTAACCCTAAAGATATTTTGAATGCTTTCAAAAGTATTAATATGAAAACCACTAGGGATCTGTGGGGTTTATCTGTTAAGACTATTTCATCAATTATAACTATAATCGCCCCACATCTAGCTGCTGTGTTCAATTGCTGTGTCGCATCTGGCGTATTTCCTGACTTGATGAAGTATAGTAAAATTATTCCATTGTTTAAAGCTGGTGATACTTCAGATCCTTCAAATTTCCGACCTATTTCCGTATTGCCCACTCTAAGTAAAATATTTGAAAAGCTAATGCTTAGCCAGTTGCTCAGTCACTTTAATATACATAATTTACTTCATCGGAAACAGTTTGGATTCACGAAGGGTTGTTCAACTATAGATGCAGGAGTCAATCTGTTAAAAAGTATATTCGCGGCTTGGGAGGACTCGCAGGATGCATTAGGTATCTTTTGCGATTTGTCCAAAGCATTTGATTGTGTTCATCATGACACTCTTGTCAGGAAACTACACCACTACGGTATCAGGAACAAGGCTCTCGAACTTTTGACTTCTTACTTGGGCAATAGAATTCAGAAGGTCGATATAAATGGTAAAAAATCTGCGGGATCCCCAGTGGTAATGGGCGTTCCACAGGGATCGATTCTCGGCCCATTCTTATTTTTAATCTATATAAATGACTTACCCTACTATGTAAGGGATAAACATGAGATTGTTTTGTTTGCGGATGATACTTCATTGACGTTTAAAATAAATCGACAATTACGCAATTTTGACGAAGTAAATGACGCAATCTCTAAAGTTGTTCATTGGTTTAATGCTAATAATCTTTTGCTAAATGACAAGAAAACTAAAGTCATAAAATTCTCTACACCTAATGTGAAACAGGTGGCTACCAATGTACAGCTTAATGGAGCTGGATTGACCCCTGTTGAGTCAACTGTGTTTTTGGGTATCACAATTGATTCAAAACTACAATGGGGCCCACAAGTAGAAAAACTATCAGGCAAATTAAGTTCTGCTGCATATGCTGTTAAAACTATAAGACGGCTTACTGATGTGGATACAGCTAGAATGGTTTATTTCAGTTATTTTCATAGTATAATGTCCTATGGAATTCTTCTCTGGGGTAGCGCTGCGGACATTAACACCATATTTGTATTGCAAAAAAGAGCTGTAAGAGCAATATATAAACTTGGTCCGCGAGAATCTTTGAGAGAGAAGTTTAAAGAGATTAACATTCTGACTGTAGCATGTCAGTATATATATGAGAATCTAATTTATATGCATAAATATAAAGACTCCTTCTGTAAAAGGAGTGATACTCATAATATAAATACTCGATATAAGCATAACTTTGTGTTACATACCACCCGTCTCCACAAAGTAAGTAACTCTTTTATGGGGCAATGTATAAGATTCTATAACAAACTTCCCAGTGATATCCGAGAAATGTCTATGAATAAGTTTAAAAGAATTATAAAAGCCAAATTGTGTAGCAGGGCTTATTACAAAACTTCTGATTATTTAAGTGACAAAACAGCTTGGGATTGAGTCGCTCTAAATTAACACATTTAAATACAATGTAAATTTATTTAAGAAATATATATTTTAAAAAAGGATTCCTACTGAGTTTTCTGGCAGTGTTTCTCAGTAGCTGCCACGTCATGCACTGCACGGTAGGGTAAAAAAAATTGACGATTCCACACAAATGTAATATTTTAACGGAATAAACGACTTTTGAATTTTGAATTTTGAATTTTATCGTTTAAGCAGTGGTTACCCTAGTGTCAGAGTCGTTCAATTCACCCAGTAGCCATCTGTCATGGCTTATGGCTACAACCAAGACCAGCAGCGTAACGTGCCCTCCGAGGCACGGAGACGCTCATAAATTAAACTACTTTTTTTATGTCAGTAGGCGACAAACGAGCAAGTTGGTCACCTGATGGTAAGTGATCACCGCCGCCCATGTACACTCGCAACACAAAGAGTCAGCATACTAGTGTAGCTGACCCTTCCCCCGATTAGTTCTGGCGACCTCACTCACACTCGGAAACACAACATTAAAATGATTAATGTTATTATTAAGGAATGTCTTCTGTAAGGTGGAGGTACTTCCCAAGTCGGGCTGCTCTCTGAGCGAATGAACGCTTTGCCCTACCTCTCTACTTTGGTGATTACCCATCTATGGACTGACCGTGAGTCTAGTTACTTAACTTCACCAATAATTTACGGACCGGTGATAGCATCTGGCAATGAGCGAACCAGCGAGGGATAAGAAAGTGCACTTGCGTTGGCGCAGACACTTGTTTAGTCTCACGGAAATGCGCAATGCCTGAAATTCGATTTGGACGACTATATTATTTACTATTACTAAGTCTAATTAGTACAGCACTTTGTATGGGCTTCAATTTCAATTTCTTTATTTGCTCAAAATATGGTATAGAAGATGTTAAAAACATTAAGTCCTCATATTTTGCTCACAGGCATGCAAATACATACAATGTCCAACTATATAATTCAAATTAAATTAATTACATTACAGATTCTCAGTCAAGTATACATAATAATATAACAATATAACAATTTAACATATTATATACCATCATTAATATTAAATCACACTTTAGTTTGGTATGTCAATAGCTCATTAACGGAATAATAATTATTTTCTCGAAAAGCCATGCCTTCAGCCTTGTTTTAAATAGCCTGATAAGTAATATTATGAGGCGCGGCTTTAAAAACAAATATTGCGCATTTGCAAATCTCTCAAAACAAAATAGTGAAACAACTCTTCCATCTTAACTACCTCACACCAACAATAACTGTATATAATAAAACAAAAGTAATGAACATAACTCAACTATATAAATATCAAACTTGTATTCTAATAAGGAAAATTATGTCGAGAGATTTACATTCTCAAATAACTTTTACAAAAAAATCAAATGTCCAAATCCGCAAATTACGAAACGCTAATAATATTTGTTTGTTAAAGCCACGTACCAATTATGGTATCAAAAATATTAAATTTGAAGGTGCTAAAATGTATAACAACTTACCAAATACCATAAAAGGAATAAAATCTTTTCCTCTGTTCAAAAAGAAACAAAGAATCAAAGTTTTACATCATGACGAGCAAGTAAATTATATATATACATGATTTAAATATTCATCTAATCAATAAATAACAAAATAATGAATAGTATTCGACGAAAAAAAATTGAAAAGCAAAAATAATAATAGTAAGAAACCACACACATTACATTTATAATACATTGAAAAAAATATACAAAAGACTACATTTAAATCGGTAGGTACTACTGAATGCTATCAATAGCAACAAGTATAAAGACTGCGTTGCGATACGTAATACAGGCCACAAGTAATTATGTCAGCGGCGGTAGTGGTTACCGCGGAATATGTTAGATATAAAATACCCTTAATTATAAGATTAGTTTTTTTTGTTCTTAATTGTAAATAATTATGAGTTTTGTTGCATGTCTTAAGTTAAATCATATACTGTTAATAGTTCTTAAGTTTAGTCATAAAATATTCTCGTTCCAGAACAATTGTAATCAAATCTTGTTATTTCTCATTTTTAAGTGAATGTTATTCTGTTTGAGAAATAAATATCTTTAACAAGAATATTTTGAAATCGGAAGGTAAGGCATTAAATATTATTCCACACATCGCATTACAATTTTTTGAGAATAGGGTTGTGTGAGTTTTGCATGGTAGTCTATTCGAGTTTCTAGTGTTTCTCGGAAATAAATCTCAGGCTATAGTAAAAATGTTAACTTGTATATTATGTGTTTAAATAACTGTTATGTACCTACAATACAATTACATAAAATATATTTATAAAAGTAATACAATGGTAGGATACTCTGGTTTACCTAAGTTATTAATGAGACTATATAATTAACGCTTAAGTGGTAAATCCCCAGAGTTAATGAACTTTACCATCATTAAATCATATATTAAAATATAATAATAATAATACATACATACATACATAGACTCACGCCTGTTTCCCAGAGGGGTAGGCAGGGGCAACGGACTTCCATTTGTCACGATCCTTGCATACCTCTTTCGCTTCGTTTACTGACATAATATTATTCATACATGCTCGCCGGTTTAGGGTACTTCTGACCTGACCTTTCTTAAGTACGTCTCCGATTTGATCAGAGAATGTTCTACGAGGTCTTCCCCTCCCGGTTGTACCATTCACACGGTCCAGGTATACTTCTTTTGTCAATCTTCTTTCATTCATCCTTTCAATAATAATAATATCTGGGGACAATGTCACACAGATCATCCTAGCCCCAGACTAAGCAAAGCTTGTACTATGGGTACCAGGCGACGATATAAATACTTATATAGATAGATAAATACTTAAATACATAGAAAACATCCATGACTCCGAAACAAATATTCGTGCTCATCACACAAATATTTGCACTTACCGGGATTCGAACCCAGGACCACCAGCTTCGTAGGCAGGAGCACTACCAACTAGGCTACGGTAACCGTCAAGCATATATGTTTCTACATACTAAAACTACTATGGATAAGATGTTTATGTTATTATTATGTCAGACGAATTACGTCCAATGTTGGAGAAGAATGGGGAGGATACGCCACAATCTCCACTTGGTAGACATTAACTTGCTTGACTGCCTCGTTGGTCTAGCGGTAGCGTGTTCACGCGCAGAAAACGAGGTCCTGGGTTCAAATCCCGGGTCGGGCCAAAAGTGATTTTGGGACTTTTCTGTAAAAAGAAAAATTTCTCAGCATCAGCCCGAAGTCTGGGAGTTGGCGGTATTATACCCCCCGTACCTCGGAGAGCATGTAAAGCCGTTGGTCCTGTACCTGACCTCTTTCCGGTCGTGTCGCTAGGCGGTCCCATCGGATCATGAGAGTGATGGAATAGAAAGTGCTCCTGTGTTTGCGCACACACTTGAGCACTATAATATGTCCCGCGCAGATGGCTAATCGCTATTGAGCCTGGCCGCCGTGGCCGAAATTTGGCTAGGAGGACATTAGACATTAAATATCTTAATGTCCATGTCCTAAGATATTATTGTACAAGAATAGGTAGGTAGGTAGGGCACAGCGTTCAATCGCTGTAAGTGCAGCCCGACTGGGGAAGTACTTCCACCTTACAGAAGAAAGGAATGTCCCCAGAGTTAATGAACCTTACCATAATTAAATCATATATTAAAATATAATAATAATAATATCTCGGGACATTGTCACACAGATCATCCTAGCCCCAAACTAAGCAAAGCTTGTACTATGAGTATCAGGCGACGATATACATACTTATATAGATAGATAAATACTTATATACATAGAAAACATCCATGACTCCGAAACAAATATTCGTGCTCATCACACAAATATCTGCACTTACCGGGATTCGAACCCAGGACCACCAGCTTCGTAGGCAGGAGCACTACCAACTAGGCTACGGTGATAATAACAAATAAATATAAAATAAATAAAAAAGGTTTTTATTCACGTAGACTTTAAAAAAGCGCTTGTAAATAGTCAGAACATATTCGTAGTAATATATAATTAATTTATAATTATTTCTAGGTACATATAGATATGGATTGTAGGAAATAATTAACAATAAGATTTATTTTATAACAGTAACGATATTTAACTAACTTAAATTAAGTTATTGTCAAGGATCATGTGTATGTTTAATTATCAAAATTTTAAATTTTAGCTATATTTTTACTACATATTGTCGAATGTCTATATTAAGGTACGAATTAAATGTTATCATTATGGCGGACCTTATGTTAATAACGACGGTCGCGCTTTAATGCTACCACCGGATCCAATGCGCCCCAACTGAGAAGACCCAGCGAAACAAACTCAGTGGGTTCATCTACTACCGGTTTCAACACGACCCAGTTGAGACGGTCCGGCGAAACATACTCAAGCGGGCATGAACACGGGATTTGGTCCAATTAGAGTAATTATTTAGTAGGCAAACACAATATATGCTCGATCGGTTGTCTGAATGCTTATTATTTTAGATTATATTTAGGTATACAAAAGAAAAACTTCGAAACAATAACATTATTCATTTTGAGACAGAGTCAATAATTTTAAATTAAGTATATGATAGCAATCATTTACAGATAGTTCACGTAACACAGCAGATCAGTCATGTCTATATGGCTACAAGATCTCCAGCGAGCAATGTGCAGGTAGGAAGTGAGACCCAGACGTCTTTGTCATCGATGTACTCTTTAGTGGTGTAATAACCCCTAGCCATAAGTACACGTTTAATATGTGTTTTAAAACTTGTGTCAGGCAGATCAGTAATTTGAGTAGGAAGCTTGTTATAAAACCTAATACAATTTCCTAAAAATGATTTATTAGCTTTGCTTACTCTAAAGCCTGGCATGGCTAGTTTGTTTTTATTCCTAGTATTTATATTATGCAGTTCACTTTTCTTTTTATAATTATGAATATTTTTTCTAACAAACATTATATTTTTTTTATATACTGTAGACACGGGTCTCATCGCGATAAATATTTAGGTAAATCATTACCTTGTTTACCTTGTTTAAACATTATATTCTGATATATATATTCCGATGGCACAGTAAGTATATTTATTTCTTTAAACAAATTTCGCAAAGAATCGCGACTGCCTAAACCATAAATGGCTCTGACTGCTCTTTTCTGCAATACAAAAATAGCACCTATTTCAGCCGCCGAACCCCACAGCAGAATGCCATACGACATAATGCTATGAAAGTACGCGAAATACACTAATCTAGCAGTTTGTTCATCTGACAATTGCCTTATTTTCCAGACAGCATAGGAAGCTGAACTTAATTTACCTGCTAACTTTTCAATCCCATTGCAATTTTGAATCAAGTGTCAATCCTAAAAATACGGTCGATGGGACTAGATCTAATATTTTCGCATTAAGTGCAACTGTTGGTACATATGTATGTATATGTAGATGTGTTGTACGGAAGTAAACAAAACTGCTAGTACTCATATGATAGTTTAATCAGTATTCATAGATATAAGATGTAAATAAATGTTTAAATAAGTAACTCTTTTATGGGACACTGTATAAGATTCTATAACAAACTTCCCAATGATATTAGAGAATTGTCTACGAATAAGTTTAAAAGAATTATTATGGCCAAATTGTGTAGCAGGGCATATTACAAAATTTCTGATTATTTAAGTGATAAAAGTGCTTGGGATTGAGTTGTTCTGAGTCAACACACATGATTGTAATTATTCTTAAGTATATTTTATTTTAAAAAAGGATTCCTACTGAGTTTTCTGGCAGTGTTTCTCAGTAGCTGCCACGTCATGCACTGCACGGTAGGGTAAGAAAATATGACGAAACCACATAAATGTAAAATTTTTACGGAATAAAATTGACTTTGATTTGACTTTGACTTTGAAAAATATTGTATTTTAATGCCTACTCATTTATAAATAACTTAGTGCCGCTGTTAAATGACGTTGCCCGCAGTAGGGTACTAAACTATAGCTAAAATTTTAAATATCGATAATTAAACCTATACATGTACTCTTTGAAATTAACTTAGTATAAGCTAGCATCATTACTATACTAAATAAATGTTAACTAAATTACTATTTATATATTTATTTATATAGTAAATGTTTTCATACAATTCACATATTTGTATGTAAATGAAATAATTTTAAATTAATTATACCTATATTTCTACAAACATGTTCTGACTATTTTCAAGCGCTTTTTTAAAGTTTACATGCAAAACACCTTTTATTATTTTATCATTTTGTAATCGGTGTCGCGGGGTTCTTTTACAAACATATAATTAACAGAAACAAATAATACCCATAGGCGCTCATAGCCAGATGTTCTGACCGGTCCATAAGTGATCGATGAGGTTAAGCAACTAGGCTTGCGGTCAGTCCATAGATGGGTGACCACCAAAGTGGTTTAATTTCTGAGTGTCTCCGTGCTTCGGAGGGCACGTTAAGCTGTCGGTCCCGGTTGTAGCTATTAGGCAACAGTCTCTGACTACAACTCTGACACCAGGGTAACCACTGCCCATACGATAAGTAGGTAAGTAATAATACCCAGACTCAGGACAACTATTTATGGGTCACACAAATAGTTGTCCTGCCCGGAACATGAAGCGAGGCGAGGTGACTGTCTTAGCCGCGTGTGATTCCAGCTGAGAAACTGATTACTTACTTATCGTAAGGGCAGTGGGAACCCTAGTGTCAGAGTTGTTCAATCCACCCAATAGGCTTCTGACATGGCTTAACGATTGTTGTCTAATGAATAAAACCGGGACCGACAGCTTAACATGCTCTCCGAAGCACGGAGACGCTCAGAAATTAAACCACTATGGTGGTCACCCATCTATGGACTGACCGTGAGCGTGACCGTCTTTCTTTCTTTTAGATATACCTAATTAGATTGCTTAGAGACTGCCTCAAAAGAAACCACATCTTATAATCAAATAAATACAACGAAAACCTTACGCACTGTCCATTCGCCATATTTATTTAAATCTTTAGTTTATCTCTATATATATAAAAATCAATGCCACTTTTCGTTGTAATGTTATAACTCAACAACGCCTTTACCGATTTGGCTAATTTTGGTCTTGAATTATTCGTGGAAGTCCAGGGAAGGTTTGTACGTAAGAAAATTTAAAAAAATTTAAAAACATATAATTTACTAGCTGTGCCTGCAACTTCGTCCGCGTGGAATATTGAGTGTGTAGTATTCGCATGCGCGTGGCACTGTCATCTGCCCTCATGTGTCCGTTCGGTAAGCACAGTAAAGCATATTTCTCTACCTAAACCACGCCTACCTAATATTTTGCCTCTTGTCGCAAACTTATCAAGACATACACATAAACTTTACATATTTCCATACAAACTTTCATCCCCTATTCCCTATTGTTATTTTACACCGTTTAGGGTAAAACTTTTACAAACTTTGAATATCATATTTGTTTAACGATCACCGTAGCCTAGTTGGTAGTGCTCATGCTTACGAAGCTGGTGGTCCTGGGTTCGAATCCCGGTAAGTGCAAATAATATTTATGTGATGAGCACGAATATTTGTTTCTGAGTCATGGATGTTTTCTATGTATTTAAGTATTCAGCTAACTATGTAAGTATGTATATCGTCGCCTGGTACCCATAGTACAAGCTTTGCTTAGTTTGGGGCTAGGATGATCTGTGTGACATTGTCCCTATTATTATTATATTATATCGAATCAACAGCCTAAGAAATAAGTTTCTAGCTTCTCGACGTTACTTCCATTCAACTTTTCGTCACCCTTTTCACCCCTTACAACCCATTTTTCGCATTAAAAAGTAGAGCTTTCTCAGGCTCTTGACTGTGTACCGAATATCATTTTAATCGGTTCAGTAGTTTCGGCGTAAAAGCGCGACAGACAGGCAGACAGACATAATTACTTTCGCATTTATAATATTAGTAAGGATATTATATTACTACTTATGAGAGAGATGCATCACACTAATATTATAAAGGCGAAAGTTTGTGAGTGTGTGAGTGTGTATGTTTGTTTCTTCTTCACGTCTAAACGGCTGGAGTGATTTTAATAAAATTTGGTATGGAGTTAGCTGACACCCTGGATTAGCACATATAGTATAATTTATAAAGTTTAACGAGGGTAAAACCGCGGGGCACTGCTAGTAGAAAGTAAAGTCGAAACCTCGGAACCTACTCGACCTGTGTAAACGAAATTTGGCATGTATGTTTATACGTAGGAGAGAGGGTTGATTTGATTTGCTAAACCCAAATTAAGGAGCCTTCGAAAATGAAGAACCGTGTCACTTCGCAACCTGACCGCGACCATAAAATTACTTAATTAACGAGGGCTATACCAAATGCAACTTAAGTAGTAGACGTAACTTAATTAAAGCTACATAACTTAATTTGTCTCTGAAACTGAACAACGTGGACATCTACATGCAAAATAAACAAAAAGAATATTGTAGTAGAGACACCCGCTGAATTTGTTTCGCTGGGTCTCCTCAGTTGGGGCGCATTGGATCCGGTGGTAGCATTAAAGCGCGATCGTCGTTATGAACGTAAGGTCCACCATAATAATAATATTGAATTCGTACCTTAATATAGACAGAACCATTCAGACAATATGTAGTAAAAATATAGGGAAAAGTTTAAATTTCGATAATTAAACCTATACATGATCTCTTTGACAATAACGAAATATAAGCTAGCTAAATATCATAACTACTACAAAATAAACTTTATCCTGTTGTGTGTAATGTTTTCATACAATCCATGTACAGACGCCAGCACATCCAGCTACCCTAATCTGTCAAATTTCTTTTATAGATTTTCAACGTTATTACTTAAGCATAAGGTTCACTTTCAATTGGGGAAATTTGACAGATTGGGGTAGCTTGATGTGCTGGCGTCTGCACCTAGAAATAATTATGTATACTTAACTATATTACTACAAACATGTTCTGACTATTTACAAGCGCTTTTTTAAAGTCCACGTGAATAAAAACTTTTTTTTATTTAATCCCTTAATGATGCATTTGTATGGGGCGCCAAATGTTAATTTTCCACAAACTGTTATTGTTGAGAAGTCTTTTTAAATGGTTGATCGGAAAATACTGTACAGGTTTTAAATTAAATTAAATTTTGCCATATTCAATGTTTAATGATAAGGATAACATTTTACTCTTTGGCATATTATTTTTTTTGACTTATATAAAAAGCATTTTAAATGTATACATATCTTCATACAAACTTTCATCCCCTTTTCCCTATTGTTATTTTACACTCTTGTGGGTAAAACTTTTACAAAATTTAAATGTGATATCATCATCATCATCATATCAGCCGAAAGACGTCCACTGCTGGACAAAGGCCTCCCCCAAAGATCTCCACAATTGCCGGTCTTGCGCTATCCGCATTCGCTTGGAAATTGCTGGATGCGGATAGCGCAAGACCGGCAATGTGATATCAATTTAAATAAAATCAACAGCTTAAAAAATAATTAGTAAGTAATAAGCTTCAGCTTTGAAACTAGTGATACTTCCATACAATTTTTCATCCTCCTTTTCAACCCCTTACAACCCGTCCTTTATCAGGCTCTAGACTATCATGTACCAAATTTCCTTTAAATCGGTTCATTTTCAATCGTGAAAGCGCAACAGCCAGACAGACAGAGCTACTTTCGCATTTATAATTTTAGTAAGGATATCATATTTCAGCAAATGTGTACGTCATTTGTGTTAGAATTTGAGAAACTACTATGTTTATTTTTAAGACTTTCTAATACCAAAAATCACACGAATAAATGAGTTTGAGTTAGGTCAGTCTCATGGGTAGATTACGGTTCTTAAGCTACACACTTGTTTGTAAAGTACCTACCCCACGATACAGGGAGTATTTACACTAATGCCGGCGTTGTTTTTTTTGTAATTATTTTGTATGTAAGACTATAATTTTTTTTTGAGATTTTTATCACTCGGCCTACTGATTCCAAACTAAGCAGAACTTGTACTATGGAAACCAGATAACTGATATACCACATATACTACTTTTCATTTGTAAATAATGAAAGTTATTGAGCACTTGGGTATTTACATACACTTGTACTTGTCAAGCTCACAATGCAGTACATAAAAATAGTCGAATATGGTATAAACAAAATATTAATTAGTCCGTCCGTATGGTCTGTTTTATCAGATATATTTTCTTAAATCCTTAAATAAAGTACAAGTTAATAATCTAATATTTTGAAATTTAGTTCCACTATATTAAAATTAAAAATTGAACCACGCCAACAGGCCCGTCAATTAAGTAGAACTTAGGTAAAAAGACATTCAGTAAGTACAGAAATTACTGATTGTCAAGAACATACTGTTATGTAGGTTGGCAGTTTTGTGTGTCTTAGTTCTTTAGACAGATTTTTATTTAAATAACCATTTTTAGAGCTGATATTTCGATTAGTTGCTTATTGAATTGGGATCAGTATAAACCAATTTGGGTGTTATCGGCCGCGTAACAAGCCAGTGATGGCGGCAGGGCACAGCGAGGGTGCGCTGCGAGGTGGAAGGGTCGCGAGGGGACAGTATCTGGGCCACTGTGTTAATGTCCCGATCTCGCGGGTACTACTGCTGATGTTTATCTTCTCCCCAAGGCTGGGACGGTGCGTTGTTCTAACGATAAAGAGTTAGGACGCATGTAATACTTTTTTTGTGTCGACTAAATTTCAAATACCTTCCGCTGAGACTGTCTCTCTCTTTATACTTTGTTACTTATTTAGCGTATGAGCAGTGGCTACCCTAGTGTCAGAGTTGTTCAAGCCGCCCAGTAGGCCTCTGGCGTTAACGGCTGTTGTGGCGTTAAAGACTACAACCGGGACCGATAATTTAACGTGCCCTCCGAAGCCTAGAAATTAAACCACTTTGGTGGTCACCCAAGCCTACTTGCTTAACCTCGCCGATCGATTATAGACCGGTGAGAGCAACTAGCTATGATTCTCTTTATAATTACGTGGGAAAGGACAACAATGCTTCGAGTCGATGAAGTACCCTCTCCGCACTTAAAGCAGTCTAGGTGGATGACAACCACCAGGGTGACCTCTGTTAGGACGTTGGTTTGTGCAACCGTGTAGAAGATGCTTTAATCGGAAGCACCTCCGACATCTAACAAACAAAAAAAAAATTGATAGCTTCATCCGCAATTACCATTTTTACGATTACATCTACGCTTTGCACTGCGACTAATGCTATGAAATTAAAATTAAATAAACAGGTATTGGCAATGGCTATGTTTCAAGGTTGATTAAAAAACATCGTGATTTTGGAAATGAGCTCACAAGAATAGATTTAGAATAGTAAAATTAATAATAATTTTTGAGACCAAAAAAAGTAATATTTTGGATACGCAAGATTCGAAAACCACGCGAACATAGTCGCGGGAGTGATGCTAGTATGATTTAAGAGTACACAAATGGGCATTTTGAATATTGTCTATAAATTGTGTATCAATTTGAATTCGTTTTAGAGTCAGAATTATTAGATCTAATGTTTTGGGACTTGCCCTATCTAAACACGTTGTAAATAAAAAAGGACAGGCTATTATATATTTAGTGCGAGCGAAGAAAAACCCCGGGGTTTGCTTATAATATGATATATGTACGTATTTAAGTTTTATATACGCCTTCGCATATAATTTACATAATTTATGTGTAGATTTATGGGCAACATTTGACGTGAACAAGAACTATGACGTCATTGGACATTGGCGTGTGATACAATTTATTTCACTTGGGTTTGCACAGATATACTATCTGGGTTAATAGAAAACTTTCTACTCTGAATTACCCAAATGTCTACTCATCATCATCATGTCAGCCAAAGTACGTCCACTGCAGGACAAAAGCGTCCCTAAAGACCGCTTTTTGGCCCGACCCGGGATTAAAACCCAGGACCTTGTTATCTGAACACGCTACCGCTAGACTATATATATTATAAGTATGTTCAAGACCGTTAATTATCGAGATCATTAGGGTAGGCCTTTAGGGTAGGTCTTTCGGCTGATATGATGATGATGATGATGAAGTATGTTTATGAGTTGTTTCGCTGCCTTGGTACAGGCTCTAGCTTGTTATATATGTCGCAGATTCAGATGGATAAGAATCGACGTCCTCGGGGTCCGTGTCCGCCATGTTGTATTTTTAAAATCGATCAGTACGCACACCCGGCGCAGGCGACGGTACTAGAACAAGTGTCAAGTCCAATCGCACTACCGACAGATATTAGTTCATTGGCAACGTCAAATGTCAACCCTTCAAGTCACGATGACATTTTTTTTTAATTCCGTTTTACGGCTCTGGCTTCTTTGGCCTTATGAGCCTTCAGTAAATTTATTTTTATATAATTTATTTCCGTCATTGTCATGTAAAGTCCGTCACAGTCAAGTCATACATAGTCCTTGTCCAACCCCAGTAAAGCAGTGGAGACTTTACTAGGGGCTTTTATGGAGTTTTGGTTACAACACGGAAAATCACAATTCACGGCAATATCGCACTTTCCTCCACTTGTGTACGTTGTCGAAGATGTTATGTCTCAAAATCCACCATATTTACACATAAAAACTCGAATTTACACCAGTTTTTGAAAATAAAACATAGCCTCGATGCGTCTTTTTCCACGTTGGCGCCAAAACCCTCACGATGACACGTACAACAGTGTTGCCACTCCATTACGATCACCATAGCCTAGTTGGTAGTGCTCCTGCCTACGAAGCTGGTGGTCCTGGGTTCGAATCCCGGTAAGTGCAAATATTTGTGTGATGAGCACGAACACTTCTTTCTGAGTCATGGATGTTTCCTATGTATATAAGTATTTATCTATCTATATAAGTATGTATATCGTCGCCTGGTACCCATAGTACAAGCTTTGCTTAGTTTGGGGCTAGGATGATCTGTGTGACATTGTCCCTAGATATTATTATTATATTATATATTATTATGATATCCATGATTCACTAGTGTTGCCACTTTATTCTTATAGAATCGTTCATAGATTATTTATTATTCTCCGACATTATATATAGTTATTCAAAAAATTCAAAAATTCAAAAATGTTTATTCATCAACTTTTACATGAGTATTTTACAGATTTTGGGAACTCTTCTGTTAAGTTTTTTCAACCTGTGTTAGAGGAGTCCCCTCTTGGCTGTAGCTTTGACAAACATAACATATTATATTATTAATAAACTAAGAACTTAAAATGAGACATGGTTATTTTATTATGGTGTGTGTCTGTGTGTGTTGAATGCGATTGTGTGTGTTTGTGCGCGTGCGTGTGTGAGTGCGTATGCGTATGTGTGTGATGTATGTGCGGGGAGTGATTCATAACACTATCATCAGTCATTTTTTAATAGTTCCTCTGTTTCTTGGTAGGAGAGTGTTTTTAGCCACTCCGTTACCACTATTTTACATTTCAGGGAAGTCATATTGTATATAGTTAGTTTCTTGTTTATATTGTTGTATAGCCTTATCGAATTATAATGGAACTGTTTTGTGGAAAAGACTGTCTTGGTCCGAGGGTATGTTATAATTGCACGTGGTGTTCGCTTTTTATGTATGTTTGGATCGACGTCGATTTTTTCATGTGTTCTGAGGACGATTTTTAGTATATAAATTTGCCTGACTGTTAGCACATTTGCTTCGCGATATAGTCTGTCGGTACTAAAGTATCTTTTCTTGTGTAACATTATTTTTAATAGATATCTTTGTGTGCGCTCAATGCTCACAAATTTTGTTTTGTAAGTACCTCCCCAGGCCGATATACAGTACAGAAGTATTGACTGGACAAGTGTTATGTAAACGTACGTTAGTAGTTGCTTGTTTGCTATGTCTCTAAGATGTTTGAATACCCATATAAGTTTACGGGCTCGGTTTGAGACCAGGTCTAGCTGCGGATACCACGAGAGATTTTGATCGAGAATTACTCCTAGGTATTTAGTGTTGGATACTTTATTTACGATTGAACAGTTACAAGTATTTGTATTAGTTCCACAAAAATGCGCTATTAGTTTTTCCCCAGAAACAGGTTGCTGTGAATTTTTAATTGAAAATGTAATATAATTGGTTTTAGATATGTTTAGAGAGAGTAAATTTATGTTTAGCCAATTTATTACCTTTCGAAGTTCTGTTTCAGCTGTGTTATAAACTTCCTGCCAGGTTCTACCATGAAACACCAGTGCCGTATCATCGGCATAGGAGTATACAGCACCGTTTTTTAATTTCATATTGGTCAGGTCGTTTATATAGGCTAGGAACAAAGTTGGTCCTAGGACACTTCCCTGCGGCACCCCAAAGTTTGATGTAGTCTCGTTTTCACTAGTGGTGTCTTTATCCAGCTTAACACTTTGTGTACGGTCTTTTAGGTAGTTGGCAAGCAGAGAGTGGAAATTTCCTCGAATGCCGATTTTTTCCAATTTTTGGAGTAAGTTAGGAACAGGGACCGTATCAAATGCCTTTTTCAGGTCTAGGAAGATACACAGGGACTTCTTTTTATCGTCTAGGTGTTCAACTATGTTACTGCTAAGATCTAGTATCTAGTACAGTTATTGTCCCAAGATATTTATTTATTTATATACACGTGCAGTCAGAACCAGTCACTCCTCATTAATATTAGTAATAAGCGATTGCCACAGTATAAATATGGACAGTAAGGTAACTAAGCCTAGTTGATGAAATAATTGCCTACGCTCTATTGAAGCTGTAGGGTTGTAACTTTAAATGTTTCAGATACCTATTATTATTTTTTATTTTCGGGACGGGCCTCATGGCGTGGAACTTGGCAAATGCTTGCTTTTCACGCGGGAGGTCGTGGGTTCGATTCCCACCCAGGACAGATATTTGTACATGAACATGTCTGTTTGTCCTGAGTCTGGGTGTAATTATCTATATAAGTATGTATTTACAAAAGAAAAGTAGTATATTATGTATTATATCAGTTATCTGGTTTCCATAGTACAAACTCTGCTTAGTTTGGGTTCAGATGGCCGTGTGTTAATAGTATCCCAGAATATTATATTATTATTATTATATTATTATTTTTTATTAAAATATATTTCTTTTATAAATCAGCAGGACGGTTAAAATATGAAAGTCCCCGATTCGATGAAGCCGAGTTCAAATAGCCGTATAATACGCAATACGCACGTCGGTATTTAAAAAGATTGCGGAGATAAACTTATACACGACCACTCGTTAGGACGCGGCCCTCACTACTGACAGCACTGCGACAACCGCTTAGGGGTCTTGTCGATGCGCATGTTTGCGTGAGTGTGCGGTCTCGATCGTTTGCAGGTAGTTTCCGAACTGCGTCTTACAAACATCTTGAAAATGTTTTGTTCAGAATAATATACTATTGTAACTAAATTATACTACCAAATAAACATTACGTCCTCTGTTGATTTCAGAAATACTTGGAAGTCATTAGTTGATAAAAAGTACCTATTATTAACTGGATATTAAGTATTTACCTACTTTTTTATATAACTGTGCATAAACATCTTAGTAATGGTCATTTGCTATAGAAATGACCACACGTCATGGTTTAAACCTATATTTATATACAACTTGGTGTGCCCCGCGGTTTTACCCGCGTTAAACTATATAAATTATACCCTATGTGATAATCCATGGTGTCAGCTAACTCCATACAAAATTTTATTAAAATCGCTCCAGCCGTTTAGACGTGAAAAAGTAACAAACATACACACTCACGCACTTTCCCCATTATAATATTAGTGTGATGCTTCAGGTACAGGCTCTTTCCGGTCGAGTCGCTAGTCATCCCACAGCGATCGGAAGTGAGAGTGATGGAATAGAAAGTGCCCCTGTGTTTGTGCACTTGTCCATTGATTGATTCGATCAGGGCAACATTACGCAGTCTTCTTCTTCTGAAATGAAAATTATTTAATTAAAGAATTGATAGAGATTAAGTTCTTTAATGTGTATTAAAAAAACAGACACATAATGTCCGTAACGCTACAACTCTGTTTAGTGACGATGATAAATATCCCTATCTCCCCTCATCTCGCGGAGGGCGTAGAAGTCATCCCGAGGGAATACCTACCAGAGAACGGGCTGAAACGTCTCTCTGCGTGATATGACCATCATACTGCGATAGTCAACCCTTCTGGCAAGCGTGGCGATTATAGCATATTCTTCAAATGCCTACGGGGAACAAACTTCTTGAACGAATGAACTTTATGGTTTAAAGTCACTGATGTGTTTTTTAAAACAGTTCTTAGTTATTATATCGCAGTAAAGTATAGTCGCAGCAAATAACCTCTTATTAAATGCAGGGAAAACGAAATGTATTAAATTCTCATTACCGAATGTGAGACAGGTTATACCAAAAGTTGCATTAAATGAGGAAATATTAGATTTTGTTCCGTCGACCGTATTTCTGGGATTGACACTAGACTCAAAATTGCAATGGGCTCCTCAGATTGAAAAGCTTCCTAAATATAATCTAAATTAATATTCATTCAGACAACCGATCGAGCAGATATTGTGTTTGCCTACTAAATAATTACTTTAAGTGGACCAAATCCCGTGTTCATGCCCGCATGAGTATGTTTCGCCGGACCGTCTCAACTGGGCCGTGTTGAAACCGGTAGTAGATGAACCTGCTGAGTTTGTTTCGCTGGGTCTTCTCAGTTGGGGCGCATTGGATCCGGTGGTAGCATTAAAGTGCGACCGTCATTTTAAACACAAGGTCCGTTATAATAATAATACTGAATTCATACCTTAATATAGACAGAACCATTCAGACAATATGTTGTATAATATAAATTATAATAATTAAACCTAAACATAATCTCCTTCACAATAACTTAATACAAGCTAGCTAAATATCACTACTATTTATAAAATAAATTGTATAAATGTTTTACAAGCGCTTTTTTAAAGTCTACGTGACATTCTTAGGCGACTCATGCAGTTCGCCCCGATCATACTCGTTCGTTCCTCTTGAACGGCTGAACCGAACTCCTTCAAATTTGACACAGTGGACTTAGTAGGAAGAATAGGAGGAATAATCACCGAAAAATACAAATGTCCCATTGAAATAATTGGAAAATTCTTGTGCGCAGAATAGAATTACTTTCAGATGAATATTGCTACTTGCTGAGGTCTCAATCTAAAATTATAAGAGAAAAGTAACATTTCAACGATCCTGGACTTCTTGACGGGCCAGTTGGCGTGGTTGGTAAATGCTGGCTTTCCATGCCACAAGTCGTTGGTTCGTTTCCCACCCAGGACAAATATTTGTGTGCATGAACATGTCTGTGAGACCTGAGTCTGGGTGTAATTATCTATATAAGTATGTATTTAGAAAAGAAAAGTAGTATATCAGTTATCTGGTTTCCATAGAACAAGCTCTGCTTAGTTTGGAATCAGCTAACCGTGTGTGAATAATGTCCCAGGATATTTATCTATTTATGTATCTTGTAACTGTAAGCTGATTTTATTAACTCTCAGAAAAACCGGCGGTGTACAAGTTGGACAGGCGCCTCGGCGTGATGAGGGTCTCGTGCCTTCTATATCTTTTGTACATCAAATACCGCAAAATATCTGAAATATCATTATATTTTGGTATTGATTATTTGCCTTACCTCGTTGGTCTAGCGACAGTGTATTCAACGGCAGATATGGAGATCTAATCGGAAGATGGGTTCTAATTTAAATAGATTAGAACCTAGGATCTCCATATCTACCGGTTGCGCAAAAAGTGGATTTCTCCGACAAGAAAAATTATCAGTATCAGCTCGATGTCTAGATGTCGGCGGAGTTACACTTCGGTACCTCAGAGAGTATGCAAAACCGCATTTGACCGGAAAGAACAGGTACATTTTCTCTACTGTACGTGGCTTGGTTCCCATCGGATAATAAGAATGAATTAATAGAAAGTGCAGCAGTTAGCAATAAAAAAAATATTTTCTTTTCTTTTCACCTGTATATGTTTGCGCACACACTTGTACACTATAATATGTCCCGCGCAAAATACATAGTCTTCTCAATGCAGACTAGCCATATGCGTCTGCCCAATGCGTTTGCATTGAGAGGGCACTGTATTTTACTGTAAGATCTAAGCAAACAATTAAATGTAATAATAATTATATTTAATTCAGATAATTGTGTCCATAGTATGGTTAGTAAATTAATCTTAAAGAACAATGTTAGTATAAAAATAGATAAAATTTAATTAGCCAACCCATATGACTTTGCCCATCCAGTGGGCTGAAATTTATATTAGCTGGGCTTAAATTTAATTTTATTATGGTGCATTCTCGACATGATCCTATCACCATTCGTAACTCATTGGGGCCAGCTAATACTTTTGAAAGACAAATTCAAAATTCATTTATTCCGTAAAAAATTACAATTATCATATTTTTATCCTACCGTGCAGTGAATGACGTGGCAGCTACTGAGAAACACTGCTAGAAAAATCAGTAGGAATCCTTTTTAAAATAAAAATTACGTTACATTATTTACAGTTTTTTTTATGTGTGTTGACTTGGAATCACTCAATCCCAAGCACTTTTGTCACTTAAATAATCAAAAGTTTTGTAATATAAAAATGTAGTATAATTTATTCTATAAAGAGTTATTTAAATAAAATATTAATGTTACAAAATTTGGCTTTAAATCATTATTTTCCACAAACCGGAAAACGCAGCGTGGGCAGGCTCCCTACAAGATGGATCGATGATTTGTCCGTTAGATGCAAATCGCGCAAGACCGGCAATTGTGGAAATCTTTGGGGGAGGCCTGTGTCCAGCAGTGGACGTCTTTTGGCCGAAATAATGATGATGATGAATTATTTTAAACTTATTCGTACGCAATTCTCTAATATCAATGGGAAGTCTGTTATAGAATCTTATACATTGCCCCAAAAAAGAGTTCCTTTTTTTGTGGAGACAGGTAGCATGTAACATAAGACTATTATTATATCTAATATTTATATTATGTGTATCGCTCCTTTTATAGTTAGAGAATTGTCTACGAATAAGTTAAAAAGAATTATTAAAGCCAAATTGTGTAGCATATTACATAATTTCTGATTATTTAAATGACAAAAGTGCTTGGGATTGAGTTGTTCTGAGTCAACACACATGATGGTAATTAATTATAAGTGTATTTTATTTAATAAAAGGATTCCTACTGAGTTCTCTGGCAGTGTTTTTCAGTAGCTGCAACGTCATGCAGTTACAATTCCACATAAATGTAAAAATTTACGGTACAAATAAATATTGACTTTGACTTAAGAAGGAATCGATATTTTTGTGCACATTTTTTATTTTAAGGACGTCATTTACTCAATGTTAATATGCAAAGCCACGAAGCCGTTCGTCTGATTGGAGAGGGCATTTTATTGATGTGGATGCAAAGGAAGGGGGATGGTAGGCTGAGGTGTAGTAATATGTATGTGTGTATCTTAGTATCTATCTAGTAGTATGTGTGTGTAATAGATCTAATATAAAACTATGTTATTCATTCCTAAGGAGAGTAATAAATCATAATTAATCGAATGCAGTTGTTTCAATAACACTAAATCCCCTCATGGCGACCCGTGCCATATTTGGGGCTCGCGACGCGAATACGGTATCGGTATAGTGTTACGGCTCCAAATGAATCGAACAATGAATCAAGAAAGTGAAGTTAATTTCGGATGCGGCATGTAAAATAAGTGTAAACTATGAACAGTATATATTATATATTTTATTTAACATATATTTTTGTTAAATAGTGCGCGAATTAAAATCATCGTATAAAATGTGCCGTTCAAACTATGAAAAAGAGCAGATATTTTTGAACCAGAATGCTGCGGGTTCAAACAATGCAGATGTGGAGCAGTTTAAGCTGCATATGTCAAGTATCAGCATTGTCCTCATAATCATCGCTATTCTGTTGGGTCTTGGTGCATTATACTTCGTATGGAAACAGTATAGGAAATGCCACCATACTTGGATCAGAGACCAAATAATGCAGAATAATTTTCGGCGATCATTTAACCGGTCCAGAGATGTACGTGGAGAGGAGCGCGAGCGCGACCTACGTATCCCGATGAGAGACATACCTAAGTAAATAGTATTTCGTGCGGCGGCCAAAATTAGTTGAATTAAGTGCGTCAAATTATTATAAAAGTGCGATAAAGTGCGGTTTAATGTATAGTATTAATGCGTCATTTTTTATTTTAAAATTAACCTCAAGAATAATGGACATCCAAATAATTATTCTATAGACTCTAAGTTTAAAGTAATACCAAATCAATTTATTGTAATTGCTCATTAATCATCTCAATGTATCGTGGATCGACTTACACTCTACAACACCTACTACGGTAACTCACTGTGACTTAATGAGATTGTGGTATGTATTCTTTAAGTAATTATGTATTTATTGTAAGGTAATGGAAGATGATTTACTTGAATGTTTAAAAGAACTTAAGAGTATAAGAAAATATTTAATTAAGAAAGGAAAATTAAGATTTAAAGGAAATGTTATTAAAAATAGATTAGAAGAGACTAAGGAAATTTATAATAGAAGTCAGGAAATAATTCAATTTTTGTCTTCAGAACAAGGCTCAAAATCAAAAATTTTGGAATCTTTAATTTTAATACAAAATGGGATAAAATCTTATTATTTACAAATTATTGATTTATGTTCCGAAAATAAAGTAGTTTCTGATATCGACAGTAGTGGAAGTGATTTTTGTGAAACTAGCTCAAACCCAGATTTAATCATGGAGTTCGATTTAAAAACGGCCTGTAGTTTGATTCCGATTATGAACAGTAATGAAAGTAACATCAAAAGTATCATTGACTCGGTAGAAATGTATGCCGATATGTTATCGGAATCGGGAAAATTATTACTGATTAAATTCGTTTTAAAAAGTAGACTGTCTGAAAAAGCAAAATTACGCATGTGTGATGATTACAAGTCGGTAACAGAGTTGATTAAGCAATTAAAAGACACTTTATTACCTAAAAAATCGTTCACTGCTATACAATCACGGTTACAGAGTACAACTCAGGGTTGGCGTACAATAGATCAGTTTGGTACCGAATTAGAAAAACTATTCACCAATTTAACCATAGCTCAGGCAAATGGCAATTCTGAAAATTATGGTGTATTAAAACCGTTAAATGAGAAAATGGCCATTAAACGATTTGCAGATGGGTTAAGTAATTCCCGGCTCAGCACAATAATCGCAGCGCGTAATTACGACAGCTTGAAAGACGCGATTCAGGCCGCCAAGGATGAAGAGTTGACATCGGCATCATCTTCGACGGGTGAAAATGTCATGCAGTTTTCTCATCGTGGACGAGGTAAGTCTCAATTTAATAGTTTCCAGCAAGGCCAATTCTTCGGTCAACAGTCTCGTGGACAACGAGGACGATATAATTATCGTCAGAATTCAAATAATTTTAATACTTTCAGAAGAGGTAACTTTAGAGGTAATTTTAACAATTTTGCCAGAGGAAATTTTCGCGGTAATAATTCATATTATCATGCCCGTACTAATGGTACAAGTTCGTACAATAACACACAGCGAGGACGAGTTCATCAAACGACGAGTGAAAATCGATCGAGGTTCGAGAATCGTGGTAAGGGTAATAAACATCGAGTGTTTTATTCAAATCAGTCTAGCAATAATGAGTCTGTAAGTTCCAATACGAATCCAATGCAGTTTTTTCGATCTGAAACATAACATTTTAGCGCTAAGTGGTAAAGCGAAATTTTTGACTTTGTATAATGGTAATAGAAGATACTTTTGGTTGGTTGATACCGGAGCATCTTTATCCGACATAAAGAAAGATGCTGTACCTAGCAACAGTTGCATCATTCGAGACGAAACTATCATAAATGGTATTGGGGGTCAGATTCAGTCATCAGGATTTATTAATCTCACATTGACTCATCGTGATGACCAACACTGTGTTGATTTTGATATCAAACTTCATGTATTTGATACCATACCTTTAAAGGCGGATGGAATATTAGGTTTAGATTTTCTGTGTCATTACATGACGAATATTAATTTGGAAAGAAATATAATAACGTTTTCTAAATATGGAATGGAATATTCTTTATTACTTCGTGATACGGTCGATTATTCGAATGAAGTTTTACATATTCCTGCACGGAGTGAATCAATTCACTATTTACTTTTAAATAATGCTTTAGCCAATAATGATTGTGTTATCCCTAGCAAGCAGTTGGCAGAAAATGTGTTTTTAGCTGGATGTATTAGTAGAATAAAAAACAATAGAGTATCGGTAAAAATTTTAAACAGCAATGAACATAGTATATCTTTACCAATGTTTCAACCAGAGATGCATTCAATTCAGGATTATCATATTTGCGATTTCAAATCAAATCAAAATAATTTAAAGCGAGCAAAAATATTATTAGATATTTTAAAATTAAATCATTTAAATGTAGAAGAGCGCATTTCTATTCAACAATTATGCTCTAAGTATTCAGATGTGTTCTTTTTACCCGGTGATAAGTTAACGACTACGAACGTTTATGAGCAATCGATTACTTTAAAACCAAACACAAGTCCGGTTTATGTGAAACAGTATCGTTTGCCACACTCATTAAAAAATGAGGTGGATAAGGAAATTCAAAAAATGATTGACAATGATATTATAGAAGAGGCGAAAAGCGAATGGTCTAGTCCTATTTTGCTGGTGCCAAAGAAAAGCGATAACGAAAAGAAATGGCGTTTAGTTGTTGATTACAGGAAATTAAATGACTGTATTGTAGACGACAAATTCCCACTGCCGAACATTACAGAGATTTTAGATTCTCTTTCGGGTTCTATCTATTTCTCACATTTAGACCTTAATCAAGGATATTACCAAGTAGCTTTAGATAAAGAAAGTAGAGAGTTTACTGCGTTTACTACAAACACTGGCCAGTACAAGATGAAGAGATTACCTATGGGTCTCAAGACCAGTTCCAGCGCGTTCAGTAGAGTAATGTCAGTAGCCATGTCTGGACTCACTCATGATAGATGTTTCATATACTTAGATGATCTAGTAGTTTTCGGTAGAAATTTAGATATTCATAACAAAAATTTGACAGACGTGTTAGAAAGGTTAAGAAAAACTAACTTAAAATTGAATCCAGATAAATGTAGCTTTTTGAAGAAAGAAATTCTTTATTTAGGCCATCTTGTATCTGAAAATGGAGTTTTACCCGATCCATCAAAAGTTAAAGTCTTACAAAATTACCCAGTTCCAACTAACACAGATGAAGTGAAAAGATTTGTAGCATTTTGTAACTATTATAGGAAATTTATTAAAAATTTTGCAGACATAACGTGCCCATTAAATAAGTTAACTCGTAAATTTGAACCATTTGTTTGGACTAACGATTGTCAAAAATCATTTGAAAAATTAAAAAATAAGTTGATGACACCACCAATTTTAGATTTTCCAGATTTTTCTGATGATAATGAATTTGTTATACAAACTGACGCTTCTGGCACAGCCATTGGCGCAGTGTTATGCAATAAAAATATGAAACCAGTTGCATACGCAAGTAGACCACTCAATAAAGCTGAACTTAACTACCCCACCATTCAGAAGGAATTAGTTGCCATTGTGTGGGCAGTGAAATATTTTAGGCCTTACGTTTATGGTAAATTATTTACAATTATGACTGACCACAGACCTTTAGTATATTTATTTTCAATGAAAGATCCATCAAGTAGACTTTTAAAATTCAGATTAGCATTAGAAGAGTATAATTTTAAAATTTTATATATAAGGGGCAAAGACAACAGCGTTGCTGATGCGTTATCTAGAATAATTATAACATCAGATAGTTTAAAACAAATAAATGACGAAATCATACTAGTAATGACAAGAGCGGAAAAAAGGCGTTTAGAATTTGACAACCAAACTATAAAAGCTAGTTGTAGCAAGCCCAATGAGGCGTGGCCTGATCAACCACGAGTAGTTGAGGTGCTAAAAATACCTAGTAATACTGTGGAAATGACTTTTATAGGATGTAACGAATTGGAAAAATTAAGAGCTCAAAATAATATAAATGAAGAAAAGGAATGCTTTATTTACAATAAGAATAAGAAAATATTGTTTATTAATCTCAACTTTAGAGCACAATTTACGCGAGACGAATTTGTGACTAAGTTAGATGATTTTTGCAAATATATAAATATAAATGAACTATGCATAGTAAGAAATAAAGAATATGAAGACTTTATAAAAGATTTATTAAGAGGAATTAAAGATAATAATAATTGGACCGGTCCCCGAATTTTTGTATTAAGAGGAGTTAGGAGAATTGATAATAAGGAGGAAAGAAACTATATTTTACAAGATTTTCATTTACTACCCACAGCGGGACATGCAGGTGTGCGTAGAATGACCAATAATATAAAAAGAAAATTTTATTGGCCTGGTTTAGACATTGATGTACAAGAATTTGTAGCTAAATGCGTTAAATGTCAAAAAATGAAGCATTGTAGGTATATCAAGGCGCCCATGGAGATAACTACAACGGCTTCATATGCTTTTGAAAAGATCTATCTTGACGTCGTAGGTCCTTTTGAGAAAGACATTGAAGGTAACGTATATATTTTAACAATACAATGCGAATTAACCAAGTTTATTGAAGCTTATCCTTTAAAAAATAAGGAAACCGTAAGTATAGCAAAAGCTTTAGTTGATAATTTTATTTTAAGATTTGGAATACCAAATGCCATGGCGACAGATCGTGGAACCGAATTTGTTTCTTCAGTAATGGAACAGGTATGTAAAATTTTAGAAATAAATAAATTGACTTCTACAGCATATCATCACCAATCTATCGGTGCACTTGAAAATACACATAAAAATTTAGGAGCATTTTTGCGAATACATTGTAATGGTCAAAAAGATACATGGAGTCATTGGTTACCATTTTGGTGCTATAGTTTTAATAATACGGTTCATACGGAAACAAAATATACGCCCTTTGAATTGGTTTTTGGTAGGCCTAGTGTAATACCATCTAGAGTAAGTCAATGCATAGAACCTTTATATAACCCAGAAAGCTATCCTTTAGACCTTAAATATAAGTTGCAAGTAGCACAACAAGATGCTCGTAATAACCTAATATTAAGTAAGCAGAATCGTTAGTCTTCTTATGACAAATATGTCAATAATGTAACATATAATAATGGACAATTAATATTAATTAAAAATGAAACAGCAAGTAAGTTAGATATTAAATGGCTTGGACCATTTGTTGTTTTGGAGGATTTAGGTGTTAATGTTAAAATTATGAAAAATAATAAACCTTATGTAATCCATAAAAATAAAACAAAACCATATATAACATAACAATAATAAAACTTTTATATACAATAATAAAATTTATACAAAAAAAAAAAATATTGTTACAACATTTTTTTTTTGTTTTTCTTTTCACCCCCGAGGTGAGGTGTAGTAATATGTATGTGTGTATCTTAGTATCTATCTAGTAGTATGTGTGTGTAATAGATCTAATATAAAACTATGTTATTCATTCCTAAGGAGAGTAATAAATCATAATTAATCGAATGCAGTTGTTTCAATAACACTAAATCCCCTCAAGGCGATGGTGATAAAATGACTCCACTGGGTCTAAATTTAAAATGACTGTGATGGGTATTTAATTGTATAGAAACTTCTGTGTCTAGGAATACTTATTACCGTCTGTTAGCACGTGGCTGTCGACTAATTAACACGTGGCTGCAATAAACCCATTCAATTATA
Source organism: Pseudoips prasinana (assembly GCA_951640165.1). Classification (NCBI taxonomy): domain Eukaryota; kingdom Metazoa; phylum Arthropoda; class Insecta; order Lepidoptera; family Nolidae; genus Pseudoips; species Pseudoips prasinana. The sequence goes on along the minus strand of OX621254.1, from coordinate 32,749,138 downwards.
GGTTTTCCTTGTATCGCACGTAGAATAAACACTAGTTAATTACTTACTTATCGTATGGGCAGTGGTTACCCTAGTGTAGGAGTTGTTCAAGCCGCCCAGTAGGTCTCTGACATGGCTCAACGAATGTTTACAATGACAGCTTAACGTGCCCTCCGAAGCACGGAGACGCTCAGACAAATTAGTTATGTAAGTAATAAGTGACTGCCTCGTTGGTCTAGCGTGTTCACCCGCAGAGAACGAGGTCCTGGGTTCAAATCCCGGGTCGGGCCAAAAGTGATTTTGGGACATTTCTGTAAAAAGAAAAATTTCTCAGCATCAGCCCGAAGTCTGGGAGTTGGCGGTATTATACCTCCGTGCCTCGGAGAGCACGTAAAGGCGTCGGTCCTGTACCTGACTTCTTTCCGGTCCCATCGGATCATGAGAGTGATGGAATAGAAAGTGCTCCTGTGTTTGCGCACACACTTGAGCACTATAATATGTCCCGCGCAGATGGCTAATCTCTGTTGAGACAGGCCGCCGTGGCCGAAATTCGGCTAGGAGGAAATTATTAGGTGACAAAGCGGGTGTTGAAATAATAATGTAATGAAATTAGGTTAGGGAATGTGTCATTGAGCTGAGTGTAAGCGAAGCTCTTTCTCAGGCGACTCATGTAGCTCGTTCCTCATCGTATTCCTCCTGAACGGCTGAACCGATCTTCTTAGAATTTGATACAATAGTGACAATACTCGAGAGTGCATATATTCATCTTTATGCATATAACTCAAACATATTGATAGTATTAGCATACGAGCTATTGATAGTTCGTTGTCAGCTCAGCTAAGTCACAACAATAATCCTACGGTTATTGCTTTAAGGGCCTTATGTAAATTATAAACCTATGACATGTTGATGGTACCTACATGGTGGAACAAGGTGCCGTTAGCATACCTGAGAAACTCAAAGCCTTTTTTTTTTTCTTTTTTTTTTGGTAAGGCACTCGCACCGACTAAACCTACCTGCCGTGGACTTCTGTTGGCGCCTAATGGGAGGAGCCCCGGGAACGCGGGTATGCTGCTCCGGTGCCCCCCTTTTGCAACATGTCCCAGATGTTTGGGACACGTACCTTGGGAGGGCTCTGGATTGCCCTTCCATATTGCCGACTCCTGCCAGTCCGGCACAGTGACTGCGCCACAAACAGTTCGCTGTCTTCCCGGGGCTGCTTGCAAGTGGCGGCAGTAGAGGACACTTCCCTGACTACCGCCGCAGCCCCGAGGGGTATTGGGCTACCGGCTGCCGCCGCCGCCCCGACGCCTCCTGCGTCTGCGAGCAGGATCACTTGAGAAACTCAAAGCCTAGGCATCATAGTTAAACAAAGGAAGTTAATCCTAGGAAAAATAGTATAATTTTTTCATGAATCACACATGTCTGGTATCTATGGATAGGTCTTCAAAAATGATAATGAGGCTTCTAATATGATGTTTTACTGAACTGCATATTTTGCGCGAGAGACACTTCCAAAGTTGTTAAGTGATGAGTGATGAGAGAGGACACTCATTACTTAACAACTTTGGAAGTGTTACCCTGTAATTTCTACAATAATAGAATGATGTAACTAAAAAAATATATAATGTACACATTACCATGGAAACTTGCACCGAAAATTGGTTTGAATCAGATCTAGTAAGTAGTCTTTTTAATACGCCATAAATCGTAAACGGCAATTTACCTTTTATTTAATCAACTGAAATACTTGCTGCTACGGAACCCTTCATGGGTGAGTCCGACTCGCACTTGCCCGGTTTTTTTAATACGTCATAAATCGTAAACCGCTGTTTACCTTTCGTTCAATGAACTCAAATACTTGCTGCTACGGAACCCTTTATCGGCGAGCCTGACTTGCACTTGGCCGCTTTTTTATACCTGCCAACGTAACCATAACCGAATTCCATAGTCGCTGGTTGTTCTTACCTGTATAGGGGACCCTATGTAAGAACAACCAGCGACTATGGAGTTGGGTTATGGTTACTTTGATAGGTATGTTACCGGCCAAACCCGATTTCAGGACAAACTAGTTTTGCCTAGGATAAACTAATTCTTCCTATATGCAATAGGATTAACTAGTATAGCCTAGTCCAAACTAATTTGTCCTAAGCCCGATAGGATTAACCAATTTAGCCTAGGCCAAACTAGTTGATCCTAATATATATAAAAATATAATAAACTAAAAAAACGTAAAATTGTAGGCGATGTTTTAAATAATGCATAAATAAATCTCAAAATAGCTCGTTCACGTTACCGCTCGTCAATAGAGAAATCCAAAGGCAATCTTATTAGAAAAATAGTCGATAAATTAGATAAAGAAGGCCCGTGGTCGCCCCTATACCATGAGTTTAAAGCAAATAGGTCTATAGATTTAGCTTATATTCAAAACATAAAAATCAATAATACCTACACCAGTGGCATAGAGGAGACCACGGAATCCTTACTTAATTCGCTCATACCTGATGATAGTTCCTTGAACGATAATGACTACCATAAGCAGATTAGACAGTGGGCAAACAATCCACCCGCTACCTATATGTCTAGTCTTCCTACAATTAATGAGTTTATGAATACTGTGAAATCGCTACCTGTTAACAAAGCTTCAGGTGAAGATAAAATATCCAACAAAATGATAATAGAAGCCACAAAACAATCCGGTGATTCAATACTAAAAGTTTTTAATCGTTGCATATCTGAAGGGACTTTTCCGCGTTCTTGGCGCAGCGGTTTTATTCGTATTATACCAAAAAATGGCGATAAACTGCCTGAAGACCCTAAGTCATACCGACCAATAACGTTACTGCCTTCCTTAGGCAAGCTTCTAGAACGACTTATTGTACCGCGATTGCTGCCGGGAGGACCAAAATTTCACGGAAATCAATTTGGTTTTACTGCGGGTAAATCGACAGTGGACGCAGCTATCTCAGTGAGGAAAGCTGTAAACTCGTCCGAATGTAAATACGTTTTGGCCATATTCCTAGATATTTCAGGGGCGTTTGATAATACTTGGTGGCCAATTTTGTTACAAAAACTTAAGTTACGCGGTTGTTACAGTAATATATATTCGATAATCACATCTTATTTCGTACATGGCTCTGCAACTCTTAAGCTTGGTCACTTCAGAGTCACTAAATCGTTAACCATGGGTTGCCCCCAGGGCTCAGTGCTCGCGCCGTATCTCTGGAACTTGGGTTTTGATGACTTCTTGACATTACCCTTGCCATCACGCTGCTCTCTAACGGCATATGCTGACGATGGCCTCTTACTTATACAGGGTAACTCCAGGAGAGAGTTGGAAAATCTGGCTCAAACTTGCTTAAGTATGATAAGTGAATGGGGTAAAAGAAATCGCCTTACATTTGCTCCTCATAAAACCTACCAACTCCTTCTTAAAGGTGAACTAAAATCCCCCCCGGGCGTAAAACTTAATAATGTTACTGTAAAACGCAAAATATCAACCTGTTATTTGGGTTTAGTTTTAGAAAAGAATTTCTCGTTTATAGAACATATTAAATCAGTTGGGGAAAAAGCTAAGCGAAACTTTTTTGCACTTACAAGGATATCGACGGCAACCTGGGGCCTCTCTTTTAATACTCTTAAAATCATTTACGGGGCAACCTATCTTGGGTGTATATGCTACGGCTCGCCTGTGTGGGCTGATAGGGCTACCATCGGAGCTGCTCGCCGTAAATTACTACAAAGCCAGAGGTTGGCGTTGATATTTCTGTGTAAAGCCTATAGAACAGTGAGCACAGAGGCCCTACCTGTCCTAGCGGGTGTACTACCGGTTGATCTTGAAGTACAAAGACGAGCAGCAATGTATTATTCTACGCGCGATAATTTAGAAAATGATTTCTTATCATTACGCGACCGTGCGAAAATAACCAGGCTATTTATGCCAATAGCTGACTTAAATAACGAACTACTAAATGAATGGCAATGTAGATGGAATACGTCAACCAAGGGTCGCCATCTGCAACAGTTCTTTCCGGACGTACGCGAACGGTTAAATAAAACTTGGCTAATCATAGACCATTGTGTTGCACAATTTCTTACCGGACACGGCAATTTTAAAAGTAAATTGTATAGTTTCAAATTAGTATCTTCACCGATCTGTCTGTGCTCAACATCCAGTAACGAATATGAACAAACTGCTCACCACATCCTGTGGGAGTGTGATCTCTGGCAAAATCAGCGTGATATTATGTTAAACAGCTTGCAACCAATATCTGGAGTAGTTTATTATACGGATCTTGTAGCAACAAGGAACAACTTCCGTGCGTTTAAGCGTTTTTGCCATACCTACTATTGGAATCAAATATAACAGCTCACTTAGGACCCTTAAATTGATCCTCGGTGCTTTTGCAGCTGGCTTCTCTAGTTGCAAATCTCTCATTTTATGAGGCTATAGCCTCTTTACATCATTCTGTCTCCCGCTTTGCTCTGGAGGGAAGTGGAACTATTCATTTTCTAACTCCTCCTTTTTTTTCTGTTTCTGATTAAATTCGTTGCGGGATCCAAGACAGTTAAAGCGATTCCCCGGGACATGCCTGAGCTTCACCGCTCAGTGTCATTTCATTGTGTGCCACTGTTGATCCTGGCTTACAGGAGTTGCAGTGGTGGGTAAGAGGGAGGGACTGGTCCCGTAAAAAAAAAAAAAAAAATATATATATACGCGCACTCTAGGATAAACTAGTACGGCATAGTTTAAATATTATTATTATTGACTTTCTAGATATACTATGACTTTTAGATTAGCTATGATTGTTTGTATTACCAATTTTTCATAACTTTTAATAAATATGATTGTTTTTCCAATTATGGAGAATTTTATTCAGTTTATCTTTTTATTTTGACTTTCTAGATATACTATAATATTTAGACTAGGCCGTACTAGTTTATCATAGAGTGTGCGTATTTATATCAGGATCAACTAGTTTGGCCTAGGCTAAACTGGTTTATCCTATCGAGCTTAGGATAAATTAGTTTGGACTAGGCTATACTAGGCTATCGCATATAGGAAGAACTAGTTTATCCTAGGCAAAACTAGTTTGTCCTGAAATCGGGTTTGGCCGGTAATAGGTATATGTCCATGAACAGAAACTTTCAGCTTTTATAAAATAAAGAAGGTCTTGCTGTCGTGGGCTCTTGGGTTATTATTTTGTAGTTATTTTATGCACTTGGCTGGTTCCATAAACACGTGTATACCTATAGTTCTGTTTCCTTGTGTTGTGTGGGTGCAATTTATACACATGATTATGTAATGGGCGACGTGACCTGACCCAGGCATTGCCATGATGATGGCTTTGTTTGTTTCAAGAACTCTGATTTTTGAATATTTATTAAATCATAGTTTTTATTATTAACTAATGCGAAGCGCGATGTCGGTAGACCTCTGCTTCGCTTTAAAGACTGCACCAAGCGGGATATGGCCGCTTTTAAAATTGACCACTGTAGCTGGGAAAATCTCGCTGAAAATAGAGTTGAATGGCGCAAACGTGTAGTGGAGGGTCGTAAGATCTGTGACGAAGCCTGGTTCGGAGTACTTGCTGATAAGAGACAGAAGCGACATGAAAGCGGCTTGGCACCAACCACCGCAAAATTCTCTTGTCAGGTCTGCGGCAGGCTATGTCGCTCTCGCATCGGTCTGTTTAGCCACAATAAGAAATGTCTCTCAGACAATGCGCCGTAAATCATCTTTAACAGACGCAAAGGCCATATATATATATGGTTTAATTTATTATTTTTAGCATTTTAAACATGCTATACTGAAAACAAAATTCAGACTTCTTTAAGATGAATTGTATAAATTTAAGTGTGGATGGGAATTTAACTTGCAGTTGTTAGCCGTGTAGGTTTCGGTAAGATGGCGTTAAAGCCTGTATTTTGGCACTCTAGGATTTCGGGGGGGCCTGGAGTGCCAAAATACAGGCCTTGGCTTAGTTTGGACTCCAGATCTCCCACAAGTTGCAACTTCTTACATTTTGTCAACTTTATTTCTTTCATGTTAATATCATGTAATTTGTGGAGATGAAATAAATCATTTTTGTATTGTATTGTATAAAGCGCCTTAAATGCGTTAAGAAATATCGAATGGATTGTATAAATTCGTAGTGTCAGTACCACGGTGTGGTGGCGGAGCGGTTAAAGCACGTGGGGCCGGATACCCCGTGGTCGTGGGTTCGATTCCCATCCACACTTAAATTACAATTAATTTTAAAGATGTCTGATAAACTATGTTTTGCCATAAAGCATGACAAGCCAGGGGCTCTACCGGCTAAGTTCGCGGTACCGGCGTTCAAATAAATAAAGGTTAAAAATGACTTAATCAATCGTTACATCGGCTTCCATGAGTACATGTGACGTCATAAATGGTCCGGATTCGATTGTCAACGTTGAAGCCGATTTAACGATTGATTAAGTCATTTTTAACCTTTATTTATTTGAACGCCATCTAATAAATCGATGTTCGGCGACTTAGCCGGTCGAGCCCCAGGTCTTTCCAACGACAGATGATAGAAAAAGCTTTCGGATCCCTTTAGGTAATATGTATGTTATTTATACATGCGTACTAATATTATAAATGCGAAGGAACCTCTTTCTGTCTGTTGCGCTTTCCCGCCAAAACTACAGAACCGATTTAAATTAAATTTGGTACACAGATAGTCAAGAGCCTGAGAAATGACATACGTTACTATTTAATGCGAAAAAGAGTTGGAGGGATTTGAAAAGGGGATGAAAAGTTGAAAGGAGTATCGTCATTTTTAGAGCTAGAAGCTTGACAGGCAGTTGATTCGATATAAATGGATATGCCATACAAAGTTTGTAAAAGTTTCACCCTCAAGAGTGGAAAATACCAATAGGGAATAGAGGGTGAAAATTTTATATATGTGTTGTATAGGTTTATGTGAATGTTTTATAAGTTTGCGACAGGTAACCAAATTGTTAGAGATATTCAGTAACATTTACGAAGTCATTACAAAATGCGCGGAAGAAGTCGCGGGCACAGCTAGGCATATTATGCTAGACATGATACGCCTTTCGTCGCCGTCACCACGGAGCATATTATAATTTTTTTTTTTTATTAAATGCAACTCCCGCACTAGGGAATCAAATCTCTGTGTCGCGGGTACATTAATACAAATTACATCCAGAATCAAAACAACTATTTATGGGTCACACAAATAGACTCGAACCCGCGACACGAAGCGGTGAGGAGACTATCTTAGCCGCTGCGCTTCACGTGCAATACAAAAATAATTTCAACATGGTTCTAAGCTTCGACAATCCGTTCAGAATTTCAAAAGTAATTCCATATCATTGGACTTTCTATTATGTTATTTTATTGTACTGTTGACAATTTATTTGAATAAAATTGCTATTATTCGTCTGAGCAATAAGCTTTGATATTTCGCCAGAGAAACGCGTAAAAGATCGCCGAGTTCTTTTTTAACCCCTGACGCAAAATCCGGGGGGTGTTATAACTTTGACGCGTCTGTGTGTGTGTGTCTGTCTGTGGCATCGTCGCTCTCGAACTGATAAAACGATTTTCATTTTGTTTTTTTTTGTTCAATCAATAAAGTGGAAGAAACCAATCTATACAAATAAATAAAATTGGAGTGTCTGTTTGTAATATTGAAATAACCGGTTTTTACTACATTAATATGAATATATATACGGTACATACACCAAAATGACATTTTTTACAATTTTTGTCTGTCTGTCTGTTTGTTCCGGCTAATCTCTGAAATGGCTGGACCGATTTTGTCGGGACTTTTATTGGCAGGTAGCTGATGTAATAAGGAGTAACTTAGGCTACTTTTATTTTCGAAAAAGTCTTTTATTTTACAAGAAAAACGAAATAAACTAATTAACACGCGGACGAAGTCGCGGGCACAGCTAGTAGATAATAAAATACAAGTAAGCATACATACCTAAAAGATGGCTGGTGATATAACGCAGCAGCAGGAAATAACTGGCAGAATATTGCAAAAGATTGGTACAAATCTACCATAGGAGATGAAAGTTTATCATTTCCAAAGAAAAATCATGACATACACTTTTAAACTTTAGCGTATCATAATTATATATAAACATAGTTAACAGGTATTAACGCGACTAACCTTATTGTTATTTTCCCGACGTTCCGACCAACCGTCGGGGAAATAACAATAAGGTTAGTCGCGTTAATACCTGTTAACTATGTTTATATATAAAAAAGCATGACATTAATTACTTAAACTCGTGAATATATGCGGAGGTGAATGTTTTTTTAAATATCACACTTAACATTGTGCTATAGTGATTTTAAAATTGTCTTCCACTTCGTGTCCCGTTCCCCGCGCAGTACAACTATTTGGGAGGCCCATAAATAGTTGTTCTGAGTCTGGATTCAAATACAAAATTATTTATTTGTCAAACATAGGTGTACAAAGATCTTATGTTATTATAAACATTTTGCCAATAGTGACATACAATTTTTTCATATAGGTACTTATGTTCAAAAATTATGGAGACATTACAGTATATCAGATATTATAGAATTGTAGAGACAATTATTGTATTACTTAAATTAAAATATCATTAAGAAAATCATTTAATGTGTAATAACATCTTGTAAGTAATAGGTCCCATAAAATGAGTTTAATATTTTTTACTGGCGAGCATTTTATCTTGTCAGCTATATATTTGGGGAGTAATACCAAAAAAACTTTTTTTCATAAGTTCAGTTTTACATTTCACATGGCATAATGTGTGAATGTGTTTTTGGAATAAGTCTAGATTGTTTTTAATAAATAATGCGGTTTCAAAGATATATAAAGACGGTAGAGGTAAAATTTTGTGTTTTTGAAAATATGGAATGCAACTATCATTCTGTATTTTACATTGGAATAATGTAATCTATGTCCATCAATTGTAGGTTCGTTAAGTACTTCGCGACGGATGGATTAATTTCTCTATTAATTTTCCCTCGTTGGTCTAGCGGTATCGTGTTCACCCGCAGAGATCGAGGTCCTGGGTTCAAATCCCGGATCGGGACAAAAAGTGATTTTGGGACATTTCTGTCAAAAAAGAGAAATTTCTCAGCATCAGCCCGGAGTCTGGGAGTTGGCGGTACTATACGCCCGTGCCTCGGAGAGCACGTAAAGCCGTTGGTCCTGTGCCTGACCTCTTTCCAGTCGTGTCACCTAGGCGTCTCATCGGATCATGAGAGTGATGGAATAGAAAGTGCTCCTGTATTTGCGCACAAACTTGAGCACTATAATATGTCCGGGACGCGGGACATCTCTATTGAGACCGGCCGCCGTGGCCAAAATTCGGCTAGGAGGACATTATTATTATTATAATTTCTCTAGTGCATACAATCTTGAAGACAGAGCTACGTAATGCACGGGGAGCAGTGCCCCGTAATCACAATTTTTTCTCATAATGTTGGCAACACTTTTTGCGTTCCAATCTAATCACCGTAGGCACCTTCCGAAAGATGTTTTTAAAGCGACTGTGACAAAAAAATAACAAGAGAATAATAATGAGCACGGCTTTACTTGGTTCGCGAAAAAACTTAACTATTGTGTATAGTTTTTATAATATTACTCAGCTAAGTATATATAGTACTAGCAGTGCCCCGCGGTTTTACCTGCGTTAAGTTTTATAAATTATCATAGCTCCTCCCCCGTAGGTGATAGCGTGATAATATGTATCCATGTTGACCAGACCTTTCAGTAATATTCAAACAAAATTTGAAGTAAATCCATGCAGTATTTGTTGAGTTTAGCCCGGACATACATACAGACAAACAGACACACAGACAAAACTTCTAAAAGCTATATTTTTGGCTTCGATATCGACTGTAGATCACGCCCCAATAACCCTTTTTAAAACATATTCCATGTACAGTTCTGATTTTCCTACGATTTTATTATAAATTATATATAATTATAATTTTGACTGTCTCGTTGGTTTAGCGGTAGCGTGTTCTATCCTCCTATCGGGATGAGGTTCAAATCCTGGGTCTGCCAAAAATGCTTTGTATTTTTTCTAGCAAAACACCTTTTAAAAGTAAAACACCCAATAAAACTATACTCAGTCGTGACGGGTAGCCATTCCGTCGGATTATGGGAGTGACGGAATAGAGAGCGCTTCCAAGATTACGCACACCTGTATAACAGGTCTCCAGGCTCCCCCCGTCTTGGACATAAAGTTTAGAGGCTTACGTATTCCAAATTAAACAAAGTTATAAGCTAAAGTTTTGAGAGAATAATATTATTAATAGAATTTGTAATGTGTTACACATACGAAGCAAAATAGGAAATAAACACAAAAAAAAATTATTGAGATGTGAGTGTGTGAATGTGTGTATTTGTGTTCTAATAATTTTTATTATTGAGTTAGAATCAATTTTTCTGTCTCATCATAGTTTAAGCTACATAACCACTTTGTAACCGTGTATTTACATTTTTTCTCTTTAAATCTGCGGGACGAAAGCCTCCCCCAAGAGTCATCTTGGGGGGATATGCCATAATCGCCACGGTTGGCAGACTTTGGCGATCGCAGTTGGTCATAGTACTCAGAGAGACGCTGCTGCCCGTGCTCTGGTAGATATTCCCTAGGGTCGACTTCTACGCCACCCACGGGGTGAGATGGGTGATGATAGTCAGTCTGATATTAGCCGCCGTCACCACACAGTTGCATCAGCACCTCTGTATATGTATAAGTATGTACATATATTGTGTATAATAATATCCAGGGACAATGTCACACAGATCATCCTAGCCCCAAACTAAGCAAAGCTTGTACTATGGGTACCAGGCGACGATATACATACTTATATAGATAGATAAATACTTATATACATAGAAAACATCCATGACTCAGAAAGAAATATTAGTGCTCATCACACAAATATTTGCACTTACCGGGATTCGAACCCAGGACCACAAGCTTCGTAGGCGAGAGCACTACCAACTAGGCTACGGTGACCGTTGTATATGTACGTACATAGGAACACGTGTATGTTGACATTTTTGAGATGGGGAAAAAACCATTGAATTTATCAGATATCTATTATATTAATCGTTCCTTTTAGTCAAATTCAGCCACGGCGGGCAGTCTCAATGGAGATAAGCCGCAAACACATGGGCACTTTCTATTCCAGCACTCTAATTATCACATGGGACGACGGCTATACGTGCTCTCTGAGTATGATACCGCCAACTTCGGGCTGATACCGAGAAATATTCATAACAGATAACTCCCAAAATTACTTTCTCCGCCCGGGATTTGTCTGCGGTTGATCATGTTACCGTTAATTCCAACTATCCACGGCAATCGTAATTGGGCAGGATTTTAATGACGTCTTTACCGACTAAAATTCTTTTTTCTTTTTATTTGTTACGGCATGGGAAATGTGAGAGAGCGTTGTGGTGTGAAAGAGGATGTAGTCACAAAGATTAAAAAAGGTATGCTGAGATGGTTTGGCCATTTGGAAAGGATGAATGAAAGAAGATTGACAAAAGAAGTATACCTGGCCTTTGTGAATGGTACAACCGGAAGGGGAAGACCTCGTAGAACGTTCTCTGATCAAATCGGAGACGTACTTAAGAAAGGTCAGGTCAGAAGTACCCTAAACGGGCGAGCATGTATGAAGAATATAATGTCAGTAAACGAAGCGAAAGAGGTGTGCAAGGATCGTGACAAATGGAAGTCCGTATTCTCTGCCTACCCCTCTGGGAGACAGGCGTGAGTATATGTATGTATGTATGGGAAATGTTTACGCTTGCCACCCGTAATAAGTCCCTATGGGTGGATATTTGACGGTCACCGTAGCCTAGTTGGTAGTGTTCCTGCCTTCGAAGCTGGTGGTCCTGGGTTCGAATCCCGGTAAGTGCAAGTATTTGTGTGATGAGCACGAATATTTGTTTCTGAGTCATGGATTTTTTCTATGTATATAAGTATTTATCTATCTATATACTATGTGTATGTATATCGTCGCCTGGTACCCATAGTACAAGCTTTGCTTAGTTTGGGGCTAGGAGGATCTGTGTGACATTTTCCCGAGATATTAGATATTATTATATTATTTCGGACTCGCACCGACTAAATCTACCTGCCGTGGACTTCTCTTGGAGCCTGATGGGGGAACCCCGGAAACGTTGGTTTGCTGCTCCGGTGAAATCGAAATACCGTTTTAAAAACTCAGCACCGACTTCCAAATAATCCTAAAAGTGTAAAATTACCTCAGTTTCTTTTTTATCCTGGGAAATTATTTACACGCGGCCACCTGATCCCAAATTAAGCAGAGCATGTACTATGGAAACCAGATAACTGATATTCTACATATACTACTTTTTATTTGTAACTACATACTTATATAGATAATTACACCCAGACTCAGGACCAACAGATATGTTCATACACACAAATATCTGTCCTGGGTGGGAATTGAACGACCACGACCACGACCACGACCTCCGGCGTGCAAAGCAAGCATTTGCCAACCACGCCAACAGGCCCGTCAAATCGAAAATTCATTATTTTTAAAACATATTATATATAACCGATATTATATATAACCGATTTCCAAATCACCTTAAAAGTATAAAATAAGTTTTACAGTAAGTTTAAACACACATGTCCATTTCCGGAATTTTAGTAAATGGGAAAAGTTTAATTAATAATCCTTGCCAGTTAGAGAGGATAACGGCTAAAGCTTGTTATCCCGTAACCATGGCAACTATGGCAAGTTAACTCCATCGCTCGAGTCCAAAGGGCAAAACTTTGTAGATACAGTCACCTGCGACAATATGTGTACTGGCCCAATGGTCTAGATGTTAGTGACCTTGATTGCTGAGCTGGACTGGTCGTGGGTTCGGTCCCCGACCATGACAAATCTTTATATGATGAGCACGATTATTTCTGTGCCTGGGTGTAATTTATCTAAAATAAAAACCGGCCAGGTGCGAGTCGGACTCGCGCCCGAAGGGTTCCGTACCATTATCAATAAAAACGAGCATAAAATTCACTTTTGTTGTATGGGAGCCCTCAAATATTTTTTTATTTTGTTTTTTAATATATGTTGTTATAGCGGCAACAGAAATACATCATCTGTGAAAATTTCAAGTGTTTAACTATCACGGTTCATGAGATACAGCCTGGTGACAGATGGACAGACAGACAGCGAAGTCTTAGTAATAAGGTCCCGTTTTACCCTTTGGGTATGGCACCCTAAAAAATGACAACTTCACATAAATGTTAATTTAATCTAAATTTGATCTGCCAGCGTGTATCGTTCGTAGCTTAACGCAGAGCGCCTACCCCAGATTGGTAGATGGTGCAGGTTCGAGACCCGCCGGACGATCAAATTTATGATTTCCCATTTTTGAGATTATATTGACGCTTTGCATTGCGAATAATGCTATAAAATTCAAATGTTAATTTGTCACGGAATAAATGAATTTTGTTTTTGGAATTTGTTTTCTTCCATTGACAGAATCTGCAGATTGTATTGTCTGCCATATTTCAATTATTTGTTTTTTTTTGTGCCATATTGAGTTACTGCACTTGTTTTGTAACGTTTAAGCTCCATAGTAGTTCTTCCGACAGCTGGCTGTGGCCACAAATCACAGCCTTCGAGTACTTTACTCCGATCGAGTTGCCACTTTTCAATGGCTGCCGATGTACTTTGAGCATTTGGATTAGTAGACCCGTTTCTTGGTTGTAGTAGGTACCAACGCCAGCACATCAAGCTACCCCTATCTGACAAAATTTCCCCAATTGAAACTGAACCTTATGCTTATGTGATAAAGTTGAAAATCTATAAAAGATATTTGACAGATTGGGGTAGCTTGATGTGCTGGCATCTGTAGCATTCGGGTCCGGATTCGGGACCTTTTTGTGGGTTATCAACTTTATCTTAGCAAGCAGCTATCGACTAAATGGAAATAATAAATATACTTACATAAAATAAGAAGAAATTTCGTACACAGCAGTTCTTTCTTGGGTTATCCCAAATAGAAATGAAACGATCTTTATTTGCTATCCTAATGGAGACATTGCTGCTTTTCGGCTGTCTGTTTGTCCGTTTGCGTCACCGATTTCAAATTAGAATATTTAACATAACCTTTCCGGAATTACTCACAGATCCAAATTACGAATTTTCCATAACTGAGTTGTTGACTGAATTGATTTTTGGATTTTTCCCGAATGAGTCATAAATTTCTAATAAGGACTTATTAAATTAATTTGATTTGATTACCTAAACATGATTGCGACATTTAATTCAATACTTCTGAGAAGTTATGTTATGACGAAATGACAGTGATCTGACTAAATATTTAGTCATGAATACAAAAATACATACAACAATGAATAAACGATAAGTAATTATCTAGAAATAATAATGGCTCATAAGAAAATATACAAAGTACCGGTTTATCATTATGTAAATCACAACACTTAGTCATATACGGTATGACGGTCACTATAGCCTAGTTGGTAGTGCTCATGCCTACGAAGCTGGTGGTCCTGGGTTCGAATCCCGGTAAGTGCAAATATTTGTGTGGTGAGCACGAATATTTGTTTCTGAGTCATGGATGTTTTCTATGTATATAAGTATTTATCTATCTATATAAGTATGTATATCGTCGCCTGGTACCCATAGTATAAGCTTTGCTAAGTTTGGGGCTAGGATGATATGTGTGGCATTGTCCCCAGATATTATTATTATATTATTATTATTATATACATAGTGACATGCAAATAGTTTAATTAATTTCTATGTTTGGTCCTTTTCAAAAAGTCTACTACCGTGTAAAATGTTCTTTCTAACAACCATATTTCGGCTTTTTTTTTTAATTTCCGAAGTGATAGTACCTTAATAACAGCAGGCAATTCATTAAACATAATAATAATAATATATAGGGACAATGTCACACAGATCATCCTAGCCCCAAACTAAGCCAAATGTCATGAATGGTTCACATCTTATTTACAAAACAGAGAACAACTGGTAGAAATAGAATATTACAACCACAAAACAAACGAAATAGAATTATTCAGGTCTAATAAAATACCAATCAGAGCCTCAATCCCGCAAGGAAGCGTTATTGGCTGGTTTCTATTTCTTGTGTATATCAATGACCTGCCCAACCATATCCAAGAACCATACGTCTTGTTTGCAGATGATTTATAGATAATTGCAGAATATGACTCCAATATCAACCTAAATAATAAACTGAACTCAATACTGAATGATACTACAAATTGGATGACCGAACATAATCTGGAAATTAACCTTCTTAAAACTAAAATAATGACATTCCACCCTCGCCAAAAAACATCGTTAGACATAAATTTTAGATTCAAAGACTCTAAATTAGAAACTGTTTGTAAGTTCACTCTATTGGGCCTAGACATAGACTTACACTTTAATTGGAAGTCCCAAATACAAAAATTAAGAGCGAAGCTATAATTTAGATAGCTTCGCTCTTAATTTTTGTATTTGGGACTTCCAATTAAAGTGTAAGTCTCATATGCATTCAGAGAGATTAAAAAGACTACAGACCTCAAAACTGCGATAGTCATGTACTATGCGTACGCTTATGCATGGCTTAAGTATGGTGTCATCTTATGGGGTAATAGTACTGACGCGCCTACTTTATTTACCATACAGAAAAAGCTTATTCGAATCATAGCTAATATACAACAAGTCGATAGTTGTAAACCTCACTTTAGGGAACTGAAGATTTTAACCTTACCCTGTATTTATATATACGAAATTTGTAAGTTTGTACGTATACATCCCGAATTATACACCAAAAGAGAAGACATACAGAATAGATTTACTCTAAGACACAAAAACAGACTAAACATTCCAACATCACGACTTAAAATGCATTCATCAAGTGCATATGTAATGTCAATAAAAATATATAATAAACTACCGGAACAAATTAAGAATATAAATAAATATAGTATGTTTAATAATAAATTAAAGCAATTTCTAATACACAAAACCTACTATAATATAAACGAATACATGAATGATAAACTATGACTGGAACTCCAACAGATATTAAATATTTAATTAAATTACTGTTACATTCACTTTGACATTCATGCATTTTAAATAAACAATCGTATGTATTATCTCAATTATTATAAGTTATGTATATTATATGAAGTGACCCCAGACATTAATATTGTATAAATTTTAATTATAATCTAAATATATTAAGTAGGTTTGAGTTATTATGACTTAGATGCAATTATGTAATTTTAATGTTTAATTTACTGTAATTACTCTAAACTTATGTTGCTGTGCCCTTACAGGGTCCATAACTGTACCTAAGCTTTAAGCCTATTGTTAACACCTTCACTCACATTATGGTATGCAAATAAATGGATATGAATATGAATAAGCAAAGCTTGTACTATGGGTACCAGGCGACGATATACATACTTATATAGAAAGATAAATACTTAAATACATTATGATTCACTGGATGACAACGGTTCTGTGCGTGCATTAGCTCACATAACAACCAATCACAATGTAAGTAAAAAACATGACATTTAAAAAAAGAATCGTAAATTGAAAGCAAAAGAAGAAGAAAAAAGCAAGCCCGGAGTTTCTTTGTGGCTTTCTTCTCCAGGTCGTCCACCTAGGTAGCTAGAGAAAGCCGCAGGCTAGCTAGGGTAGGTTCCTCAGCGGCGAGGATCGCTTTGGCCCATTAACGCGTGATCGGTGATCCCGTGCATGTGATCACACCCTCATTTAGAAATTCGTCTTTTGCTTTAGTCTTTCATTCTTTAATTTTATTATAGTAGAACTAAATTTCAAAATAATAGATTAGTAAATTGTTATTTATTTAAGGATTTCAGTAAATATATGCGATAAAACAAACCGCACGGACTGACAAATTAATTTTTTTTTGTAACTATTTACTATGTTTATGTACTGCATTGTGACCTTGACAAGTACAAGTGTATGTTAATACCCAAGTGCTGAATAAAATTTCATTTCGTTTCATTTCATTTCATTACATAGAAAACATCCATGACTCAGAAACAAATATTCATGCTCATCACACAAATATTTGCCCTTACCGGGATTCGAACCCAGGACCACCAGTTTCGTAGGCAGAAGCACTACCAACTAGGCAACGGTGAATATAGGTACGTCCACACATCACGTAGCTGCTTTTCATGTATAAAGTTAAGGCATCAAGGCAAAACTATTCTGATTTCGACTATTTTTAGGGAATAATTCATGGTCTTTTGGCCACGGTTCAGGACTTTCTTTTCTAAAAAAGACGATGGCTTATTATTAAACATTCACTTTTGTTATACCGTAAGTAAAATAGATTATAATTACACCAACGAAAGCTTTATCATTAACTTTCACCATTTAAATAAGCAATTGACTAAAGTTTATTGTTGCAGCTGTATTTAATAACACAGTTCGCGAATCGATCTTTTAATAAAGGTAACTATAGAAAGTTGCAGGTCAGTTAAGATAAAATATAATATAGTTTATTAATATCAATATAATAATAGTAATAATGTCCTCCTAGCCGAATTTCGGCCACGGCGGCCAGTCTCAACAGTGATTAGCCATTTGCGCGGGACAACACAGGGGCACATTCTATTCCATCACTCTCATGATCCGATGGGATGCCTAGCGACACAACCGGAAAGAGGTCAGGTACAGGACCGACGACTTTACGTGCTCTCCGAGGCACGGGGGTATAATACCGCCAACTCCCAGACTTCGGGCTGAACCTGAGAAATTTTTCTTTTAAAGTCCCAAAATCACTTTTGGCCCGACCCGGGATTTGAACCCAGGACCTCGTTCTCTGCGGGTGAACACGCTACTGCTAGACCAACTTTGTGAGCCGCATCATTTTCTGTGTGGCTGATGGCATAGAATATCACCCCATCTCATCCCGTGGGGGGGAGTAGAAGTCCTCACGCGTAGAGCGGCCAGCAGCGTCTATCTGTGTACTATGACCATCATACTGCGATCGCCAACTCGTCTGCCAAGCTTTTATTTTTTTCTTTAAAGCCTCAATCAATCAATCAATCGTTTATTTGCAAGAACATGGTACAAAATAGATGATAAATAGTTTAATACATTCACATATTCTGCCACATAATTATGGCGTGAAAATTTTATTGTTCTTAAAACTATTAAGTACTAGTGGCCCGGTACGTGCTTCGCTACGTATAAGGCATAGTAATAAAAAAAATGATTATAAAGTTCATTTATTCAAACAAAAAAATATTTTAAATTGCTAAAAGATGTTGATTTTACACTTTTTTAAATTTTCTCTACGTACAAACCTTCCCTGGACTTCCACGAATAATTCAAGACCAAAATTAGCCAATTCGGTAAAGGCGTTGTTGAGTTATAACATTACAACGAAAAGTGGCATTGATTTTTATATATTTAGAAGATTATTCTCACTCACTAACTATTGAAAAATCTGGAAACTTGACCTATGAAACTATGAATTTGAATTAAATTTGAAAGGTTAGGTAGGAGATGCCAGCTAAGTTCTAATTTTAGGGCAAGGCTGAATAATAAAATAATAATACCTGGGACATTATTTACACACGGCCATCTGATCCCAAATTAAGCATAGCTTGTACTATGGAAACCAGATAACAAATATCATACATAATAATATATTACTTTTCTTTTGTAAATACATATAGGTAATTACACTCAGACTCAGGACAAACAGACATGTTCATGCACACCAATATCTGTCCTGGGTGGGAATCGAACCCACGACCTCCGGCGTGAAAAGCAAGCATTTGCCAACCACGCCAACAGGCCCGTCGAATTAAAGGGGTCTCAAGACTAAAATGTGCCCTAAATCGGCCCAGAATTTATCAAATAGTTGATTTCATACATTCATTTTTCATTTCTTACTTCTCATGGACAGTTTTGTCTATATCAAGGTTGTCTGGAAGAAATTGCAGCTAGTGATAAGACCACCCTTTGTATATAATAATAATATTAGTATGATTATATACAAAGGGTGGTCTTATCACTAGCTGCAATTTCTTCCTTTATAAAAAGGCGAAAGTTTGTGAGTGTGTGACTGTGTATGTTTGTTACTTCTTCCAAACGGCTGGAGCGATTTTAATAAATTTTGGTATGGAGTTAGCTGACACCCTGGATTAACACATAAGCTATAATTTACAAAGTTTAATGCGGGCAAAACCGCGGGGCACAGCTAGTTTATAATAACTGTTTAAGTAATTAATTTGTAATTTCAGTTTTCAGTTTAATGCAGTATTTACTCACTAACATATAAAATAAACCCTGTTTCTTTCATGTATAAGAATAATAAATATATACTTGTATGCTATATATCTTATGTAAAGGACCTACGGATTTACGTGCTCTCCGAGGCTCTATATATATACTATATCCTACTAATATTAAGCTTGTAATTATAGATGGATGGATGTTTGATACTCTTTCACGTAACAACTACTGAATGGATTTTAATCAAACTTTACAATAACATAGCTTATACATCAGAATAACTCATAGGCTACAATTTATAAAGATATTGTGTAAATTGTCCAAAATATGACGACAGGCGTCAAGTAAGTAGGAAAAATCTACCATCTGCGAACTATTCCAGCGTGCACTGCCAATACCGCTAGAGGTATATATACATCCTACTACCTAATATTATAAATGCCAAAGTTTGTGAGTATAGATGTATGGATGTATGTTTGTTACTCTTTTACGATAAAACTAGTTTAACGCGGGTAAAACTGCGGGGCATAGCTAGTATACTATATATAGAAATATATAATAATAATAGATTTATTTCTTCTTATACACAGAAAATTACAAAGAAAGTGTCTTATTAACTAATTTATGCATAACATTAAAAAAAGGTGAAATCTGTTTGAGAGGCTGGTATCCGTACTAGGTGGGTAACCTGTATAATAATAATAATATCTAGGGACAATGTCACACAGATCATCCTAACCCCAAACTAAGCAAAGCTTGTACTATGGGTACCAGGCGACGATATACATACTTATATGGATAGATAAATACTTATATACATAGAAAACATCCATGACTCAGAAACAAATATTCGTGCTCATCTCACAAATATTTGCACTTACCGGGATTCGAACCCAGGACCACCAGCTTCGTAGGCAGGAGTACTACCAACTAGGCTACGGTGACCGTCAAATATATGTATATCACAGATATATGATAGATGACCAGTCCCTAACTCTAGACATAGAGGTGTTATGGTAAGAGTAGTTTGTCGTTCAATAATCATGTTATCATATAAGCATGTGTATCAGTTGCCTGGTTACCACCAAAATAAGCTCTGCCTAGTTTGGGATCAAATGGCAGTGTGTAGGTTGTCCTAAGGTAATTATTAATTCATTCTTGACTTCATTAATCAACGCCTGTACAAAAAGGGCGCACTTAATAGTATATATGTATTCGTTGTTAGAAATATGATTCAGCAACGAATGTTCTACTATTGTGTTCTAGGTCTAAGGGTTGGGGTGGGGTTGATGAGTCAGTGGGGGAGTGAGTCAGGCCTTTTCTTTCCATATGTAGGTTCAATTTCTTAGAATCGATATGTACGTCAGTGCTAAGCTGGCTTTTGCCATACCTACTATTGGAATCAAATATAACAGCTCACTTAGGACCCTAAAATTGATCCGCGGTGCTTTTGCAGCTGGCTTCTCTAGTTTGCAATTCTCTCGTTTAATGAAGCTATAGCCTCTTTATATCATTCTGTCTCCCGCTTTGCTCTGGAGGGAAGTGGAACTATTTATTTCTGACTCCTGCTTTTTTTCTTTCTGATTAACTTCGTTGCGGGATCCAAGACAGTTAAAGCCATTACCCGGGACATGCCTGAGCCTCACCGCTCAGTGTCATTTCATTGTGTGCCACTGTTGATCCTGGCTTACAGGAATTGCAGTGGTGGGTAAGAGGGAGGGACTAGCCCCGTATAAAAAAAAGTGCTAAGCTGGTCTAAATACGTGTATATTTTAAAGCCCACGCGCTTTAATTGGCAAGTTGATTTGTCTTTTATTTTCATAAAAAGAACAAACCCCTTAACATATTTCCTGAAAAATAAAATAGAATATTTTCATATTCCATTCTTCTTTAGGATTCCATAGCCAAAGAGTAAAACGGGAACCTATTACTAAGATTCTGCTGTTGGTCGGTCTGTCTGTCTGTCCATCTGTCACATGTATCTCATGAACCGTATTAGTTTAGACTGTTGATAATGTTACAGATGATGTATTTTAGTTGCCGCTATAGCAACAAACATTAAAAAAGCAGTATAAAATAAATATTAAAGGGGGGCTCCCATATGACAGTCATGATATTTTTGCTCGTTTTATATACAGTTTAAAATAAATAATGAAATTAAAATATTTAACAATTATTTAAGTGGGCCTCCTATACGAGTGATTATTTCGCCGTTTTCATGGATAATACGGAAGCCTTCGTGTTCGAGTCCGACTCGCACTTGCCCGGTTTTTCTTTAATAACACAACGCCTGTTGTAGGAAATGAATCCCGATGTGTCTGGAATTCACCAAAATGCAATTCACATACACAAAACCTATAAATTGGCTACACAAATACAACTATTTGTGTGACCCAAATATGTACATGTTTTTGTTTGGGATCTGAGTATGCTTTGTGTTTCAATAATCTACTTGTACCCACGGCAACATATCAAGAGAAAACAATAATTTTATTTTCATACCATACATTCAATTGTGGTATACATTTTAAACATGTCTAATTTTATCCGTACTGGCATGAAAAATGGCCCTATCTCAGCTAGTATTACATTTCTGCAGTGCTGATCTTCCGATAAGCTATACAATTCCAATATAAGCTGACCTCTGATCTCACGAAAATCCTATACAACGCGGGCTCAGCTTATACTGGATAAATATATCTTGATATAAAGCCGTGTGTTGAGAATTAAATAGGTATCTATAGTTAAATTGTATTATTATTCATGTTCCGATTTATATCCCTACCCGCAATAGTCTATTTGCATTAAAAAATCAAGTGTGTTTTAGATCACACGCCTGAGGTAAAACTTAGATATACGAAACGTAACTCTCTTTCTATCTTCACTAACTTATATCTCCCACTCAACTTCCGTTCGCTTCACCCAATCATATTTTTAGGGTTCCGTAGCCAAATGGCAAAAAACGGAACCGTTATAGATTCGTCATGTCTGCCTGTCTGTCTGTCCGTCCGTATGTCACAGCCACTTTTTTCCGAAACTATTACAGCTGTACTACTGAAACTTGGTAAGTAGATGTATTCTGTGAACCGCATTAAGACTTTTACACAAAAATAGAAAAGAACAATTATTTTGGGGAGTCGCCATACATAGAACTGAAAAACAAAAATATTTTTTTATCGTACCCATACATTTGGGGTGTCTATAGATAGGTCTTCAAAAATGATATTGAGGTTCCTAATATCATTTTTTTCTAAACCGAATAGTTTGCGCGAGAGACACTTCCAAAGTGGTAAAATGCCCCCCCCCCTCTAATTTCTAAAATAAGAGAATGATAAAACTAAAAAAATATATGATGTATATTACCATGTAAACTAACAACGAAAATTGGTTTGAACGAGATCTAGCAAGTAGTTTTTTTTTAATACGTCATAAACCGCAATTTGCATTCATTTAATCAACTGAAATACTTGCTGCTATGATAATGGAACTTCAAGTGCGAGTCCGACTCCCACTTGGCCGGTTTTACGTAACGCTTTCACTAGCTTACTCCCCAAGTCCAGCGTGCGTAAAGAAGATTTACTTTAATTGCCTCTATGCTGGAATCGAACCCGTAAGACATAGAAGCGGCGCGGCCACCTTAACCACTGCGGTACACGTGTAGTAATAACATTAAGTAATATGGTGAATTCATTCTCCAACGTCATTCCTCTCCTAAGAACCTCGCAATACTGGAAAACGTTTAGAATCCAAAAATAGAGTTACATTTAGCGTTTTTAGAAACTGAAATGTAGATTTTACAGCAAACTTTTATGTTGTAAAATCTACATTTTACAGCATCATTCGTCTCAGCGACACGGGTTGATTTTTATGAGAAAACCTAAGAATAGATATAGCCACTTATTATAATAATAATAATAATATCTGGGCACAATGTCACACAGATCATCCTAGCCCCAAACTAAGCAAAGCTTGTACTATGGGTACCAGGCGATGATATACATACTTATATAGATAGATACATACATAGAAAACATCCATGACTCAGAAACAAATATTCGTGCTCATCACACAAATATTTGCAATTACCGGGATTAGAACCCAGGACTACCAGCTTCGTAGGCAGGAGCACTACCAACTAGGCTACGGTGACCATCGATTTATTAATAAAATATGAGTAGCTAATCTGCATAGAATGTTTTTTTGAATGAGTTCGTATAATCTATAATTGAACGCGGCAATTACGTTAATAAGTAAATTATTCCAACGGCGTAAGTAATTGATTATAAACGATTGTCTGGCGTGTTGGTGTAGTGTTTAGTCAAACTGACTGCTAAGTCGGAGGTCGTAAGTTTGATCCCTATCCAGGACAAATCTTTGTGGGATAAGCACAATCACTCATGCTAGGTCTTGGTGTAATTTATCAATAATATATATGTATGTATTTATAAATATATAATAATATTAACAGGTTTAAAATATACTATAAATATGGTAGGTACCAATCGACCCGATATTGTCGTCATTGACAAACAAACGAAAAAGACATCCTTTGTAGATATAACAATACCGTATGATGCAAACATCTCTAACGCAGAAAAGAAAAAAATCAAAATACCTAGATCTGAGTTTTGAATATGCGCAAATATGGCGAACCGAAAGACCTGCGATCATACCTATTGTTATATCCACAAAAATGGAGTTATTCCCAAATCCCTGAAAATTAACCTTGCAAGTTTAGGGCTGGATATCTGGCTGGAGAGTTACATGCAGAAGGCGGTTCAGCTGGCGAATGCCAGAATTGTGCGGGAATTTCTCTCCATGTAGTCCATATCTATATATATAAAAATCAATGCCACTTTTCGTTGTAATGTTATAACTCAACAAAGCCTTTACCGATTTGGCTAATTTTGGTCTTGAATTATTTGTGGAAGTCCAGGGAAGGTTTGTACGTAGAGAAAATTAAAAAAAAGTCTTGAAAAAGTGTAAAATCAACATCTTTCTATACTCCCATATACAAACAATTTGTACTAATACTTAAACCTTATACGTAGCGAAGCACGTACCGGGCCGCTAGTTTTTTATAAGTTGTATTCGTTTTAAAATACCCTTATATAATATATTGTAAATAATAGTGGTAATAAACATGTAACATAATAATAATAACCTGGGACATTATTCACACACGGCCATCTGATCCCAAATCAAGCGGAGCTTTTACTATGGTAACCAGATAACTGATATACTACATATACTACTTTTCTTTTGTAAATACATACTTATGTAGATAATTACATCCAGACTCAGGACAAACGGACATGTTCATGCACACAAATATCTGTCCTGGGTGGGATCGAACCCACGACCTGCGGCGTGAAAGACACGCATTTATTAACCACGCCACAGGCCCGTCGATGTGGTGTATGGTTGTAACAAAAAAAAAATGTTTTGAATAGTTTTGATATTATTAAGTAATTTTAATTCACTTTTTACTCTTTGTTTTATATTTTATGTTTCGTTTTTTATGTCAATTTTGTTTCCTAAATTTTTATTTTATTTTAGCTATAATATAGTATTTTTCATTTTATATTTAGTTTTAGTTGTTATATATTTTTGTGTTTTACTGATGTCACGAGTGTCATGAATCTGTGCATGTTGTGACACCTTAATAAACTGTGCATTTGATTTTATTTTTTAAGTGTTGTATTTAGACTAGCAATAATGAACCAGTTACTGGTTGTCCTCAATAAATAAATAAATAAAACAGTACATGCTCTGGCGCCGACGCTGGGAGCTAATCTCAGCGCGAGAGAGTATGCGGCGTCCGGCTGGCTTCTCCCCGTCTAAGCGCCGCCCCTGGGACCGCTGGCGTTTGGAGGAAGGGCACTCCACTCGTCTTGTATAAGCGGTCCCGGGAAGGGGTAACCTGCTGTAGCTCAGGTTGCCTCAACGTGCGTGATGGGGAGGGGGGAGGCACTCGGGCCCCTCCCGTCCCCGAGGGAGAGTCTCAGACGCTCAGTGTACAGCGGGGGTACTGGCGAGATCGTTCACGAGTACCCACAGCCCCCGCTACAGGCACTGTGAGGCTGGCTTCCGTGGTGGTTTTAGTGGGTCGGCCCTACACAACATGTGAATAGCATTTCCCCCACGAAAAAAAAAAATAAAAATGCTCAGCTAGTTTGGGATCAGATGGCAGTGAGTGATTTGTCCCAAGACATAAAAAATATATAAATGCGAATGTCATTTTGTTGATTTGTCTGTTTCGTTTTCACGTACTTAACGACTGTGCTGATAGTCATATAAAGGTTTAATAGTTTTATTCACGTGGACTTTAAAAAAGCCCTTGTAAATAGTCAGAACATGTTTGTAGTAATATATAATTAATTAATTAATTTGTAATTATTTTTAGGTAGGTACATATAGATAAATATCTATATGTAGCTACCTCGAAATAATTAGGTACACGAATTGTATGAAACAATTAACAATAAGATTTATTTTATAATAGTAATGATTTTTAGCTAGCTATATTAAGTTATTGTCAAGGATAGCATGTGTAGGTTTAACTATCGAAATTTTAAATTTTCCTCTTTTATCTTTCCGGTCGTGTCGTTAATCGTCCCGTCGAATCATGAGATGGCATAAAAAGTGCCCCTGTGTTTGGGCACAGACATGTGCACAATAATATGTCCCACGCAGGTGGCAAGTCTCCAATGAGACTAGCCTACGTGACCATCAAGTTGATCTCATCAAGGTTGGAGAAAAGGTCAGCAAGTCGTCATTCAAAGCTGGTGGTCCTGGGTTCGGATCCCGGTAAGTGCAAATATTTGTGTGATGAGCACGAATATTTGTTTCTGAGTCATGGATGTTTTCTATGTATTTAAGTATTTATCTATCTATATAAGTATGTATATCGTCGCCTGGTACCCATAGTACAAGCTTTGCTTAGTTTGGGGCTAGGATGGTCTGTGTGACATTGTCCCTAGATATTATTATTATTATTATTGTTCAAGCCACGTGTGTTGCAAGCGTACAATGCCTACGGTAACCGTTTACCACCACGTGTATGTAACTGTCGTGCCTTTTTAATCCACTTTACAGTACATAAACAATACTTACTTACTTATCGTATGGGCAGTGGTTACCCCGGTGTCAGAGTTGTTCAAGCCGCATAATAGGCCTCTGACATAGCTCAACGATGGCTGCCTAATGGCTACAGCCGGGGCTGATAGCTTAACGTGACCTCTGAAGCACAAATACGCTAAGAAATTAAACCACATTGGCGGTCACCCATCTATGGACTGACCGTGAGGCTAGTTGCTTAACCTTGTCAATCACTTACGGAGCGGTGGGAGCACCTGGCTATTTGAGAAATAAAATCATCATATCTTCAAAAATCTATTTATTAATATCATCACATTTGTGAGTAGAATAAGTACATTTATCAATATAGTATAGGTATGCACAGTGAATTGTATTAGGGAATACCTATTTGGCAATCTGTTTTTATCACTTTTATACCTATCTGATCGTTTAACAATAGATCTTGACTAGATATACAACAGTAAAGCATAATAACTCCTGTAGACGGGACTGTAAAGTTCAATATCCGCTGGCAATACATTGATATAAATTGTATCTATTTCACAAACACCGACTTTCTTTTCCTATCTTACTCATTGCGGTTGCACCACTTTTTTGTTCTGTTTTTGACCAAACAAAAGTTGTGTACCTTTCGGGCTTTACACGCCGAACTCTTCTTTCACCGATTAAAATTGGCGGTCACTCCTTCTTGTTTCTCTTCTTCCACTTCAAGATACGAAGTCACAACTCCCAGCCGGGGTAGCATCACGTTTGCGCCACACACATTTGGCCTATTCTCACAGTGTTGTTGGGGCAGGAGTTACCATCAAAGTTGCCTCTATCGCTGAGATCTACTAGAGGCGTCGTAGTTTCGGAAGGCCATATCCACCGGTCCTCATCAACTTCTGTTTTCGTCGTAACCTCATTATCCTGAGTGGTTTTAGTTGGATATTTTATAATATTGTTTGTGTTCGTGTAATTTTTGTATTCCGTACCATTATATTGCTCAGAATTAGAAGTAATCTTCTTTTCTTGTTCGTTTTCATTTAATATATTAGTTGCTTCTGTATTATTATTAAGTACATTTTTGGTGTTGTTGTTTGTCTGTATATTGAAGTACTGAGTTGTGTTTTTAATACTATTGTCCATATTCAAATTATTCGTTGAACTTTGATTATTGTAGTCATTATTTAAATTATCATTAGAAGGAAAATTACTATGTACGTCATCTATTTGCATCTTGTTTTGCGTTCTATTATAGACTTCTCGGGATTGGTTTGATATATTGGTTATAGTGCTATTGTTCTTTGGTCTTTTAATGTAAATATATGTAACGACATTTTTATTTCGATTATTATGTCGTATCACGTCTACTAACTCGAGTGGTTCTTCGGGTCTTCTGTTTGGATTTTGATGTCCATTGCTTGATTGATTTGGGTATGGATTGATGTATGGTGCATTCACTATTTGATGTTTATCACTTTGTAACTGTCCACTATATACGTCACTTGGATTCTGATTCCTTCGCAATGTTTGCTGTCCATTGTTTCTGTAGTTCACATTTTGCACATTAGGAAACGCGTCAACTGCACGACGGTTACCATGATTTCCAAATGCGTCATCCGCGGAACTTATAGTGAAAGTTGCGAGTGTTATTAATATTTTTAACATTGTCACTGTTGTTAATGATAAAACCAGTTTCACGGCCTTTGTATGACGTGTTTCCGCGTGGCTGTCTTGGTGTGTACTGCGAGTGTAACTACTTAAGTAAGGACTGGACGTAAAAACTCAATGACAAGAGCTTCCGTTACATTGAGTGCGATGCTTGACCTGATAGGGTAGGCAGGTTGTCGATAAATGGGTATGACGATGATGCTGAGTTCTTGATCAGGATACAGTGGTGGAATAGGATTTATTTTTAATGTTTGCTGTGGAAATAAATTTCATGTTACTGTTTTACTAGATTTAAATTTCAGTGTTATCGTCCTATATATAATTTTGGACTAAAATCTGACTTAATTCTCAATTTTAGGAAGTTCAGTTAAAGTTAAAGAGGAAATAAATTAAGATATTTATAAAAACAATTATATACGTTTTGTGAGTAACTATTTGTTTGTTTATAGTATTAGTATGCATACCGCGTGGTTATACGTATTTTTTATAATAAATTACATAAATACATGCATAGACTCACGCCTGTTTTTTAAAAGAGTGGCAGACACAACGGCTATCCATTTGTTACGATCTTTGCACACCTGTTTTGCCTCGTTTACTGTAATTATCTTCTTCATACATGCCCGCCGGTTTATAATATTTTGACTATTCAATATCATTTATAACTTTATATCAGTAGAAGTATTTTATTTAATGTCTCATAGATAGAAGCCCTTATCAGTTCGTAAGTTAAGCCCTAGGCCTCAGTCTGAAGATGACTGACAGCAGGTCAGTGGTGTATTTTCTTGTATCTCCACACTTCGGAGGGTACTGTAAATTCGGTATCAGTGTCAATAGACCACAGTCGTTAAGCCATGTCAGAAGCGTACCACGTACGACTCTGTGGCTGCCAACTGATTAGAAATGTAAAAGGACTGAATATGACCAGTCACAATTGTCATAACCCTTAAATGACCGGTCATTTACTGTCAAATTCAGTCAATTTGACTCAAATATCATTGTCTATTCTCGACTACCACTCAATTATTTATTTATTTAGGTACCCAATTTTGAAGCAACGTTTTATTTTGTATTATATCATGAGAGGATAAGACGACATCCAAGTCGATGCGCGAGGCGATGCGACGTTGCCATTTTGTCTTAAATGCACGCATGATTAGTAATTTAAAATGATTAACACTATATAATAATACTATAAGTCATAAAAACCACTTTTTGTTTCAATTTAGAAGTTGTAGACTTTTATCAACGACAAAAACTTAAAAGGCACTAAAATATTACTAAAATCAAATTGACTGAAAATGACCATTTTTGACTAATTTGACCGTAAATTACAGTCAGTCTAATTCAGTCACTTTAGTCATTTTCAACACTACAACTGGTGCTTTTGCTGGTTACACTAAGCGTATATACCGAACGCAGTTCCAGCTGAGCCATTATGATGTTTCCTTGAGTGACCACACTTCTTGCGTAACGAGTGACGCCAGTTAAATTACCAAATGAGTGTGGTCACTACTCGTTCTTTACATAACTTAACACGCTTAACCTTGAGGTAATAATGTATGAACTTAGTTCAGATTACGAGCGCTCTCGAATATTTAAGTTATTGTCAATGTAACTAAATAAATGCCTGCCAAGCGCAGCTTAACTTCAACTCTTCTTAACTGAATAAAAACGTATATGCTAAATGTTTTTTTTTATTATTTTTTTAAAGAAAACGCTCGCGATAGTGAAATTAATCCCTACGTCGCAGGGTACTTTACAAACATATAATAGACAGACACAAATTACATCCAGACTCAGAACAACTATTTATGGGTCACACAAATAGTTGTCCGGCGCTGGAATCGAACCCGGGACACAAAGCAGCGAGGTGACTGTCTTAACCACTGCTCCACACGTGCAATTTAAATTGGAAGGTAACGTTTTTCAACTGCGATTTTATCGATAGTGTCAAGTACAACACTATTGTTCACAAGATAGTTTGATTGCAGGTGAACAGGTAGTTAATAAGATGACGTCATCGGTAGGCGCGTGACGAAACGTGCTAAGAGCCACAAGATACAGTCCATGACCCACATAGTAAATGTACTACTCATTTATTTTATATTAAACCGGTTTTATTTCATAATACTAAGAAGACATAATTCTTAGAATTCCATGGATTCACCGTGCGGAAACCCAGTCCATCGTATGGTAGAGGAGGGACACTCGACAGAGTCTGAGACTTGTGACTCAGGAGTAGATTTAAGGGGGTCCCCTGTGAGGGACAGAGAAAGAGAACTCTTCCTAGCCAAATTTGGTATGATTCTAATAATGCCGCTTTGGATACTCGTTCTAATATTGTTGTACGTTCTTACTAATCCTAGAACTACACGACCGCACGAGGTCGGGTATAGGACAGACGGCTTTACGTGCTCTCCGGGGCACGAGGGTATAATGCCACCAACTCCCAGACTACAGGCTGATATTTTTTGTTTCTTTTTACAGAATAATCCCAAAATCTGTTTTAAGCCCGACTCGGTTTGAACCATGGACCTCGACATCTTCGGTTGTATACGCTACAGCTCGACTAACGAGGCAGAATTAAACTAGATTCGTTATATGCTTGCGTGCTTTGCTATGCGTCATACGATTCATCATCGTCATCATGTCATTTTTTTTTTTTTTTTTGTCGGGACTAGTCCCTCCCTCTTACCCACCACTGCAACTCCTGTAAGCCAGGATCAACAGTGGCACACAATGAAATGACACTGAGCGGTGAAGCTCAGGCATGTCCCGGGGAATAGCTTTAACTGTCTTGGATCCCGCAACGAATTTAATCAGAAACAGAAAAAAGGAGGAGTTAGAAAATGAATAGTTCCACTTCCCTCCAGAGCAAAGCGGGAGACAGAATGATGTAAAGAGGCTATAGCCTCATAAAATGAGAGATTTGCAACTAGAGAAGCCAGCTGCAAAAGCACCGAGGATCAATTTAAGGGTCCTAAGTGAGCTGTTATATTTGATTCCAATAGTAGGTATGGCAAAAACGCTTAAACGCACGGAAGTTGTTCCTTGTTGCTACAAGATCCGTATAATAAACTACTCCAGATATTGGTTGCAAGCTTTTTAACATAATATCACGCTGATTTTGCCAGAGATCACACATCGTCATCATGTCAGCCAAATTATGTCCGCTGCTGACAAAAGTCTCCCCAAAGAATGGGGGGATATAGTGACCTGTAATACAGGTTCTTTAGAACCTACATCAGGCACCAGCCTCTCACAAAATAGGTTGTTTACTCCTATTTACCAATTGTCCATGGGTGGCACGCTGAGCGCGGTTGTTGTTCGTCCGACATACATTAAAATTATCAGTGATTCTTCGTGCTCAGTTTAGCCAGGAATTATTATAATATTGTTTCTTTCCATCCCTGGACACCATGGACAAGTTCAAGTATTATTTCTGGCTCATGTTTATTGTAAGCAATGTTTTGTGATGAGATAATAAATAAATATGCCATAGTCACCATATTTTTGTCCGACGGGTTGGCGATCGCAGTTTGATGGTCATATTTCACAGACAAAAGCTGCTGCCCGTTCTCTGGTAGGTATTCCCTCGGGAGCATTTCTACGCCCCCCACGGGATGTGATAGGGTGATGATATTCTTCGCCGTCACAACATACGTTTCATATCAGATAAATGCTCTCCTTCACGTAGAATTTTAGTCATAGCACTCAATGACACTGAGACCAGAGCCATTTGCGCGAGACATATTAAAGTTCACAAGAATGTAAGGAAATACTGATGAATCTATATATTAAATATCCTGGGACATTATTCACACACGGCCATCTTATCCCAAACTAAGCAAAGCTTGTCATATACGTATCAGTTATCTGATATCCATAGGGAAATCAGATAACTGATAGGTATATGACATATACTACTTTTCTTTTGTAAATACATACTTATATAGATAATTACACCCAGACTCAGGACAAACAGACATGTTCATGCACACAAATATCTGACAGGGCTACCGGCTAAGTCGCCGAACATCGTGATAGTGATCGACATTCAAATAAATAAAGGTTCAAAATGACTTAATCAATCGTTAAATCGGCTTCCATGAGCACATGTGACGTCATAAATGGTCCGGAATCGATTTTCATTAACGATTGATTAAATCATTTTAACCTTTATTTATTTGAACGTCGATAACTATCCCGATGTTCAGCGACTTAGCCGGTAGCCCTCCTAGTCTGGGGGTACGGGGTTTTAACTGACATTGTTCTAGAATCCAGGCTGATACTAAATTGTCGTCTGTCTCTCTGTGAAGACCTTTATATCTGGAAGGCATGGAGATATGTTGAAATGATTATTTATCCAGATAATTGATAAACATATACTATTTTTCTTTTGCTAATACTTATATAAACACCTTAATAAATACAATTTTTTTTGTTATAATTAGGTCACTATACTGCCAACGCACTTTGTACAATTTAAAGAGCATTAAACAAATATAGCTTAAGTGTTTGGCCTTCTAGAAGTGAACACAGCATGCATTAAACAAAAAGAAAGTTTACAGTTGGGTTAGGTACATCATAGTCAGTTAAAATTGAAATTAATATTAGAAAGATAACAATACAAAAATTTTAATTTAAATTAACTAAGTAATACAACCTAGTTGCAGTAATTTACATCACTTATGATTAAATTTCTTAAGTAAGAACAGTCTCAACGAATGAGCAGACGAACTAAAAATATCAATTTGGTTGCAAAAGTTGTTGTATCCATTCATGTATCCCACAAAATTTCTGTTAGGCTGTCTAGGATATTCGTTGGAAGTCAGGTGGAATACACGTCAACTTGCAGTAATGTGTAAGATCCTGCGGGGAAAAATTGATGCACCAGATCTCAATCTTGAGCTGTGTCGAGTCTTTGTTCCTGATAATTATCGTCGTCTTCGCCGCCATGAATTGTTTGTCGTGCCACGTTGCCGTTCCGTAGCGCGCGCTAAGTCACCTATACCGCGCAGCCTCACAGCACTCAACGCTCTCCTGTGTCTCAATCCTGACCGTGATCTGTTTGCGGATGGATGGTCGGAAATATTGTCAGAATGTTTGAGTTTCTGTGAGAATGATGTATGATTGTGTTTTAAAATCAATGTTTATGTTCGCTTATTAATATTTTAATTGATCATTGTAATAATTATCATTAATTATTGTAATTGGTGTTATACCGTTTTAATTAAAGTATATAAATAAATAAAAATAAATAGATAATAATTATAATTTTCTGTATTCTTATTCTTGCCTCAGTTTTCGTTTTCTGTCTCGCAAAGATATAGATATCTGTAAGCAATAATACTTATATTGCTTAACACTTTACCGCTAAATATACCATGTATCTGAGAAATACAAAGATTCATACTCAAAGTACCTATGGGAATTTAATATCAGTGGATTTCTAACTAGTTATTCATAATACAATCAGGGAAACTTCCTGTTATATTCATTGACAGTCAATTCATTCATAATTCGGATCAATGACTAATTAAATAACACTGACTAACATATATAAGCATTAATTTTAATGATTTAATAAATAAGTTTGTCGCCCGAAATTCTTAAACAAGTTGGCCTTTTATTTTATTTTTTTATATGCGATGGGAATGCCTCCCGTAAAAAGCAGCTATCTGCGGGTGAGTTGTCGGACTCGCACCGACTATAAATAAAAGTTGGCCTTTTATTTATTTTTTTGATTTGTAATGGTAATGCCTATGCATTCCACCCACAAAAAGAAGGCATATGCGGGTGGGTATATCGGACTCGCACCGACCATAAATAAAAGTTGGCTTTTTATTTATTTTTTTGATATGCGACGGGAATGCCTACGCATGCCACCCACAAAAAGTAGGTATCTGCGGGTGAGTATGTCGGACTCGCACCGACCATAAATGAAAGTTGGCCTTTTATTTATTTTTTTGATTTGTAATGGTAATGCCTATGCATTCCACCCACAAAAAGAAGGCATATGCGGGTGGGTATATCGGACTCGCACCGACCATAAATAAAAGTTGGCTTTTTATTTATATTTTTGATATACGATGGGAATGCCTACCCATGCCACCCGCAAAAAGCAGGTATCTGCCGGTGGGTATGTCGGACTCGCACCGACTATAAATAAAAGTTGCCCTTTTATTTATTGTTTTGACTAGCTGTGCCCCGCGGTTTTACACGCGTTAAATTTTATAAATGATCACAGCTCCTCCCCCGTAGACGATAGCGTGATAATATGTAGCCTATATGTTGACCCGACCTCTTAGTAATATTCATGCAAAATTTGAAGAAAATCCATGCAGTACTTTTTGAGATTAGCCCGGACATACATACAGACAAACAAACAAAAATTCTAAAAACTATATTTTTGGCTTCGATATTAATTGTAGATCACGCCCCAATATTATATGTATAGATATGCAATGGGAATGCCTACGCATGCCACGCGCAAGAAGTAGGTATCTGCGGGAGGTAGTTGTAAAGTAGTAATAAGTGCTTAATGCGTTATGTAACACAGATAATACATACAAAGATGGCATCATCACATATAATTGATATTCGTGCCGAGTACAGCCATAAGTAGTTACTGGGAAAACCTTGTTTTTCCCATAGATCATTTAATATCGCTAGGTACATGAGCTATTAACTTCCTACCTATTGTTGTCCACTGCTTGATCATTTCGTCTGACGTCATTTTGTACATAACAAAATATCACTGTCTACTTATAATTTTAAAGGTGTACGGCAAAAAAACGCCGGTGGCGGTCGTGTGTGATTCGGGCACGCATTGATGGGATCCGTGCAACAGACCGTCCGTCAAACAGACAAAAGATATAAAAAACTATTTTTTTGGCTTCCATATCGAATGTAGATCACGCCCCAAGAATCCTTAAAAAAAAATATTCAATGTACAGTTTTGACTTTCCTACGATTTTATTATATTTATTGATCATAATATAAAAAAAGCGGCCAAGTGCGAGTTGGACTCGCCCATGAAGGGTTCCGTGGCAGCAAGTATTTGAGTTGATTGAATGAAAGGAAAATTGCGGTTTAAGATTTATGACGTATTAAAAAAATCTACTACTAGATTGCATGGTGATGTACATCATATTTTTTTGTTTTACCATTCTCTTATTTTAGATGTTACAGGGGGGAGAGACCCTCATTTTACCACTTTGGAAGTGTCTCTAGCACAAACTATTCAGTTTAGAAAAAAAATCTCTTCCCGACTATTTCCTATCTTTAAAATTAATTGTATGTACTACATACTAACTAGCTATGCCCCGCGGTTTCACCCGTGTTAAAGTAGTTTTGGCGTATAAGAGTAACAATCATACATCCATACATCTATACTCACAATTTTTCGCATTTATAATATTAGTAGGCTGTGTACCTCTAGCAGTTTTGGCAGTGCACGCCGGCATAGCTCGCAGATGGTAGATTTTTGCGTTGGTTTTATTGTTTTGTTTGATTGGTGCATCCAGTTTGCGAGTCTAGTGCGAAACGCCACTGTCCGACTACGTGGTGTATCCCTAAGTCGCCCTTTCGACACCCATGGGTATGAGGTGGCGCTGTTGTTCTTTCTTGGCTGGAAACACACACAAGCCACACTGCTAACGCGGTGGCCTCCTTTTGTGAAGCTGTAATGCTCAAGAAGAAGGCCGCCGAGCGCGAGAGGGAGCGCAACGATCCCTCCCGCAGAAAAATGAGACGGCGCCGATGAACCGGACATTGACGCTAATCTCCGCTTCATCGGTGCCGGCGCTTGGAGCTAATCCCAGAGCGAGAGAGTAGCTGGCTTCTCCCCGATTGGGCGCCGCCCCTGGGACCGCTGGCATTTGGAGGAAAAGAACTCCACTCGTCTTGTATAAGCGGCCCCGGGAAGAGATAACCTGCCGTAGCTTGTGACGCGCTTGTGCGTGCTGGGGAGATTCGGAGGCATTCAGGCCCTTCCCCTCCCCGGGTGAGAGTCTCGCGGACGCTCAGTGTACAGCGGGGATACTGGCGAGATCGTCGACGAGTACTCAGAGCCCCGCTACAAGCACTGTGAGGCTGGCTGTCGTGGTGGTTTTGGAGGGTCGAGCCCCACACCACGTGCGATTTAAGCATTTCCACCACGTAAAAAAAAACCACCACACTTTGTGTGCATGAACATATCTGTTTGTTCTGTGCCTGGGTGTAATTATCTATGTAAGTATGTATTTACGAAAGAAAAGTAGTAGGTATATCAGTTAGCGAATAAAGCGTTTGTGAATAAAGCCTGGATATTATTATTATTTCCGTCAATTATCTGTTTGTAAAGAACACCGCGATACAGGGAATGAAATAAATAAAATCAAATAAAAGTGGTTTTTACTCACGTAGACTTTCAAAAAGCGCTTGTAAATGGTCAGAACATGTTTGTAGTATTATAAAGTAAGCATTATTATTTCTAGGTAAATTACATATAAAGTATTTAGATATAACATTAAATTTATGAATTAACTAGCTTATATTGAGTTATTGTCAACCTTATATATAGGTTCAATTATCGAAGTTTTAGATATAATTTACTAAATGTTGTCTGATTTGGTTCTGTCTATATTAAGGTAAGAATTCCATATTATTATTATGACGGACCTTGTGTGTATAGCGACGGTCGCGCTTTAATGCTACCACCAGATCCAATTGATTGAATGCTCGTTTACCTAATGCGGATGTTATAAAAAATACCGGCCAAGTGCGAGTCGGACTAGCGCACGAAGGGTTCTGTAACTTCTAAAATAAGAGAATGATAAAACTAAAAAAAATATATGATGTACATTACCATACAAACTAACAACGAAAATTGGTTTGAACGAGATCTAGTAAGTAGTTTTTTTTTAATACGTCATAAATCGTAAAACGCAATTTGCTTTCATGTAATCATCTGAAATACTTGCTGCTACGGAACCCTTCATGGGCGAGTCCGACTCGCACTTGGCCAGTTTTTAGTTTTATATATATATCATCTGTGAAAATTTGAACCGTCTTGCTATCACGGTTCATGAGATATAGTCTGGTGACAGACGGACAGACAGACAGACAGCGAAGTCTTAGTAATAGGGTCCCGTTTAACCCTTAGGGTACGGAACCCTAAAAACAATTTTAATACTGTACTGTATTTTTTTCTTTGCTTCTCACTATTCTTTCCACCCTATACGCTTTGAATATGTCAAAACTGTCACATTCAGCGTTTTTCACTTACCACGACAACGAGCGACCTCGAGCTTCATACAAACTTCGCCGGAGTACGTGAATACCCAAGCATGTAGATGCAAAATCAACTTTAGTTACTTATACTTATGATCCATAGTCCCCTGTAGTGGTGGTAGAATAAATTAAGGTGTAGAGACTTTATTAAAACACCGTATGGGTATTGAAGGTGCTTTCGTTTGCGAATCTTTTGTAAAATGAATTTTTGTAATCTCGCCTTGACGAGTCTTTCTTTTGCCTGATATATTAGCTTTGCCCCACGGTGTTACCTGCTGTTTACGACTAATACACAACTAAAGCAGCCTGCTATATTGCTAACCACCTGTGTGTGACATAGAAAATCTTGGCTGACACTACTTTCTTTGGGTTTCGGGTTCGAATCGGGTCGCAGGGTCCGTTTTCCGTTCTCTGGTAGGTATACCCTTGAAATGGCTTCTAAGCCCGCTTCGGTAGGAGGTGGGGTGGCGATATTTGACGGGCCTGTTGACGTGGTTGGCAAATGCTTGCTTTTCACGACGTAGGTTGTGGGTTCGATTCCTACCCAGGACAGATATTTGTATGTATGAACATGTCTGTTTGTCGTGAGTGGTTGTAATTATCTATATAAGTATGTGTTTACAAAAGAAAAGTGGTATATGTAGTTGAACTGAACTCATTGTATTAAATCAGTGTTTAGTGTAATGAAAGTGAAGGGAAAAACACTTAGCGGCAAGTACGCATTGCAAATTTAACGTAAATATTTAATAAATTATACACTAAAATTTATTAATCTAAATAAAAACTATAGAGCAACTTTAATTTCCTCTTCTAGATATAACTACCCCGACTATATTGGGATCAGGAGGCCGTGGGTGAATAATGTCCCAGGATATTATTATTATTATATTCGCCACTACTTGGTTCCCTCGTGTTTCAGTTTTGACCCCCGTCCTGAGTCTGTGTGTGCTTTGTGTCCCAGAAATGTGTGTATTTTATCGTATACATTATTTCCCCTAGTTCAAAAATACACAATACCATAGTTTATAATAATATGTTCATTTGGAAAAAATCCGTTATATCGTTGTGCGTGTATGAGCAGGGAAGTAGTGGGATACGTTTTTTTTGTTTAAGATAACACCCGCACTAGGGAAATTAATATAATAATATCTCGGGACAATGTCACACAGATCATCCTAGCCCCAAACTAAGCAAAGCTTGTACTATGAGTATCAGGCGACGATATACATACTTATATAGATAGATAAATACTTATATACATAGAAAACATCCATGACTCAGAAACAAATATTCGTGCTCATCACACAAATATTTGCACTTACCGGGATTCGAAACCAGGACCACCAGCTTCGTAGGCAGGAGCACTACCAACTAGGCTACGGTCACCGTCTTAAACCCTGTGTCGCGGGTTACTTCACAAACATATAATTGAAAGACACAAAGTACATCTGACTCAGGTCAACTATTTATGAGGGGGTATAAAGTTATGGAGAGGGTTGAAAATATCGAGACGCTAGGCGAACCAAATTTACCGACATAGCCCGGAGAATTGCCAAACAGACGTGACAGGGGTATGGTACATATGTACCTCGCAGAACCTATGCCTTTGGGGTAGAAATGTTTTCGAGTAGTGAGCACAAACCGGAAAACGCAGCGTGGGTAGATCCGTCGGAGAGCA
This sequence comes from Pseudoips prasinana, assembly GCA_951640165.1. Lineage (NCBI taxonomy): Eukaryota > Metazoa > Arthropoda > Insecta > Lepidoptera > Nolidae > Pseudoips > Pseudoips prasinana. The sequence goes on along the minus strand of OX621254.1, from coordinate 32,710,127 downwards.
GTCCTATTAGACTATCACCATCATTACCATCATATAAGCTAAGGAACGTCCACTGCTGGCCAAAATTCGCATCCAGTGGTTGCCACCTCACAAGATCATCGGTCCATCTCATACGGCCCATCGGGTTATAAAAGTGACTAAATATACTCTTGCGCAGCCTACGTAGTTTGCTAGTCTCTGTAGCAATTTTTTTTTGGGACTATTCCTTCTCTCTTACATACCACTGTAACTCCTGCGTATCTACCCATGAAACTAACTAATTAAAGAAAACCAGTGTGTAAAATACGCTTTCATCAAAGTCTCAGACAAGGATTTGCTGGAAACTAATATTGAGTTAAGCTCGCCTTTGTGTAATGTAATTTAAAATATACTAGCTAAGCTAAAGCTTCTATATTAACTAAGCTAAACTTAATAAATTATAGGCTATTTGTTATTCGGATATATAAGCTATACTAGCTATAACGCGCGGTTTCACCCGCGTTAAAATAGTTTTGGCCTAAAAAAGTAACAAAAATACATACATGAATCTATTCTCACAAACTTTCGCAATTATAATATCAAGCGGTTTTGCCAGTGCTCGCGGGAATATCTCGCAGATGGTAGATTTTTTCCTACTTGACGCTTATCGTCATATTTTGAACAATGCACACAATATCTTTAAAAATTGTAGTCTATGTGTTCTTCTGATGTATAAGCTATATTATTGTAAAGTTTCATTAAAATCTATTCAGTAGTTTTTACGGGAAAGAGTAACAAACATCCATCCATACTTACCAACTTTCGCGTTTATAATATTAGTAGGAAGGATTGCTTCATAGTTTGCTTCTTTTTTCGCTGTGTGGTGGCATATCATCACCCCATCTCATCCCGTGGGGGGCGTAGAAATCAACCGAGGGAATACCTACCAGAGAACGGGCAACAGCGTTTTTCTGTGAACTATGACCATCAATCTACGATTACCTACTCGTATGCCAAGCGTGGCGATTATTGCATATGCCCCCATTTCTTGGGCAGGCTTTTTTCCAGCAGTGGACGTACTTTGGCTGACATGATGACTAAAAAGTTTCATGAAATTCCGACTCGCAGTTTTTGCTTGAAAAAGTACCATATCCTTATCTGGTTTCCATAATACAAGCTCTGCTTAGTTTGGGATCAGATGGCCGTGTGTAAAACAATGTCCCAGGGTATTATTAATATTTTATATCATTTATTTAAATTAATATTTTTTACATATTTATGAAGCCGCCTGTGGTCAGGGTGACAGAGAAAGGAACTTCACAAACTTGCCGTTCCCATATTTGCAGCCTTTTTCATCCGACCCTTGACCCAGTATCCAGCGAGAGCCTCTTAAGATATTGATCGAGGCTCTGTATTGAGCCTCGATCAGTAAATTATTGATTTATTTTTGATTAACGAGGTCCTGGGTTCAAATTCCGGGTCGGGCCAAAAGTGATTTTGGGACTTTTCTATAAACAGAAAAATTTCTCAGCATCAGCCCGAAGTCTAGGAGTTGGCGGTATTATACCCCCGTGCCTCGGAGAGCACGTAAAGCTGTCGGTCCTGTAACTGACCTCTTTCCGGTCGTGTCGCTAGGCATCCCATCGGATCATGAGAGTCATCTATGGAAAAGAAAGTGCTCCTGTGCTTACGCGCACAGTTGTTACTGGCTTTATTATAATTATTATTGTCATATAAAATCACTGGGTGGACATCGATGTATATCCAGCAACTCGTGGGAGAGGCTTGCTACTCAGAGGAGAGAATGGCGAGCTGCTGTCAAATCAAGCCTACAAAACTTTGAGCATGCGCGTCTGGAAACTCTTGATGCCAAACGCCAGTTCCGGAAAACTCAGCCTAAGCCCTCCTACAATTATACATACAGTTCAAGTGGGTCTCTTTACTGTGCTTCCTGCAACAGGACTTTCAAAACCAAGTTTGGCTTCGCTAGTCATGCTCGCGCCCATGCAAGGGCCCAGGCTAACACAAGCTAAGGGTGTCGCCGTCGACGGATACGTCTGGGAGGGCATCATCATATCACTTCATTTCTCGCAATTAATACCTACTTAATCGAGACTACCTACTACATACATTAGTGTTCAGTAGTCTTGATATAGATTTACATTTTATGTCCGTTTTTTTGCCAACAACACCTTTAATGTTATACTAAGGAAAACCTGTCATTGGCCTTCCCTTTAAATTTTATCCTGTACATTGTGTTATTATCTGTATCGCTGTTGGTTTTCTTAATAAATAAACAAATTAAGCTACTTAAGTTGCATGCCCTATTTATGTTACACGTAGTATATCAGCCGCAGTGAAATAACTTAACCTAGAACAACATTAATCGATTTCATTTATCCAAATGTTGCTCTAATTAGTAGTAATGGGATATAAATTACTCCGCACGTTAGTAATAAGTTGTGATCGAGTAATTAGTTAAATTTATTGTGCCCCTGACTTTATTTTATGCAAGCAGTATTATTTAGATAGAAAAGATAATCCTGTTGGCGTGGTTGGCAAATGCTTGCTTTTCAAGCCAAGGGTCGTGGGTTCGATTTCCACCCAGGACAGATATTTATGTGCATGAGCATGTGTGTTTGTCCTGAGTCTGGGTGTAATTATCTACCCATCTATTAAGTCTGTATTTACAAAACAAAAGTAGTATATCAGTTGTCTGGTTTCCATAGTACAAACTCTGCTTAGTTTGGGATCAGATAGCCGTGTGTAAATAATGTCCCAGGATATTATTATAATAATTAAATCTAGAAATAATCTCTGTCACAATAACTTAATGTAAGCTAAGTAATTAATTGATTACTCGTACTGTTATATATTTTTTCTTATTTAATAAAAGACAACGCCCGCATTAGGGAATGTTATCCCTGTATCGTGGGGTACTTTACAAACATATAATAGACGGACACAAATTCCATCCCGACTCAAAACAACTATTTATGAGTCACCGTCACACAAATAGTTGTCCAGCGTGGGATTCGAATCCAGGACACGAAATACAAAATCGAAATCAAAAGGTCTTTATTCCGTAAAAATTTTACATTGTGGTATCGTCATATTTTTTTTACCCTACCGTGCAGTGCATGACTTGGCAGCTACTGAGAAACACTGCCAGAAAACTCAGTAGGAATCCTTTTTTTTAATAAAATATACTTAAGATTAATTACAATCATGTGTGTTGACTCAGAACAACTCGATCCCAAGCACTTTTATCACTTAAATAATCAGAAATTTTGTAATATGCCCTGCTACACATTTTGGCTTTAATAATTATTTTAAACTTATTCGTAGTCAATTTTCTAATATCATTGCACTTAATGCGAAAATATTAGATCTAGTCCCATCGACCGTATTTTTAGGATTGACACTTGATTCAAAATTGCAATGGGGTCCTCAGATTGAAAAGTTAGCAGGTAAATTAAGTTCGGCTTCCTATGCTGTCTGGAAAATAAGGCAATTGTCAGATGAACAAACTGCTAGATTAGTGTATTTCGCGTACTTTCATAGCATTATGTCGTATGGCATTCCGCTGTGGGGTTCGGCGGCTGACATAGGTACTATTTTTTTGTATTGCAGAAAAGAGCAGTCAGAGCCATTTATGGTTTAGGCAGTCGCGATTCTTTGCGAAATTTGTTTAAAGAAATAAATATACTTACTGTGCCATCGGAATATATATATCAGAATATAATGTTTGTTAGAAAAAATATTCATAATTATAAAAAGAAAAGTGAACTGCATAATATAAATACTAGGAATAAAAACAAACTAGCCATGCCAGGCTTTAGAGTAAGCAAAACTAATAAATCATTTTTAGGAAATTGTATTAGGTTTTATAACAAGCTTCCTACTCAAATTACTGATCTGCCTGACACAAGTTTTAAAACACATATTAAACGTATACTTATGGCTAGGGGTTATTACACCACTAAAGAGTACATCGATGACAAAGACGTCTGGCTCTCACTTCCTACCTGCACATTGCTCGCTGGAGATCTTGTAGCCATATAGACATGACTGATCTGCTGTGTTACGTGAACTATCTGTAAATGATTGCTATCATATACTTAATTTAAAATTATTGACTCTGTCTCAAAATGAATAATGTTATTGTTTCGAAGTTTTTCTTTTGTATACCTAAATATAATCTAAAATAATTAGCATTCAGACAACCGATCGAGCATATATTGTGTTTGCCTACTAAATAATTACTCTAATTGGACCAAATCCCGTGTTCATGCCCGCTTGAGTATGTTTCGCCGGACCGTCTCAACTGGGTCGTGTTGAAACCGGTAGTAGATGAACCCACTGAGTTTGTTTCGCTGGGTCTTCTCAGTTGGGGCGCATTGGATCCGGTGGTAGCATTAAAGCGCGACCGTCGTTATTAACACAAGGTCCGTCATAATAATAATACCTTTAATATAGACAGAACCATTGACAATATGTAGTAAAAATATTAGACTTAAACTAGATAATTAAACATAATCTCTTGACAATAACTTGATACGAGCTAGCTAAATATCATTTCTGTAATAAAATAAATTTTATAAATGTTTTCATACAAGATGTACCTAAATATCTATGTTACTAGAAATAATATCTAATGTATACAACTATATTACTACAAACATGTTCTGACTATTTACAAGCGCTTTTTTAAAGTCTACGTGAATAAAAACCTTTTTTATTTTTTATTTTATTTTATTTTATTGGGAAGTTTATTATAGAATCTTATACATTGCTCCATAAAAGAGTTACTTATTTTGTGGAGACGGGTAGTATGCAATATGAGAGTATTCTTACATCTAGTATTTACATTATTTGTATCGCTCCTTTTACAGAAGGAATCGATATTTTTTTGCACATATAGTAAGTTTTCATATATATACTGACATGGTACAGTTAGAATGTTAACCTCTTTGAACTTTTCTCTTAGAGACACTCTCGGGCCAAGATTATAGATAGCTCTTACAGCTCTTTTTTGCAAAATAAATATGGTGTTAATGTCAGCAGAGCTACCCCAGAGAAGAATTCCATAGGACATTACACTATGAAAATAACTGAAATAAACCATTCTAGCTGTGTCAACCTCAGTCAGACGTCTAATAGTTTTCACTGCACATGCTGCAGAACTTAATTTGCCGGACAGTTTTTCTATTTGTGGGCTCCATTGTAGCTTTGACTCAATAGTGATACCCAAGAACACAGTTGATTCAACAGGGTCCAACCTAGCTCCATTAAGTTGTACATTGGTTGTCGCCTGTTTCACATTCGGTGTAGTGGATTTTATAACTTTAGTTTTCTTATCATTTAGCACAAGATTATTGGCATTAAACCAATGAACAACTTTAGAGATTGCATCATTAACATCGTCAAAATTGCTTAATTGTCGGTTTATTTTGAACGTAAAGGGAGTATCATCTGCAAACAACACAATCTCATGCTTATCCTCTGCGCCACACGTACTATATATGTTGCACCTTGTAAATAGTTACCTACTAACTGCCAAACTACATACGTGTTGGCAAACACCTGCAACTCCTCGTGATTATAAACTCCATAGTTCCGAGTTGCACCAGTTGGAGCTCCGTAATTAGCTCTGCAATACCCAAGTTAGAATTAATGTTATATAGAAACTGGTTCATAGGTGGGGAAATGCAAATTTATTTCAAACTAGCGATGCGCCCCGGCTCCACTGGGTCCGTAACGTAGTAGTGAGAGTCATATGTTCGATGAACCGAAAGGCCGTTTTTGTTGCAATGCAATACACATGTTTTTTTGCAATATTTTCAGCAACTCAAAATACGTTTTCTTAAATTCCATTTGATACTAACTCTTTGTTGGTTTTTTCCATTTTTAAATTCGCAACACACACACATGAGAACTAACAATATCCAACACTGTAAACATACAAAATGCTGGATGGCGGTCAAACTCCATACAGTTATAGAAAACTCAACTCCTGATACTTTTTTGTAGGTTTATGAAAGCTGAAATTTACAGAGAAGCTCTGATTAAGATAAGCAAGGCATTCCATAGTCGCGCTGTTTGTACCCGTTGATATTATCTTTCACATACAATTGAGAACATATCAGATGGCCATGCTTCTAGAGTATAAAGCCGATGGATAACACCTACATCCTCCGAAAGAGTGTAAGCAAGGGCCTAAAGGAGACGGATACGTTTTCATACAATATTGGGCCCAGATGTAAAAAGATAAAAGTGGTGTCAATCAAAATTCCATGGACTTTTTCAATCTGTGAGCAGAGTTATATAAGATTTAGTACTTAATAGAGAGGTTATGTACCAACCTATACTTAACATATGATTTTAAGGGCGATTGCTATTTAATAGTTATCCGTGTCCAGTATGTAAGGAAAAGTCGTTCACGTTAACCAATATCAAACAAATCCGTAGAGAGAATGCAGTTGTCGAGGGATGTACAAACAAAACAATAAAAAATACTTAAATCACACACGCACTAAACGATACAAGATCACTCATTTCTTGTATCGTTTAGTGCGTGTGTGATTTAAGTATTTTTTATTGTTTTGTTTGTACATCTCTCGACAACTGCATTCTCTCGATCATAGATTAGGATTCAAAATCTGTCACCAGTCACTGTCAGGATAGATTAAAAATATAGTTGTCAATAACTAATAAATCGATTTGAACGATAACCGATATTATGATTTCTATTAATTTTGTTGATCCTGAGTGATTTATGAAACAAGTATGTTTTTACATAAAAGTTACAACCCTACAGCTTCAATAGAGCGCAGGTAAAGTTGTAAACAACTGTAAAGTTGCGATCGGTTTCCTCTTTAAGTCCTCCAGACCAAATTCGCCCATGGTTGTCAGTCTCAACGGAGACTATAGACATCACAGGAGAAATAATAGTGCACAAGTGTGTGCCCAAACACAGGTTCACTTAATATTTCCTCACTCTACCAATGGCTGACACGTTTGGAATAAGGCCTCCTACGCACTATGCGGCTAGCCGGAATGCGGTCAGCCGTCAGCAATCAATATTGCTGACCGGTTGCCGCATCACAGTGCTAATAAAAACTACTTTCTCGTACAAATATCTGAGTACGGTCAGCAGCACGGCTGGCCGCATTGCGGCATAATTTATTCAACAAAAAAATACTAATATCGTCAGTGATAAAATCAGCAGATGTAATTGTAGCTTTTTATCTATAGTATTGTGTGCATCAGACTTGCAGAAGCACTAATTGGAAGTTTTTGTTTCAGATGTGTGGTAGGGCGGCGTGACCACGGACGGGCTGTTGAGCGCCCTGGCCCGCCTGCGCCGCGCCCCGCCCCCGCTCCCGCACCCCGCACCACACTCGTCCCGTTCCGTAAGTAGTAACGCGTGTGTTTGTCGCACAGAGAACAAGATTATGCCAGTTTTTACTCTGTGGACTTCTATACTGTGTTATATTATTAATAATTTATATGCACTGTAATTTCATAGTCACAGTCATTTATTCATAAACAATACCTATTGTGTTTGAATGTAACATAAATTATAAAAAATAGAGTATTTACTTAATTATTAATATTATCTAAATTCTCTAATAAGCACACATAACCAAAAACATAAAATAATTAAAACAATACATAAGTCAATCTAGAACCATTCATCATTGAAATAAAATGCCAACCAAAATGTCAATAATAATAATATCATGTCAAACAAAACACTACAGACTATCTATAGAGTATAGACATCTTTCGAGGAGATACGCCTTATATTTCATTTTCAATTATTTAGAGTATAGTGCAATTTTTAATTCCGAAGGAAACTTATTGAAAACTTTCACCCATTGATAGTACGAGCTATGCTTCACTACATTTAAAGTAGGCGTTAATTTGGAAGGTAAGTCCTTCCACCTTGTCTTTTCTCGCACTATTCGGTCCTTTGACGTTTCATATTTGTGAATGTTCTTGGGTAGATTACCCAATAAAATCAAAACATATAAACTCGGCACAGTTATTATCTTAAGGGACCTAACATATGGTTGGCAAGACTCTTGTTAGTCTATTTTGAGCATAGTTCTAATGGCCCATTTTTTAAGCTACAAATGCCTTTTGGACATTATAATCATAGCTTCCAACCCACATAAGAATGCTGTACCTTAGCTTTGACTCAACTAATGATAAAAAGACAGCTTTGAGTTGCTCTGGCTGCACAACATTTCTAAGGCTAAAGTAATAAATGCGTGTCATAAGTTATTGGCTTCAGAGTACGAAGCGCATGCGTCAGAGGCACCTCTGGAAATAAGCTCGTCACATTCATTATCAGGATGAGCGTACGAAGCGCACGGGTTAGAGGCATCTCTCGCAATAAGCGCATCACATTCATTATCAGGATGAGCGTACGTAGCGCACGGGTCAGAAGCACCTCTCGCAATAAGCTCATCACATTCATTATCAGGATGAGCGTACGAAGCGCACGGGTCAGAGGCACCTCTCGCAATAAACTCGTCACATTCATTATCAGGATGAGCGTACGAAGGGCACGGGTCAGAGGCACCTCTCGCAATAAGCTCGTCACATAATTCATAATCAGGATGAGCGTACGAAGCGCACGGGTCAGAGGCACCTCTCGCAATAAACTCGTCACATTCATAATCAGGATGAGCGTACGAAGCGCACGGGTCAGAGGCACCTCTCGCAATAAGCTCGTCGCATAATTCATAATCAGGATGAGCGTACGAAGCGCACGGGTCAGAGGCACCTCTCGCAAAAAACTCGTCACATTCATTATCAGGATGAGCGTACGAAGCGCACGGGTCAGAGGCACCTCTCGCAATAAGCTCGTCACATAATTCATAATCAGGATGAGCGTACGAAGCGCACGGCTCAGAGGCACCTCTCGCAATAAACTCGTCACATTCATAATCAGGATGAGCGTACGAAGCGCACGGGTCAGAGGCACCTCTCGCAGTAAGCTCGTCACATTCATTATCAGGATGAGCGTACGAAGCGCACGGGTCAGAGGCACCTCTCGCAATAAGCTCATCACATTCATAATCATTATGAGCGTACGAAGCGCACGCGTCAAAGGCACTTCTGGCAAAAATCACCATCATTAATTATTGAGTTCAGCTTAAAATGTCGTTTCGACATCTGCAATGACAGGAATATAACGACACTTACAAAGAATAATTACAAAGTTGAATGTTATTTTTTAGTAACTAACATAACGATAATATAGTGCATATCATCATTAAACGACAGATGTCAACCGCGGGTCTGGATAGCAGGGGCAAAACATTGGTTATCTGCATTCTTTGAATTGTAACTGTTATAAAATAAATATAAAAACGGTTTATATTCACATAGACTTTAAAAGCGCTTGTAAATAGTCGGAATATGAATAGTATTACAAATTAACTATATATATTTAACCCCAGGTAGATTATTCGATCGTGACTTATATTTGATCAAGTAGAATATAATTTCATTTCAGATAGTAATGCTTTAGTTAAGTAGACTGTCAAGTCACATACAAATAGGAGGCGCCTGACGGAATTAAAATAGTAACGACTGACGCAAGCTTTTAAATACTATTGAGAATCCCTAAGTTGTACGATTCGTTCCTAAATCCATTCACTCTGATTAGCTTCCTTGTTCGATCGTTCATGAGCGATGACAAGCGATTAATTATGGAGGTCGTCGTAAGATTGTTCGGTCTACTAATAGTTTTCTACGTTTGTGTTGATAATTATAGTGCTCACGTACTGAATACATAAAGTTAATACTTGTATTGTGTATTGTTCCCGCTGGGGTGATCTTGATCTTGGGACTTTTCTGTAAGAAGAAAAATTTCTCAGCATCAGCCCGAAGTCTGGCAGTTGGCGGTATTATACCCCCGTGCCTCGGAGAGCATGTAAAGTCGTCGGTCCAGTACCTGACCTCTTTCCGGTCGTGTCGCTAGGCGTCCCATCGGAACATGAGAGTGATGGAATAGAAAGTGCTCCTGTGTTTGCGCACACACTTGAGCACTATAATATGTCCCGCGCAGATGGCTAATCTCTGTTGAGACTGGCCACCGTGGCCGAAATTCGGCTAGGAGGCCATTACTTTTAGTTTTTGTGTGCATGTTTGTCCTGTGTCTGGGTGTAATTATCTATATAAGTATGTATTTACAAAAGAAAAGTAGTATATGTAGTATATCAGTTACCTGGTTTCCATAGTACAAGCTCTGCTTAGTTTATGAACAGATGGCCGTGTCCGAATAATATCCCTGCATATTTATTTATTTATTATTGTTGGATACATCTAGTAGCATACATATTAAACGTGAAATAATGTGTCAGATAAAACTCAAAGACATAAATTTGGACGAATATATGCGCATCGTTTTGAATACAGCGAATGAGAAAACGTAACAGATAAGGCATATATTTTACTCCTTAACGGTTATTAGCGCAGATAAATACTAAATAGTAATAACCATTATTTTATTCGCATATTACATTAGCATTTATTGATATCGAAGTATAACGGTAACACAATCTAATATACTCTTTAACGTATAAAAATACTATCTATTAGTTTAGAAAAAGCTAATATAAACCAATAGTGATCCGATTCAGATTCTGTCTGTGGGAACCACGATCTGGGGCTCTACCGGGTAAGTCGCCAAACATCGATTTTTTAAATGGCGTTCAAATAAATAAAGGTTAAAAATTACTTAATCAATCGTTAAATCGGCTTCCATGAGCACATGTGACGTCATAAATGGTCCGGAATCGATTGTCAACGTTGAAGCTGATTTAACGCTTGATTAAGTCAGTTTAACCTTTATTTATTTGAACGCCATTTATGAAATCGATGTTCGGCGACTTAGCCGGTAGAGCCCCTGTTAGGGTCATAGCCCACTTACACGACTCTGATCCAACAGTCCTACCTAGAGATGTACCGCTCTTCTTCTTAGCGTTTCGATGGCAAACTCGTAAAATTTTTGTGGCCCAGAACGTGGCCCCACTGATTGCCCTGCTTGTGCCATTTCTAAGATCCTGCCATGAACATGTGGCACGGAAGGCTGGGCAAGCTGTTAGATGGGCCATGGATTGGATAGATGCTCCGCAAATACAGTCCATTTTGGGGTTGCTCGACAGTCCCCGCCTAGGCATGTTTTCTTTGCTTCGGCCCACCTGAGTCCGGAGTCTGTTTAGGGACATCCAGAACGGCCACGGTAATTGCTAATCTCGCAGGTCTACTGGAAAATTTACTTTAAAAATAAAAAGTACCTTTGTGCAATGTCTTCTCTTGTATGTTATTCTTTCTTTCTTTATAATTTTAGTGTGTACATAAATTGGAAAATAAATAAATAAAAATGTCCGTAAGTCTCTTAACTGGGTATACAAGTTATCAAATTAGAATAATTCCTAGTTTATTCATTACAAATTTGACTTGCGACTCTATCGCACATGGTTTAAGGCTTCTATTACGTAATAAACCTGTTACCTTCTGCGACCTAATACAAAGTCTTCAACTTCAATTCTTTACTAAAAGGGGCTAGGTAAGTAATACAAATTATATTAAATTAGTTTTCTAACTATTGAAATGGCTTATTGGCTCTTCTAAGTCTTACTTAGACGAAGTTGGTGATGACTTTCAAATATCATGATAACTTTAACAGCAATTTGTTTCATAATCACACTAATATTATATAGTCGAAAGTTTGTGGGTGTGTATGTTTGTCACTTCCTCACATTTAAAGGCTGGAACGATTTGTTAGCTGACACCCTGGATTAACACATAGGCTATAATTTATAAAGTTAAACGCGGGTGAAACCGCGGGGAACAGCTAGCCCTAAATAACTTTAACAGCAACTTGTTTGACATTTATTCCTATAAAATTCAAAATTCAAAATTCAAAAGTCGTTTATTCCGTTAAAATATTACATTTGTGTGGAATCGTCATTTTTTTTTACCCTACCGTGCAGTGCATGACGTGGCAGCTACTGAGAAACACTGCCAGAAAACTCAGTAGGAATCCTTTTTTAAAATATATATTTCTTAAATAAATTTACATTGTATTTAAATGTGTTAATTTAGAGCGACTCAATCCCAAGCTGTTTTGTCACTTAAATAATCAGAAGTTTTGTAATAAGCCCTGCTACACAATTTGGCTTTTATAATTCTTTTAAACTTATTCATAGACATTTCTCGGATATCACTGGGAAGTTTGTTATAGAATCTTATACATTGCCCCATAAAAGAGTTACTTACTTTGTGGAGACGGGTGGTATGTAACACAAAGTTATGCTTATATCGAGTATTTATATTATGAGTATCACTCCTTTTACAGAAGGAGTCTTTATATTTATGCATATAAATTAGATTCTCATATATATACTGACATGCTACAGTCAGAATGTTAATCTCTTTAAACTTCTCTCTCAAAGATTCTCGCGGACCAAGTTTATATATTGCTCTTACAGCTCTTTTTTGCAATACAAATATGGTGTTAATGTCCGCAGCGCTACCCCAGAGAAGAATTCCATAGGACATTATACTATGAAAATAACTGAAATAAACCATTCTAGCTGTATCCACATCAGTAAGCCGTCTTATAGTTTTAACAGCATATGCAGCAGAACTTAATTTGCCTGATAGTTTTTCTATTTGTGGGCCCCATTGTAGTTTTGAATCAATTGTGATACCCAAAAACACAGTTGACTCAACAGGGGTCAATCATTGTGATATATTCAAGACTAGTACTACAAGTTCTTCCATTTGGATTTGGATGTCACACGGTAGTTTCCATAACTTTTGGAAAGAAGTTCTTTACCAGCTTGCGGAATGAGTTGACTGGTAGAACTTGTCACGTAATTAAAAAGCGTTATGCCTTTCCGCACGACTTTCTCCCTTTTTCTCCATATCTTTGCATTATATGAAAACTCATATAGAGAAAAAGGCCGCAACGCAAAACTGGCCGCACAACTGCTCGTATGTTTCCTCGTACAATGGAAAGGGATCCTTTCCATTGTAACAGTGTGAGTGCGTGGGAATATCGGAATGCAAGTATACGAGCACTGTGCGCGACCAGTTTGACATCCTCAATACTAACGTGACGTCCTGCGTGAGCGATCTAGATGCGAACGCGAAGCGGCGCGGCTCGGCGCGAAAACAACAAACAGTCGAAACCGATTGAAGTGTCCTAGGTGACCGAACGCGGTGCGGAGCGGCGCGAAATGAAGCGAACGCGATCAGTTGGTTTGATATTTTCGCGCGAACAGGATGCGGTGCCGTCGTGTTTTAGCGGCGTCGGTGGCGGCTGCGCGAGACGATTCGCGTGCACGTAGGACATAGCCACCGCGTCGCACCGCATCGCATTAAATTCGTCAACGCTGCATAATCGCGTTCGCTTTGAACCGCCTACCTAGGAAGTAGCGTAACGCCTGGAAATTTTGGTAAAAGTTATTTAGTATTTTTTTTAGTTTTAAATCATAAATTAGTATTCTGGGACATAATTAGTTTATTTGTAATGAAATATCAACAATATCTTCTGTTGACCTGCCCCACAATATAAGTATTACTGCTCGTCTGTTCACACGTGCGCAGACGACGAGACAGTCTCAGCACTTGAGATTCCGCCTTAAAATCGACTGAGAAAAAGAAAATATATCTATACATATAATAAAATCGTAGGAAAGTCAAAACTGTACATTGAATATTTTTTTAAAAGGATACTAGGGGCGTGATCTACAATCGATATCGAAGAAAAATTATAGTTTTTAGAATTTTTGTCTGTGTGTCTGTTTGTCTGTATGTATGTCCGGGCTAAACTCAAAAAGTACTGCATGGATTTACGTTAAATTTTGCATGAATATTACTAAGAGGTAGGGTCAACATATAGGCTACATATTATCACGCTATCACTTACGGGGGAGGAGCTGTAATAATTTATAATGTTTAACGCGGGTGAAACCGCGGGGCACAGCTAGTAATATATATAATAGTTCAATTCCCAGCGAACTGAATACTACTAGAATACAGTTAATATTCAATGTCACGAATTTAATAATAATAATCACTTTATTTCCAAAACATTGTGCACAACCACTTAAAAATCAAAATATATTGCAATGTTATTAGCTTACATAATAGGATACAACACAGTGAGTATGTAAGTATTTGATTGACACCCTGGTATCCAAAGTAAGATCTAACTTGTGTTATGGATACCAGGTCTCTCAGAATCGTTGACAGAAAAATTCAAGCTGCCTAATAAAAGTGGTTCTATAAAAAGTAATTTCAAATATTTTATACTTATAGTAAACACCTTAATTGTACTTCACATTAACAAACAAAAACCCAAAAACATAAAAAGACAAAAGTAAACCAAAAAAAAACCTTTTATTATATTTGAATGTATGTATACATTCAAATATAATAAATCAGAAGAAGCATTATTCCACAATAATCATTCGGATGGAGACTATTGGAATTCGGATTGATTCTGATTGAATATTTAGATATTCAATCAGAATCAATCCGAATGATTGTGATTAAAACATTCATCGTTCTAATTTGAGGTATCGGATATTCTGTTTGGAGAATATTCCGCCTTCATTTCCTATTAGCTTTGATCAATAATATATGAAATGGTGTTTCCAACCGGATCCAATCTTTATTTTAACATGACGTTTACAGTGAGCGTAGTAGGCTGCACCAGACTGCACCGGCATCACCAGACAATAGACGCGAGTGTGGGTTAATGCCGTCAAGCAAATAAAACTACAAACTAAATACCGGAGGGCCCCGCTTTTAAATAAAAAAATAAAAAAGGTTTTTATTCACGCAGTCTTTAAAAAGGCGCTTGTAAATAGTCAGTACATGTTCGTAGTAATATATAATTAATTTATAATTATTTCTAGATACATATAGATATTTAGGTACACGGATTGTAGGAAATAATTTACAATAAGATTTATTTTAAAACAGTAACGATATTTACCTAACTTAAATTAAGTTATTGTCAAGGATCATGTGTAGGTTTAATTATCATAATTTTAAATTTTAGCTATATTTTTACAACATATTGTCTGAATGGTTCTGTCTATAATAAGGTACGAATTAAATGTTATTATTATGGCGGACCTTGTGTTTACAACGATGGTCGCGTTTTCGGATTCGAATCTTGAATCTGAGTCGTTACCAACGGGGAGATGCAAGAGTTGCTCGTTCCATCATCATCATATCAGCCGAAAGAAGTCTACTGCTGGAGAAAGGCCTCCCCCAAGGATCTCCACAATGGCTGCTCTTGTGCTGCCCGCATCCAGCGGCTTCCCACGACCCTTGCAAGGACGTCGGTCCACCTTGTAGAGGGTCTGTCCACGCTGCGTCTTCCGGTGCGTGGTCGCCATTCGAGAACCTTTCTGCCCCAGCGGCCATCGGTTAGACTTCGGCCACTTCAGTTTGGCAATTCTTTGGAATATGTTGGCTTGTTTGGTCGTTTAGTCCAACGTTAATATGCAAAGACGCGGGACTCTCGTCCGATTGTGGATCGGAGTGCCCATTTCGTCAATACGAATGAAATTTTCAATATATTTATTCTGTTTGATGAGAAATCCTTTCTGATCCTATATAAATTTTGTTCAAATCATTTCTCGTAAAGGAAAGTTTACGTCGTTTATATGTTTTGAAAACATTAATTCCCTTCACGTACAGAACCCTTAAAACATCAAATTGATGGTTTAATGAAGGTAAATCTCATTCTTAAGTATTTTTTTTTCCTACTAAATCTTCGGCACATTTATTATAACGATGAATTTCTTATCTCACTAATTACTTATTTAAACAAGAATAATAAATTATAAGTATTACTCAACGTTCTATTAGCTTTTAAATTATACCTTTTCTATCATATATCTGACGTTTAAAACTTTTAATAATCTACATTTTTATAAAATGGCTCAACTACGCCTCAACTTTGAACACAAACAGTTTAGAGAGAGGGTTCCGCTTCGTTGGTTTTATTAGAAATTTATAAGCTAGTGTAATATTTAAGGCTTTGACCTGTGGATTTTGTTGTAGATGGACGAAAGAGTGAGCTCGTTTTTAGCTAAGCATGTATATTATATATATGTATATATGAGCCAGCCAAGCTAGCGGCTCACTTGATGGTAAGTGGTAACCGCTGCTCATGGACATTCGCAATGCCAGGGGACACAGCAAACCGCTACCTATTGTGAGATTAATACTCTTTTTAAACCTCGTTTAAAGAAGGACATGGCGTAGCACTATATCATGTAATGTATTGTGACGAGCGTGATTGTGGGTCAAGGAATTGGAAAAGAAACTAATATTTTCAAAGGAACTTTTATTGGCGTTGGTGACAGTTGCTTCACCACTAACATCACGAAACACACGTACGTGGAATCCTGGCGACTACGTCTCTGTTAGAGTCCACATGTGGAGTCCCCGTGACTGGACTGCCAAAGCAGTGTAATTTTTTTGGGACTAGTCTCTCCCTCTTACCCAGCATTGCAACTCCTGTAAGCCAAGATCAGCGGTGGCACACAGTGAAATGACACTGAGTGGTGAGGCTCAGGCATGTCCCGGAGAATCACTTTAACTGTCTTGGATCCCGCAACGAATTTAATCAAAAATAAACAAGGATGAGTTATAAAATTAATAGTTCCACTGCTCTCCAGAGCAAAGCGGGAGACAGAATGATATAACGACGCTAGAGCATCATCAGACGAGAGAATTGCATCTAGAGAAGCCAGCTGAAAAAACAACGAGGATAATTTTTAAGGATCCTAAGTGTGCTGTTATATTTGATTCCAATAGTAAGTATCGCAAAAGCGCTTAAAGAGAGGGCAGTATATCTAGCACAATCTTAATTTCATCCATAATATTTTAAACGAATTTGAGCTTTATTTTATTATCTGCAATAAAATAAACTGTAAGTTCCGAGTAATTGGAGTTAGTAGAATGTTAAACTGTAGTTTGGCAGTGTTCGAGTGGTCTGGTGCCAAGATGACAGTAGCTGTTATTGTTGCACTGCTGCCAAAAACAACGTTAGTAAACAGTGTTCTCTTAAATGTGCAAATCCTTGTATAATAATGTCTTTCAGTCCAAGTTCGATTGAGGTAGACCATAGAGCTGCATGGTGAGGGCGAAGAATATCATCACCCCATGTCATCCTGTGGGGGTCGTAGAATTAGTCCCGAGGAATCCTACTAAAACGCTTCGGCCTGTTTTTCTGTGAAGCCCCCTCAACGCGGACGGGGGCCGCGTCATTTCATTAACGTAGAGCGAAAGTTGCACAAAACTCCCTAAAATGATGATCTTGCCCTCTCTCCGCCAGTAATCGCCCAGAGTCGAGGTTCGAACCCCACAGGGGGTGCCCTCCGGCGCGGGTTACTTAATTGCTAGCCGGCTCGAGCCCTCTGCTCGCCTCTATAGTCCGGTGAAGTAGTGGAAGCCTCCTAGACTAACTATAGCGTCACGTCAAAAAAAAAAAAACTTGTGTGTACTTATGTACACGCGTTAGAAGTTATACTTCTTAATATACAACTTGAACATAGTTATCAATTTTCATACCACCTAGAACCACAGAATAAAGAGTACTGCTAGAACTAACTTCATGCTGTTATTTTTACGATGCGCGCGCATCGTAAAAATTCACTGTCATACCACCTAGAACTAACTTCATGCTGTTAAATTTTTTGGTGTCGGTGTGCGCGCGCATCGTAAAAATTCACTCTCATCATTTTTCTCCATCGCGCCAAAAGAAGTATAACTTCAAAAAAAAAAATATTTTTCTGTGAACTATGACCATCAAACTGCGATCGACCTGCCTGCCAAGCGTGGGGATTGTGGCATATCCCCCCATTCTTTGGGTAGGCTTTTGTTCAGCACGTAGACGTAATTTGGCTGAGATGATGACAATGAGAGCATTGAGTTCTTTATCTCTATAAGCAATTATTATTATTATTATTTTAGTGTATTTTTATAATTTTCTCCCTTTTGTAAGGGGTTAATTACTTGCCACACGGACCATGGTCAAATGGATACGGCACGTGTTTAAAATGGTTGCCTTTTGTATTAAACTGATGATGTATTTGGGTATATCCAGTATTTCAAGGCTTTGTGAGAGCATTTTAGGTATTATACCAGTGGAGGAAACTACAATGGGTACCATGTGAACAGTATTTGCTCTCCACTGGGTTTTCAGCTCTATCGCAAGGTCCTGGTATTTTGCAAGTTTTTCGGAAATTGTTGTCTGGATGTTGTGAGTATTGGGGATAGCTACATCAATTAGATAAATTGTGTTGGAAATTTTATTGTGATACGTAATGTCTGGTCTGTTATAGTGAATAGTTTTGTCTGTTATGATCGTTCGGTCCCAGTAAATTTTACAAGTAAGGCTTTCTAAAACAGTGTCAGGTTTATATTTATAATATGGTATCTTTTTTGAAATAAAGTTGTGTTGTTGAGCTAGATGTTGATGTATAATTGCAGCCACTTGATCATGCCGGTGCTTGTAATCCGTTTGTACCAAGGATTTACAAGCACCGGTTATGTGCTGTATTGTCTCGGATGCTGAATTACAGTGTCTGCATGTGTCGGTGGATTGAAGTGGATCTTTTATAATATTTTTTTTATAATTACGTGTGACTATGACTTGGTCTTGTATTGCAAGCATGAATCCTTCGGTCTCTGGAAACAGTTCACCTCTTTGTAACCAGTCGTTCGACTTCACTTTATCGACGTGTTGTTGGTTCAAATCGGATCGGTGTCTACCATGTAGAGACTTCAGACTCCACTTTGCTATTTTTTGCTGCATTTCTTCTTGCTTTTCATTAGGTTGTGTATTTTTATCGTGTAAATATTATTATTATTATAATTGATCCTTGGGAACCTTGGGGTATTACGTGAAACGTATTCTGGAAAGAGGAGGATTTCAGAATACCCTACAGTTAATACTATTATTGTGTTAATCTTGAACCAAAATATTCACTCAATATCTGTAAATAATAGGGGACAATGTCACACCAATCATCCTAGCCACAGACTAAGCAAAGCTTGTACTATGGGTACCAGGCGACGATATACATACTTATATAGATAGATAAATACTTATATACATAGAAAACATCCATGACTCAGAAACAAATATTCGTGCTCATCACACAAATATTTGCACTTACCGGGATTCGAACCCAGGACCACCAGCTTCGTAGGCAGGAGCACTACGGCTACAACTAGGCTATGGTGACCGCCAGGGCCTCGAGGAATTGATTACAATATAAATGAATGGGAGTAGCACACAGATGGGTATTCATTTTGCGGTCTATGAGCAGATTAACTGCAGAAGAACATGGCAACCTTCAAGAAGCGAGCATATTCTTTTCTTAAAGGCCGGCAACGCACTTGTGGCCCCTCTGGTGCTGCGAGTGTCCATAGACGGCGGTGATCACTTACCATCACATCATCGGAACTTGCTCGTTAGCCATCCTATTATATAAAAAACAAGAAAAAATAAGAAGCTCTCCTTTGACTGGCTTGTGGTCTAGTGGTTGGTGATCCTGACAGGACAAATAATAGATAGATAGATAGATAGATTAACTCTTTATTGTACACCAATATTAAAATCATACAGTACAGGAGCATGTAAATTGAAAAGTATACAATTGGCGGTCTTATGACTAACATGTGATCTCTTCCAGACAACCAAAGAATGGAGAATAATAGGGATTATTTAAGAGGGCAGTTGTCGGTGTACATAAACTTTGTTACCAGTACCCGTTGGTACTCAGTACAAGAGCCTACTATATATACTAAATACATACATAGTATATACATACATACAAACTATGTAAAAACTTACAAATTACAATATAACAATACTTTATATATAATTAAATATAATAATAATTAAGAGGCTCTCACTAGATCACTGGGTCAAGGGCCGGATACAGAAGGCGGCAATTATCGGAACGGCACGCATCGTGAGGAGGTTCCTCACTCTGTCGCCCTGACCACCGGCGGCCTAGGGCGTATAACCCCGCCGCCGGGGGAGCTCTGTTTTTTACGTATTTATTTGTGTATTATTGTTTTATATATCGATTTTATAAGAATAAATATGTATTAAATATGAAAATAAATAAATAAGTTAGAATAATAATCAAAACTATCCATTACAATGGATAAAGATAAAGATAAAGATATTTTTATTTTGCAAATATGGGTAACAGTAATAGATGACATAAAAACATAGGTAACAAGTTCAGCCATATTTTACCATGTAGGCATGCAAAAGACAATAAAAACTACCGCTACATACAATTTTAAAATAATGCAGATAAAGTGAATACAAAGAAAATTATTATACTAATTTAAAAATCTTTCTCATTCAAATACCCACTTAAGTTATAATATGATTTCTCCACTAAAAAGCTTCGAAGTCTTTTTTTAAACAATGGTAATGGAAGCTCCTTCCAACTCTTAGACCTGACATACGCTAATTAATAAATACTCTAATTCCGTGTATCTCATTTATGATGTCTTCCCGGCCGAATTTCGGCCACGGCGGCCATTCTCAATGGAGATTAGCCAATTGCGCAGGACAAATTATAGTGCACAAGTGTGTGCGCAAACACAGGGGCACTTTCTATTCCATCACTCGCATGATCCGATGGGACGCCTAGCGACACGACCGGAAAGAGGTCAGATATAGGACCGACGGCTTTACGTGCTCCGAGGCACGGGGGTATAATACCACCAACTCCCAGACTTCGGGCTGATGCTGAGAAATTTTTCTTTTTACAGAAAACTCCCAAAATAACTTTCAGCCCGACCCGGGATTTAAACCCAGGACCTCATTCAACGAGGCATCGGAATAAAAAATAAGTAGGTACTAGGTACTAATCGTAGAATCCAACTCGGCTGGGCAGCGTTCGGGAAGCTACGTAACATCTTCTCGTCCAAAATACCGCAGTGTCTCAAGTCGAAAGTCTTCGACCAGTGTGTGTTGCCAGTGATGACATACGGAACAGAGACGTGGTCGCTCACTATGGGCCTTATTAGAAGGCTCAAGGTCACCCAAAGAGCAATGGAGAGGGCTATGCTCGGAGTTTCCCTGCGGGATCGCATCAGAAATGTCGAAATCCGCAGGCGAACCAAAGTCACCGACATAGCCCGAAGAATTGCCAAGTTGAAGTGGCAGTGGGCAGGGCACATAGCTCGTAGAGCCGACGGCCGTTGGGGCAGAAAGGTTCTCGAATGGCGACCACGAACCGGAAGACGCAGCGTGGGCAGGCCCCCTACAAAATGGACCGATGATCTTGTGCGGGGCGCTGGAAAATGCTGGATGCGAATAGCACAAGACCGGCAATTGTGGAGATCTTTGGGGGAGGCCTTTGTCCAGCAGTGGACGTCTTTCGGCTGATATGATGATGATGATGATGAGGTACTAGGTACAATATTTGGCACGATTTCACGTTTTTACTCAATGGAGTTTCCTCAAAGGCTTTATTGGCCCGTTCCGCAGTTTACGGCCACTCTATAAGAATTTAAGGCTTGTTGTGGTCTAAATTGTTTTGACGAAAGTCATAAATTTGGGATTTTAAGGGTCATTAATTTACGAGGCCTTGTTGGCTGTCTAAATGTTGGCTGGTAGAGGTTTTGAGAGTTGATTAAGTAAAACGGTATTTTTCTTTGACTTATAACAAAGAGTTTCAAAGCTCCTCAAACATATTACATATTTATTTTATACTACTATAAAACGTATATATATATAATATGTAAGGTAATTAACGCACACCCTCAAACACCCCAATTAGAATAATATGTTGTAATCATAATACATACACTGAATTTTTTATTTAAAATGTATATTAATACATTGTTATTTACTAAATTACAGTGGAAATGAGAGCTCTGAGAAGTATGTGTGGTGTGACTTTGAGAGACAGAATTCGAAATACTGATGTAAGAGAGCGTTGTGGTGTGAAAGAGGATGTAGTCACAAAGATTGAAAAAGGAATGCTGAGATGGTTTGGCCATTTAGAAAGGATGAATGAAAGAAGTATACCTGGCCTGTGTGAATGGAACAACCGGAAGGGGAAGACCTCGTCGAACATTCTCTGACCAAATCGGAGACGTTCTCAAGAAAGGGCAGATCAGAAGTACCCTAAACCGGCGAGCAAAAGATCGCGACAAATGGAGATCCGTTGTCTCTGCCTACCCGTCTGGGAAACAGGCGTGAGCCTATGTATGTACTTACTAAATTAGTTTCTTGTAATAAAGTTTATTTTTCTCTACTTTGTATTGAATGATGGAATTTGAAGGAATATAAATAAAACTGCGATTTTAAAAGTCTTATTACTTTGACTTATGTCTATATATAATTCAATTTGATTTAACTGTATAGGGTTAATATGACAATAATTTCCGTAGATTTAATTATTATTTTGAATAAAAATTATCTATATTAAAAATGATATGAATCGATTCAGTAAACGATTCTGAACAAACTATTTTCAGGATGTGCGTTAATTAAATAAATAAAAAATGTTTTTATTCACGTAGACTTTAAAAAAGCGCTTCTAAATAGTCAGAACATGTTTGTAGTAATACAGTTATTATTTCTAGTTGCTTATTACAGATATTTAGTTACATGGAATGTTAAACATTTATACAATTTATTTTATAATAGTAGTGATATTTAGCTAGCTTGTATTAAGTTATTGTCAAGGAGATTATGTTTAGGTTTAATGATTGAAATTTATATTTTACTACATATAGTCTGAATGGTTCTGTCTATATTAAGTTACATGTTGTATTGGCAAACAAGTACACGGTCCATTTGAATATAAGTGGGATACAATTTGAATACATACTATCCGGTGGGTCACGTAATACGCGACTAAGTGATACACCAGGTTGTTGGACAGCAGCGCCACCTGTGTACTAACTACCACCTAACTGTGGTCACCAACTCGCCTGCCAAGCGCGGTGACTACGGCAAGCCACTCCAAATATACAAGTCGTTATAGAATCTGTAGGGGAGGTCTATGTCCAGCAGTGAACGATATTTATTGGAACGAAGTTCATTAACACGCGTTGTGAAAGGGGGCTAGACGGAAAAAAATCTTACGAAAAGTTGTCACGACACTTTTTGCAGCTGTGCGGCGTGCGCATGTTTCTCTGTCTGTCTCTCTCTCTCTCTCTCTCTTATAGAAAGCAAGCCAGATATTTTCATTTCTATTTCGCATTTAACAGTGTGGTGTCGCGACGATTATTTTTGTTGAGTGTATACAAATAAATAATAAGAAATAACTTCGTTCCATCCGGGTGTCCCTTGACATCTCTCAAGTTTTTTTGGAAAGGGCAACGCCCCCGCTAGGGAATCTAATCCCTGTGTCGCGGGGTACTTTACAAACATATAATAGACGGACTCAAATGACATCCAGACTCAGAACAACTATATATATAGGCCGGAGTTTCTTTGTGGCTTTCTTCTCCGAGTCGTCCACCTAGGTAGCTAGAGAAAGCCGTAGGTGAGCTAGGGTAGGTTCCTCAGCGGCGAGGATCGCTTTGGCTCCTTAACGCGTCATCGGTGATCCCCTGCAAGTGATCACACCCTCACTTTGAATTCTGTCCTTTTGCTTCAGCGGCCCCCTGAGCTGTGGCCCGAACCCCAAAAGGGTGGCCTCAAGTATTAGTCGTTTAATTTAAGCTACTGGTTAAGAGCCTTCTGTGCTAGCCAACTGCTCATTGCCTTCAATTCTTTAATTTTAATATAGTGGAACAATTTTTCAAAATATTAGATTAGTAACTTGTTATTTATTTAAGGATTTAAGAAAATATATCTGATAAAACAGACCGTACGGACGGACTAATAAATTTGTTGTTTACCATATTTGACTTTGTTTATGTACTGCATTGTGAGCTTGACAAGTACAAGTGTATGTTAATACCCAAGTGCTGAATAAATTTCATTATTTACAAAAGAAAAGTAGTATATGTGGTATATCAGTTGTCTGATTTCCATAGCACAAGCTCTGTTTAGTGTGGGATCAGAGGGACGAGTGTAAATAATGTCCCAGCATATTATATAATGAGATTATGAGAACCGTGACTGCTCAAAGTGTTCTCTGCTGACAGCATGTCTCCGAAAATTGTTCCTACGAGTTGACTCGAAAATTGACGTAGAAATTGAACCTGCGATCTCGCGAGCTTAGTAACCCAATGGAGTTAAAGTTAAAATTGACAAAAGGGTGTTAAAACATAACGCCTTTTACCAATCATGGAGCAATATTTGTAAATAATACAGGTATGGCTTAAAGGTTCAATTTAATTGAGAATATTTCCTCGCGTCCCAGCGGCTTCCGTGTAATTGTCCGACATTTAGGTGATAGTCAGAGGAGGCCGATTCATTGACTCAGAAACGAGGAAATACATACATTACAAAAGTTTTGGATGAATACCTACCTCAATTAAGTACTTATTAAATCATGATATCCTTAGGTAGAGAGAGCATTTATCACGTTGTAATAAAATATGGACTTCCACCATAAGATGTAATGTTTTGATATGGAGATTATCTACTGGGAATTGAGCGGTTAAGACAGTCGACGCGCCGTTTCGTGTCCCGGGTTCGATATCCAATTTTTCAGATTTTATTTACGATTTGCTTTGAAAATCCTGCGAATATAATAAATGCGAAACTTTGTGAGTATAGATGTATGGATCTCTGTTACCTAGTCTTTTACGCAAAACTACCGAACATATTTTGATGTTACTTAATAGTAATATAATAGTTAATATATCCGTATAACACATAGGCTATATTTTGTTAAGTTTCAGCAGGGTATAACCACGGGGCACAGCTAGTATTATAAATGCAAAAGTTTGTGAGTATAGATGTATGGATGTTTGTTACTGATTCATGTAAAAACTACCAAACAGAGATTCATGAAACTTGTACTAATTTATCTGAATAACAACAAGGTTATAATTTATTAAGTTCAACGGGGGTGAAACCGCGGTGTATAGCTAGTAATGCTATGAAACTAAAAACTTAAAAGTAAATCTTAAGTATAATTATCGTTTATCTCTGTAAATTTGAAAATTTAGCTACCGTCCTATATGCTATTGATAATATTACAAATCAATAGGCATAGTAAGAAATAGGGGAACTTCAAAAGCCCTGCGATATCCACAAATACGCTATGACTTAAAAACAGCAGACGGTATAAATGCCTACTACGAAACGGTTAGCAATATTTGCGAGTAAAATATTGCATGTACCAAATACTTACTCACTTTAGACACCAAGACTATAAGTAAATAAAGCCTTAACAAATATGTGTTTGCTGGACATTATAATAATAATAGCCTGGGACATTATCCACACACGGCCATCTCTCAACATTCTCTGACCAAATCGGAGACGTTCTCAAGAAAGGGCAGGTCAGAAGTACCCTAAACCAGCGAGCATGTATGAAGAATGTAATGACAGTAACCGAGGCAAAAGACGTGTGCAAAGATCGTGACAGATGGAAATCCGTTGTCTCTGTCTACCCCTCTGGGAAACAGGCGTGAGTCTATGTATGTATGTATGTATTTATTTGATTTTCTCATGGATGCCATTTTCAGAACTAGAACAAATTAAAATGGAATAACACAGGAAACATCGGCTTTCAAATAAAAAAAAGAGTTTTCCAAATCGGTTCACCTATTCGAAAGTTCTGAGGTGAGTCGAACTATAAACCTCCTTCTTTTTTGGAAGTCGGTTAATAAAAAATGGAGAATTATTTTACTGTCGACAGGGGCAAAAGGGTAAACCAAATGATAGGTAGAGAGATAACCAAAACCCAACTCTAACAATGAAACTCGTGTTCTTATGAGATCCTTACGACCCCTTATAACAACCTCTCAGAATTTGTGTAGAGGCAGCAACAATAGCCTTATAACAACCACCCCGTACTTATGCGAGTATTAATTTAATACATTTTGCGCTCACAAAAATTTGAGAATATAATGTTTGTGTGCGCCACGAATTCACAGTACCTATATTTCTTTTTTTTTATCCACCACTGCAACTCCTGTAAGCTAGGATCAACAGTGGCACACAATGGAATGAGCGGTGAGGCTTAGGCATGTCCCGGGGAATTGCTTTAACTGTAAAGAACTTATTGTCTTGGACCGACGGCTTTACGTGCTCTCCGAGGAACGGGGGTGTAATACCACCAACTCGCAGACTTCGGGCTGATACCGAGAAATTTCATTTTGCGGAAAAATTCTATGTCACGTTTTGGGTCGACCCGGGATTTTAACCCAGGACCCTATTATCTGCGGTTGAACACGCTACCACTAGCTAGACCAACGAGGCAGTCAATAAGTAAATAAGTATCAGTACTTATATCTTAGATAAAGAGTTATTTATCTTACACGTTGTATAATATCCTAACACTTTTTTATTTGTTATAAAAACTAATCAGAGGTCTGAAATAGCGTGCCTCCTAAAATGTTCGCCGTCAAGTTTCTATTGGTTTTCCAGTAAATGGGAAAAGTTAAATAGTCTCATCATTTGAAGCTTGTTATCGGCGTTGCCATGGCTACGGCAAGTTTTGTCCACTTCAATCGTTTGGGTCTAAACTCCTCATTGGCATGATCAATTTTACAACTACTGCGTGAATATACAAAGCAGATTGTTTATATTTAAAAGTTGGAGGTTCCGTACATTCTTCGGTTCTAGGTCTACCAATCATACTGTTTGAAACATTAAACTTTGTCGTGTTCAATCGTAATGTTAAGAAATAGCTTATTGAAAAGCGTTATAATGCTGTTAACGAGTACTTGGCGTATAAATAATATTAATTTAGGTTGTATTCATGAATGTTTTTCTTGTAAAACCTAATTTTTAGCATTCCATGGATACTGAAACCCGATCCATCGCGTGGCAGAGGAGGAACACTCGACAGAGTCTGAGACTTGCAACTCAGATGTAGGTTTTAGGGGTCCCCCTGTGATGCATCAACGCTCACCTTCTCTGTCTCTCAGTGTTCCCCCCTCTTCCTAAGCAAATCTGGTATTATCCTAATAATGATGCTTTGCATACTCGTTCTGTTATAGAACTTACGGAAGTTTTTGATACTAAGTATTTTAATATGTTGTAGAGGGATTATGCTGGTATACCCCTCGCACCTAGAGATGAGCAAAATGTATCACTGACAAGAAAATATTCATATGTATCTTTTGATCACTGGGATATGTATCACTCTTTTGTATCTTTGTATCCTTATGTATCCGCTCATGATACAGAGTGAATTCTGCGCTGCTCACTTCGTTCAACTCAATCCAATGAATCAGTGAGACAGTGATATGATCAGAAGTGAATGAATCAGAGTGATAGATATGTATCTGAGCTGTTGCCTGTTTGCACGTTGCTACAGATAAAATAGAGACGCCGTGACTGATACATACAGTGATACATTCGGATCTGAAAGGATACAAAGAGTGATTGATACAAACGGAATGATTCATATCTTTTGTATCTATCACTCCTGAGTTACCCATCTCTACTCGCACCCACTTCCACGGCATATAAGTTAACCACAAAGCCGTTTTAGTTATTGTCTAGTGAAGTAATTTTTTATAGTGTTCATCTAAAACCACATTCTATTTATAAGAACTAAACCAACGACTTCAAATTAAAAAGAAATTAAAAAAAACCATTCACATTTTGTTGTGGAACCCTGCGGGCCCTTGATTCCGAATCCGTACGATGCGATTAAACTTCTAATAGATTGTTTTTATTATTCATTTACTTGATATTGCTATGGTATTGATTGCGCCATTGGTCTAGCGATAGCATATTCAAGGAAATGTTAAATAAAATAAAAACGGATTTTATTCACATAAAGTTTAAAAAGCGCTTGTAAATAGTCGGAACATGAATAGTATATAATAAACATATTACATTTCATTTTTTATATCTAGAAACTGTAATTAAATATATCAAAAGAATTATATAATCCATTTTGAGAGAGAGAGGTAATTTATGAATATTTTTATCTAATAATTTATAAGCAATCATATTACAGGTAGTTCACGTAACAGAACTAATTAGTCATGCCTATATATAAGATCCCCAGCGTGCAGGTAGGTGCCGAGCGCCAGATGTGTCTGTTATCGATGTAGGTACTCCTTAGTGGTGTAATATAACGCGTGCGTTTAATATGTGTCTTGTAAACTAGTGCCAGGAAGATCAGTAATATGAGTAGGAAGTTTGTTATAGAACCTAATTCAATTTCGTATACATGATTTATTCGTTTGACTGACTCTAAAGACAATGCTGACAATGAGTTTGAGAATTTATGACGGACCAATGCTTACTGGCCATCCTTTGACTGCCTCGTTGGTAGCGTGTTCAGCCGCACATAATGAGGTCTTTTCAAATCTCGGGTCGGGCCAAAAGTGATTTTGGGATTTTTCCGCAATAAGAAATTTCTCAGTATTAGCCCGAAGTCTGGAAGTTGGTGGTATTACACCCCCGTGCCTCGGAGAGCACGTAAAGCCGTCGGTCCTGTACCTGAACTCTTTTCGGTCTTGTCGCTAGGCGTCCCATCGGATCATGAGAGTGATGGAATAGAAAGTGGCCCTGTGTTTGCGCACACACTTGTGCACTATAATATGTTCTGCGCAATTGGCTAGTCTCCATTGAGACTGGCCGCCGTGGCCCCGAATGTCGGTCGGGAGGACACTACTGGCCATCCTGGTCTCGTCGGATAGCCGTATTATCGGTTGAGAAGTAAAAAGGGATCGAGCATGCACCATAAGTCAGTCGTATTTGGCTAGTTTCTCTATTAGAGATTGCCGCTCACCGCCTTTGCTTAGGCCAGGAGCACTATGAGGATTACTATTAATTAGCAACCAATTTCAAACCCGAGCTTACAGAACGAACTGCGGATTAGATATTTGTGAAACAAGGGTCTGTCTTGACAGATGGTTTTTAGTATTATTGAACGCAAATATCCTCGAATGTTTAAAATGAAATAATCTAATTGAAAAAATAATTTATATTCTCATCAACACGAAGCTAATTTATTGCACGCCCAATGCATTAAGTACCGTACAACGATAGCATATAGCTTTCGCATATAGCAAATAGAAATATATGTACATATATGTGGGTGTGTGTGTATAAGCAACCATATTCAATAGCTGTATATTTCTTCTGGGACGGTCACCGTAGCCTAGTCGGTAGTGCTCCTGCCTACGAAGCTGGTGGTCCTGGGTTTGAATCCCGGTAAGTGCAAATCTTTGTGTGATGAGCACGAATATTTGTTTCTGAGTCATGGATGTTTATAAGTATTTATCTATCTATATAAGTATGTATATCGTCGCCTGGTACCCATAGTACAAGCTTTGCTTAGTTTGGGGCTAGGATGATCTGTGTGAAATTGTCCCTATATATTTCCTGAATTATGGTACAGTCGCTCACTAAGAATCTTGCTTCCAGTGCAAGATTTTTTAAGGTCAATATTTTGTCAGCTAGTCACACATTTTTTTAATTTTTTTTAATATTTGGTTTACTTAACTGGACATACACAGTATAAAATAAAAAAGTAAGTTAATTTCTTGAAGAAGAATAAATGCTTTGCCGGCCTTTGATTAGCAAGTGTTGCCATCTCATACCAGATCGAAAATACGTTCGCAGTTAAATGATTTCACAGAGTAGTAGTTCGCGGTAAAAAGTTCATGAGTTAGGGTTACTTGTTTTGTCAATTTAATGGTTAGATTTGAAGACTGCTAGAGCCCCTGCTTCCCTCTACTATCAAGTGAAGTTCATCACGTTACAAAACTGTCTCGCTCGGCTACCACGCAATTAACAACTATATGTAGTGAAGCTTTGATACAGCTGGAGGATACACTGCTTGCAATCGAGACTGTGTCTTTATTACGGAAGGGTTAAGGGCTGTTTTTGTAGAGCAAGTGTATCCATACATTTAAGGTCAGCTAAACGATGCCGTGTCGATAAATCTTGTCGGCTTTAAATTGAGGCAGACAGCTATCGGGTAAGTTACTGTTAGGGCGAAGGACGGAGCTGTTATTATTGAGGTCACAGCAGATCACCCGAAATTTCGTCAGCAGTTATGTGTACTAAGACACAGGCATGGGTACCATGTAGCATTAATTAATTTTATTAAAAACTAGCTGTGCCCCACGGTTAGACCCGCGTTAAACTTTATAAGTCATGGTAATGTTATCTACCCTTAGGCTTATTATTATTAGAAGTAAATCCTATTTTCTGTTACTGAATTAAGCGGCTTTCCACCGAGGAGACACTAAAGTTTTCACTCTCAGGTTGTGGTTAAAAATCAGTTTTCCGCTGGTGCTGCTTTATGCAATGCCACGATATCCAAACTGAACCCCACCCTATTTTTGATCCGAAGCGGCGCACTATGTAAGATGCACTTATTAGCGATGACATATATGTAGTTATAAGAATAGTCATATTATATTTGTTAGTACAGTTTTAAGAAGTATAATTATTAATAATAATTGTACCTACGCTGTGTTTTAATGTTTAAATGTTTGAGCAAAAATAAATAATATTTTCTTTCGTCTTTTCTAGTCTATGTGTTAATCCAGGGTGTCATCTAACTCCATACCAAATTTTATTAAAATTGCTCCAGCCGTTATTAGTGTGATTACTAAAAATGATTTGCTGTGTCGTGACGGCGAATATCAGAATATCATCACCCCATCTCATCCCACGGGGGGCGTAGAAGTCGACCCGAGGGAATATCTACCAGAGGATGGGCAGCAGCTTCCTTCTGTGTACAAACAAGACCATCTTACTGCGATCGCCAACCCGTCTGCCAAGCGTGGCGATTATGGCATAGCCCCAAGATGATTCTTGGGGGAGTCTTTTCTCCAGCAGTGGACTTTTACAGCCGATATATGATGATTATGTAGCATAATTGACTGCGCATGGGCGCGGTTCTTTAGGTATTGGACTCGATGATTCTTCGTCAGGTTTTTATCCAGCAGTGGACGTATTCAGCTCATATTATTATTATTATGTTAAGCCAATAGCGGTTTCTTTCATAAATTAAAATAATAGTGCACAGTGTAGATAAGAAGTGAGTGAGCAAAATTAGCTTATCAACAAAATAACATTGGTTTTGTAAGATACAATAACATAAAGTTTATTTGCTTAGAAATTGCTGCTTAAAAGGAATTGTTACTGCGGAGACTGTCGCGATCTCTACCCATACAAGTGTAATTGAACACAATAATATCTGTGTTTGTAATATAATAACAATAAAAACCATCATATCAACGTTGCGACTTTAAAACGATTTCTATGCAAACATCCGTAAAACCATTGCCCGAAAGAGTTCATTAATGTCCTCCTAGCCAAATTTCGGCCAAGAAGGCCAGTATCAATGGAGACTAGCTATCTGCATGAGACATAGTGCTTAAGTGTGTGCAAAAACACAGGGGCACTTTTTATTCCATCACTCTCATGAGCCGATGGGACGATTAGTGACGCGACCGGAAAGAGATAAGGCACAGGACCGACTCGAATTGGCAGTGGTTACTACCCTAGTGTGAGAGTTATTAGAGCCGCCCAGTAGGCCTTTAACATAAGCCATGTAGCCATCGACTGTTGACTAACGAATAAAACCGGGACCGACAGCTTAACGTGCCCCTCGAAGCACAGAGACGCTAAGGAATTAAACCACTTAGATGGTTATCATCATCATATCAGCCGAAAAACGCCAACTGCTGGACAAAGGCCTCCCCCAAATATATCCATAATTTATTTATTTAACATTATTAGGAAGACCAACAGCTTACAATAACTTAATAGATTAGGTATACACAGCAGTTAGCCATTTATAGGTCTCCACGAATATGA
This sequence comes from Pseudoips prasinana, assembly GCA_951640165.1. Taxonomy (NCBI): domain Eukaryota; kingdom Metazoa; phylum Arthropoda; class Insecta; order Lepidoptera; family Nolidae; genus Pseudoips; species Pseudoips prasinana. Next base: position 32,678,200 of record OX621254.1, on the reverse strand, counting down.
AGGTATAATTGCCGGTCTTGCGCTATCCGCGTCCAGCAACTTCCAGCAATAATCGGTCCATCATGTAGGGGGCCTGCCCACGCTGCGGTCTTTGGTTCTCACCCATCTATAAAATGACCGCGTGCTTAGGTGCTTAACCTCGCTAATCACTTAGGGACCCGTGAAACCAAGTGGCTGTGAGCGCCTCCCTGAAATAATAAAAAAGAAAATATATGAAATACATAACAGGAAATAGAACAATAAATATTTTACTTTACAATAGCTGTGTGGTTTGAGGGTCACCCTAGACCATATCCCGTGGGTGTCGTAAAAACGGACTACGGTGCTACACGGCTGTTACGGCGTAGCAGTTGACTTGTATCGCGTAGCAGTCTGCATATTACAGCGTAGTAATCTAGATTTCTGGAATATACCTACAAAAGTAAACACAATCTGGAATAGGTGCTCATACCTATAACTTTAAGCTGTCAATTCCTACTAATATTAGATAATATTTTTTAAAGATTCAGCAGGAAGTCTTTATAAATAATGTATCGTGCGTGCGATTGTTTGTTTTAAACAGTCCGATTTAAATGGCCGCAAATGTGAACCTTTTATGTGGAATCCATTACCAACATTCAAAAAGGCAAACCATAAATATCAATACCTTTTATACATGCAAATATACTAAAAGTATTAATGAATATAAATATTTCATAAATAAGAGTAGTTTCTTTAAGAGAGGTAGGGCACAGCGTACTTTGCTCAAAAAGCAGCCCGACTGGGGAAGTACCTCCACCTTACAGAAGAAATTCCTTAATAATAACGTAATGTTCTGTTTCTGCGTGTGAAAGTCGCCAGAGCTGATCTGGGTGGGGGGAAGGGTAGCAACACTTGTTTTCTGACTATTTCAAAGGCCGGCAATGCACACGCAACTCCTCTGGATGGGCGGCGGTGATCACTTACCATCAGGTGACCCACTTGCTCGTTTGTCGCCCTCTGATGTAGAATAACGAAAAACATTATTTTCGTATGCATTTGACTAGAATGAAAGCTTCCTAGGCTAAATGTAAATGTTATGTTAAAATAGTTTAAAAAACTAAAAAACACGCTCTTAGCACGCACTAAAAAATTCAAAAAATAGCCTGTCCACCATCTTGGACGTTCGCCATATTAAAATTAAGTCACGTGACTATTTTTTTCGTATTCCTGACAGCTAACCCTTTCTTTTGATACCCATACCATGGGAGTGGATTTCAAACAGCCAGTCCGCCATCTTGGGGAAGCCGCCATATTGGATTTGTAATGACGTTTCTTAGCTAGTCATGTATTGTCATCAGAACTCAGAGCGTGTGCAAAATTTCATCCTAATTAGAGACCGGGATCCTAATTGTCAAGAGTGGGTCAAATTAAGATTCCAAGATTGTCTTACAAACATAGTTAAAAGTGATGCTAATAAAAGCGTGTTAAAAAGTAGCGTTTATTATAAGCGATTGCTTTTCCCCTTTTTCACAAGCGAACCTCTCTAAAGCTTTGTAACAGAAAATCGCTGTAGCATTTATCAAAAGCTATATAAAACTCGCTAATTATACGAATTATGCACATCTCATGGCACACAAAGCCTGGCTTAGACCAGCGAAGCGGCGCTCAATGATGCAGCTAACCGTATTAGCCGCCTGGCCGCGCACTCCGATATCTAGCAACAGTAATATGTAACCTGGATGCAGATTACAGAGAATTAGAAAAGAAAAGGATGTGGTGCAGCCGCTCAGACAGTCGCCTTGCCGCGTCGTGTAGCGGGTTCGAGTCCCGCGCCGGACAACTATTTGTGTGACCCATAAATTGTTGTTCTGAGTCTGGATGTAATTTGTGTCCGTCCATTATATGTTTGTAAAGTACCCCGCGACAGGGATTAGATTCCCTAGTTGTATAAAAAAAGATGTGTTTGTGCTCTACGTAATTATGCATATAGTTAAGCAGTAGCGTGTTCAATCATAGATAATGAAGTCCTGGATTCAAATCCCAGGTCGGCCAAAAACAGTCATTATGGGAATTGGAAAAAAGTTGTCAGTATCAGCCCGAAGTCTGGGAGTTGGTGGTATTCCAGTGCCTCGGAGAGTATGTTAAGCCGTCGCGCATCCGTGCCTAATCTCTTTCCAGTCGTGTCAAAATCCACGCATCGGATAATAATATGATAATATATATGAAAGTGATGGAGTAGAAAATGCCCATGTGTATGCGCATACACAATGTGCAGATATATGTCTCAGTTGGCCCGTTGGTCCCAGCAGCAATTGGCTAGTCTCCATTGCGAATGGCCACGTCACCGAAATTCGTGGATATATTTCTTATATTCAATTAAACATATATATCCTATTGTAATTAGTTTAATAAGTACCAACATACTTTTACATATTGATAGGCGTTATAAAACCCCAACGTCTCATGTTACGCGACGTCCTGCGTGATCGATCTAGACGAGAACGCGAAGCGAAGCTGCGCGGCGCGAAAACAACAAACAGTCGAAACCTATTGAAATGTCCTACGTGACAAAACGCGCGTGCGGTGCGGTGCGGTGCGACGCGACATGAAGCGATCGCGATTACGCTACGTCCTACGTAGGTGGTTGAAAGCGAACGCGATTATGAAGCGGTGACACGCGAATTCAATGCGATGCGGTGCGACGGGGTGGCGGTGTCCTACGTGCACGCGAATCATCTCGCGAAGCCGCCACCGACGCCGCGACGCCGCAAAAACACGACGGCACCGCATCCTATTCGCGCGAAAATATCAAGCCAACTGATCGCGTTCGCTTCATTTCGCGCCGCTCCGCACCGCGTTTGGTCACGTAGGTCACTTCAATCGGTTTCGACTGTTTGTTGTTTTCGCGCCGCGCCGCGCCGCTTTGCGTTCGCGTCTAGATCGCTCACGCAGGACGTCGCGTTAGTTTTCTTGATATTGTCGCGCGAACAGGATGCGGTGCCACGTGTTTTTGCGGCGTCGGTGGCGGCTTCGCGAGATGTTCGTGTGCACGTAGGACACCACCACCGCGTCGCGTCGCATCGCATTGAGTTCGCTTGTCACCGCTTCATAATCGCGTTCGCTTTGAATCGCCTACGTAGGACGTAGCTTTAGCCGAATGACGTCCACTGCTGGACAAGAGCTTCCCCTAAGAGTAGGTATAGGCAGGCATATACGCCACGAGACGATGCTGCCTGTTCTCTCGGGATGATTTCTACGCACCCCATGGTTTGAGATAGTGTGGTGATAGTCATCGCCCTCAACCACAAACTAAACTACACAATCCAAATATAAAGATAAAGATTATTTATTGTTTAAAACATGTGTTTACATACAAATTAAAATATGCAAGATCTTAAAAACAAGGTATCGAGAGTCCGAACATGTTTTACCTGTCGAGGCGTACAAATTTTAATTTTATTTTACATCAATATCAAAATAATAAATCAAAACAATCATTATCTATACATATAATAAAATTGTAGGAAAGTCAAAACTATACATTGAATATTTTTTTAAAGGATACTTGGGGCGTGATCTACAATATATATCGAAGCCAAAAATATAGTTTTTAGAATTTTTGTCTGTTTGTCTGTATGTATGTCCGGGCTAAACTCAAAAATTACTGCATGGATTTACTTAAATTTTTTCATGAATATTACTAAGAGGCCGGGTCAACATATAGGCTATAAATTATTACGTACGGGTGAGGAGCTGTGATAATTTATAAAGTTTAACGCGGGTAAAACCGCGGGGCACAGCTAGTAGTATATATAATACTAGGAATGCTGTTCAGGGAAAATTTTTAATACCTTATGTAAAAAAATATTGTGGTAAAAGAACTACGTAAAAGAACAATATTTAACTCCAACAATATTTAATAACATAGATTTTATAAGGAACTCGTCCAAAGATGATAACATAAGTGCTGTATCATTTAAAAAAAGACTGAAAATGTACTATCTAAAATAAAAATACGTATAGTTATATAAATAAAAGGTATAAATATAAATAATGTGTATAAAAGTAATATGTAAGAGCGCCAATAGTTTTTTTGATTTAGTTACATTGTTTTGTAATGTGAATAATTTAAGAGAATAAATGATTAAAAAAAGTATCAAAATCACTACAAAGTATATTCCTACTCTCCGACACTCACTGATCACACACAGCTCCTCACAAAATGGCAGCCGCATGTGTAATTCAATTGTTTTGCAGTACAATGCGCATTCAATTGGACAAAGCCTTTGAAAATTGCACCCATTATTGTCAAACGACGCATCGGATAGCAAATAATTGTTTAATGCGGGTGACACCGCGGGGCACAGCTAGCCTGAAATAGTTAAGTCATAATAACGGTATTTCGTTCAAATCTCTCAATCAAAACCCGGGTAAAATGTTAGGATGATTAATGACTTTAGTGTAAGGAATTGTTGCTATCTTCTGTTTGTCCAAATAAAGTGCTAATTATGTTTCTATATATTTCCCCGTTTTCCACCGATGGCCGTTGGGGCAGAAAGGTTCTCGAGTGGCGACCACGAACCGGAAGACGCAGCGTGGGCAGGCCCCCTACAAGATGGACCGATGATCTTGTGCGGGTCGCTGGAAACTGCTGGATGCGAATAGCGCAAGACCGGCAATTGTGGAGATCATTGGGGGAGGCCCAGCAGTGGACGTCTTTCGGTTGATATGATGATGATGATGATGATATTTCCCCGTGCGAAGCCGAGGTGGGTCGCTAGTTTGTTGATAAAATTTTTGTGTATAATGTTTGTGTTTCTTAACAGTAGAGATTATATGTATTGGCTCAGTTGCAAATCCATTGTGTTGATATAAAACCATCACACAAAAATTGGGTAATTTCACTTCTTGATGATCATTTCTATTGATATCGATAGTTTTTAGGGTTCTGTACCCAAAGGGGACCATACTTCGCTGTCTGTCTGTTTGTCCGTCTGCCACCAGGCTGTATCTCATGAACCGTGATAGTTAGACAGTTGAAATTTTCACAGATGATGTATTTCTGTTGACGCTGTAACAACAAATACTGAAAAACAAAATTAAATAAATATTTTAGGGGGCTCCTATACAACAAACGTGAGTTTTTGCTCGTTTTAATAGATAATGGTACGGAACCAATCGTGTGTGTGTGTTTCGTTTTTAAGAAGTATACCTGGCCTGTGTGAATGGACAACCGGAAGAGGAAGACCTCGTCGAACATTCTCTGACCAAATCGAAGACGTTCTCAAGAAAGGACAGGTCAGAAGTACCCTAAGCCGGTGAGCATGTATGAAGAATATAATGACAGTAACCGAGGGAATATATACCAGAGAATGGGCAGCAGCGTTCTCATGTCTCGTACCATGTCTACCTTACTGCGATCGCCAACCCGTCTGCCAAGCGTGGCGATTATGGCATATCCCCCCAAATGATGATCTTTGGGGGAGGCTTTTGTCCAGCATTGGACGTCTTTCGGCTGATATGATGAATCAAGGCAAAAGAGGTGTGCAAAGATCGTGATAAATGGAAATCCGTTGTCTCTGCCTACCCCTCTGGGAAACAGGAGTGAGTCTATGTTTGTATGTTCTGACTATTTACAAGCCTTTTTTATTTAAAAAAAAATAATTATAATAAAAATAATAATAATAAAAAAATCGAACCCACGACCTGCGGCGTGAAATGCAAGCATTTGCCCACCACGCCAACAGGCCTGTCGAATAAGAAGGATTTCTATAAGATTAGAAGAATCAAAAATATTTTTCACTTCTAAAATAACACGCGGGTAGTCTTTGGGGACTTGTGCCCCAAAGACTACCCGCGTGTTATTTTTGTAAGATCTGTTTTATGGGTAGGGGCGGTATTTAAGTTTCCTCCACTAATTATGTAATAGCTTACATATAGAGCAGGCGCGTGTGCACTTATATCGGTGCACTCTCTAGTGCCTCACGCTCATATGGACGGCTATCCATACAGCCAGGAACAGAACAGCTACCAAAAAAAACGCACTTTCAGGCACCAGGCGACTATTGGCTCTTATCTTTTTCCTCCCCAGCTCCCGTTAGAGTAAACATACTAATATCAGGACTATCAGGACTGCCTCGTTAGTTTAGCGTATTCACCCGCAGAGAACGGAGTCCTGGGTTCAAATCCTGGGTTGGACCAGAAGTGATTTTGGAACTCTAATGTAAAACGAAAAGTTTCAGCATTAACCTGAAGTATGGGAGTTGGCGGTATTATACCCCCGTGCCTCGGAGAGCACGTAAAGCCGTCGGTCCTGTACCTGACCTCAGGGACAGGTTACGGTCGTGTCGCTAGGGGTCCCATCGGATCATGAGAGTGATGGAATAGAAAGTGCTCCTGTGTTTGCGCAAACACTTCTGCACTGTAATATATCCCGTGCAGGTGGCTAATCTCTTTTGAGACTGGCCGACGTGACCAAAATTCGGCTAGGAGGACATTTTATAATATCAGGACTACTATTTGTGTGACCCATATATTATATGTTTGTAAAATGCCCTGCGATACATAGATTACCCAACTTCGCTGGGGCATTTCTTTAAAAAATTAAGTTTATTATAATTAAGATTCCAATTTGGATTTCCATATTCAGAATGAAGTCAAAAGCCCTTTCTATTATTTGGCGGGTGACAGAATGAAATAAAAAGAGTGGAAACAATCTCATTTGAAATTCAACCCCAGTCCACGCTTGAATTTATTTTACGCGCGATATTTTACAAAATAATTTAACACATGGTTTTTCGTGACACGTTTTGAAACTTGAGTCATGTTACGCATTTTAAAGGGGTGTTTAGAAACATAAATAAATATATATAAATATTTTGGGACACACAAAACACCGCCATCGGATCCCGAACCAGGCAGAGTCTGTACTAAAGCAATCAGACAACCTGTAATATCTAATATAATAATAATGATATCCTTGGACATTATTCACACACGGCCATCTAATTCCAAACTAAGCAGAGCTTGTAGTATGGAAACCAGATAACTGATATACTACATATACTACTTTTCTTTTGTAAATACATATGTATATAGATAATTACTTAATAGATAGATAATAACTTAATATTATTATTGTCCCTAGATATTATTAATTACACCCAGCCTCACGACAAACAGACATGTTCATGTACATAAATATCTGTACTGGGTGGGAATCGAACCCACGACCTCCGGCGTGAAAAGCAAGCATTTGCCAATGTTCACAAAATAAATGAATTTATAAACATGATTATATATTTCTAAATACAAACATTTTGCAGATAAATGACAGACACTGAACAAATAATTGCAATCACCACTCATAGATATGTTTGTATAATAAGTCCTGGTTAATCTCCATTGAGACCGAACAATCTTACGAAGGCCTCCGTAATGAATCCAATTCGCATGTCATCGCTCATGAACGATCGAACAAGGAATCTTCTCAGAGTGAATGGATTAGAATTTAATCGTAAAACCTAGCGATTTATAATAGCATCTAATAACTTGCGGAGGTAGTTAAGTCGTTACTATTTAATTTCGTCAGGCGCCTCCTACTTGTATACAAAGTGACAAAGTAAATAATTATAATGTCCACTCAGCCTTCGGCTATTATTCTTACACGCTTTTATATTCGCTTCACTTGTAACTATGTATGTAAGAAAATCTTGGAATCTTAATTTGACCAACTTCTCGGTCTCCGATTAGAATTTTTTACACGCTCTGAGTTCTGATGGCAATACATGACAAGTTAAGAAACGTCATTACAAATCCAATATGGCGGCGCCCCTAAGATGGCGGACAGGCAATTTGAAATACACACCCATGATATGGGTATCAAATGAAAGGGTTTACTGTCAGGAATACGAAAAAAATAGTCACGTGACTTAAATCCAACATGGCGGACATCCAAGATGGCGGATTGGCTTAGTGCGTTCCCAAAGCGTGTTTTTTAGATTTTTAAACTATTATTATTATTTATTAACAGCGGAGGACATTAAAGTATGGCGGCCAGTCTCAATGGAGACTAGCCATCTGCGCGGGCCATTTTATAGTTAATAAGTGTGTGTGCAAACACAAGAGCACTTTCTATTCTATCACTCTCATGATCCGATGGGACGAGGCGGATATAGGACCGACGGCTTTGTATGCTCTCCGAGGCGCGGTAATACCGCCAACTCCCAAAGTGATTTTGGGGGTTTTCTGTAAAAAGCCCGACCCGCAATTTGAACCCAGGACCTCGTTATCTGCGGTTGAACACGCTACCGCTAGACCAACGCGGCAGGCAAAACAAAGTACTGAAATCTGCCTGTTATCTGTGGACTGGTCTCTGGGCTACTTTTTAAGAGATATCCGGGACATATTATTATTTTTTATTCACGATGGGTTTGCGCTTGACCACGATATCACCTGATGGTAAGTGAGGATGTGGTCGAAAGTGGACCGTGCGTACCCATAAGATGTCTTGAATAAACTCATGTTATAAGAGTCTGGAAACACGTCGTTCGGGAGGGTGTTCCACTGCTTAGCCGTGCGTATGATGAAAGAGGAAGCAAAGTGTTTCGTACGGCATGCTGGGAAATCAACAAGAAAGCGGGAAAAATAGGGGGAAGGAGTCTGGAAGTCTTGAGCGTAGGTATAAAACGCCATCTAGCGAAAACTAAGCAAAGCTTGCGCTATGAGGACTAGATAAAGGATACAGCCTGACTACAAGGAGACAAACTTTCTACAACCACATCTTCTTCATATTGTTATTTTCAAAAAAAAATTGAATACTTGAATTTTTTGACATGTACCTATGACATTTTTTATATATTTTTGATGATAATTATGACATATACGTGTAATTTTAAATAATATATTATGTAATTGTGACATGTACCGGTTTTATCTATAATTGTAATTTTAATGTGTAATATAATTTAATGCAGTGGTAAATTTGAGTCGAATGTATTATAATTTAATTTGTTTAAAAAATTGTGTAAAATTATTGTTTAATCTAAATAATTTTGTAATCTCTAATTTAATAATATTTACACGTCGAAATATCGACAGAGTATGATGAAACTATCAAATTTGTTAGCACCTTCATGTACACTCATATTCAGTGAATAAATGATAGATTCTTGATTCTTGACTTGTTTGTGACGGGTCTGACTTTTGCGAAGATCCAACTTGCAATCTTGAGATATATGGCAGGTTTACTAACAACTTAGTCACGGCACCCATCATCATAATAGCTGTAATAAGTCCACTGCTGGACAAAAGCCTCCCCTAAAATTCATCTTGGGGGCGATATGCCATAATCACAAATCAGGCAGTTGGGTTGGCGGTCGCAGTGAGATGGTCATAGTACTCAGAAAGAAGCTGATGCCCCTCCTCTGGTAGATACTCCCTTAGGTCGACTTCTACGTCCCCCATGGGATGAGATTGGGCAGATGATGTACTGATATTTGCTGCCGTCACAACACGGCAAAGCACGGCACTCTTTAAATACCAATATATAGGTACTGAAATCTTGGCAACCTTGGAGTTTTTCATTGAATATTCCAAGTGAAATTCTATATCTTACACGCGTTTCTAATTTACCTAATACTTATTGAAAATTTCATCTCATGTAACGTATTTTGAGCGGAGAGTAATGGGATATGAGTTGATATTTGAGTGCTTTATATGTAAATAATGTTTATGTATTCTAGTCGGTAGGTACTAATGGATTTATCTTCACGATATGTTCCATTGAGCGTGTTATTTTTTTATATGCTTTTAACATTAAACAAACTTCAAAGGGGAGGCTTTCACTGGACGGTGTTTTTGTTCCGAATAGAAAAAATGCTTACAGATACCGACAGGCATGTTGAGGACATTGATTGGTGAGCCAGAGGTTGTGGCTTTGATTCCCAGTCCCAGATCCCCAGGAAAAAACTTTCTGTGAAGCAAATTTATCTGTAGAACAGGTTCTGCCTATTTGCGTTGAGATGGCGGTGTGTTAGTTGTCCCAAGATATATATATATATATATAAAACAAACTTTTTTAAAACAAATTTTAATACAACTTAAGACAACAATAATCACAAAAATATTAACAGACAAATAATTTTAATTCAAACAAAGACAACGAACAAAAGAAGTAAAATCACCCGAACTACACTAGGCTAACAATTATAGACAAAGGCTACGATGCCGGCGAGGCATCGCCTTTTTATAGAAAATCCCCACTCTTGTAGTTGTCCGCTTCTACACGGCCCTTTCTGACAGGAGGCCGTCCACGGGCTCCATCTTTCAACTCTGGCGATCAGTCTCCAGGCTTGGCAACGACATCCTCAAGCTTTCAGCAGCACGTGTTGCGGACGTGCTGGGTTGTGGCTCATCAACTTCATCAGGCATCTCGACTCCTCTGTGTCATTGTCAGACTCTGTAATGACACAAAACTACAGCACAAAAACATGTCCATAAATGATAAGAGATAGCTTCAAAACATAATCTTTGTGTCGCACCAAAATCAAACAACAATTCGACACATATGTAGGCTTAGCACACTTAACTCAGCCTAACCACACGAGTATAAAATAAACTGATATCTGTACGTTCACTCGGGGCAGTTCCCGTCGGGGGAGTGCCCCTTCACGACTCGCTAGAGATCTACGCGCACTTACGTGAGACATAACTTTGCGTGTGCTAATCAGTTCCAGATAAAAGCGTATTTCAACCCAAATTATCAATAAAACACAGTCAATATTTAACACAAACATATCTCACACCACGTCTCGTCAGCGGCCAACCCGTGGCATGACCCTACGTGTAACACACAGCACCATGTCTCGTCAGTGGCCAACCCGTGGCATGACCCTACGTGTAACACAGCTCCAGGACCACACGTCCGAGCATAAAGGAAGGGACACAAAACCACAACTGGCATGTCCCATATACTAGGATCGCATGCCTGAGCGCACTCCAAGACAGCATCCAATAACATGAAACCCTACCTTACTTGAAGTGTATACGTCAGCCAGGATAGCATATCTGAGTACGAGGACCTCCAAGACAGAGACTATCCCAACCGCAAGATAGAACTTCCCTTAATGTGTTTGCCCTTTGCGAAAAACACTTTGCACAAATAGAGAAATTAGTTCTTGGGCAACTCAAGGCATTAGACTGAGTAGAGATTTTTTATATGAGTTGTATGACAGAAGGTCCTATAACCCTGATGTCAATTTTATTAATTATGTTAGAAATTATACAAAAATTTTTAAAAAGGTTTGCATTCAAGCTAAATCTTTATATATAAGAGATAAAATTAAAAAATCTGATAATAAAATAAAATCAGCTTGGCAAATAATTAATACTGAAACTGGTAAAAGTAGATCAAGGGATCAAACATTAGTATTGAATATTGGTGATGAACTGGTTTCAGACAAGCTTACCATTGCCAATTTTTTAGCTGCTTTTTTTGCAAATATACCCGTGGATATTACTAAGTGTCTCGCATCATCACCAGATGTGGCTGAACTCTTTTTAAATCAAAGCGTAAAACAAACTGTACCTAACTTTAGTTTAAAATCCGTAACAAGTGATGATATTATAAAAGCTTTTAAGAGTATTAAAAGGAAAGGCACAGAAGATTTGTGGGGACTGTCTGTTAAAGCAATTGAATCAATCATACTAAACATTGCTACAATCCTTGCAGCCATCTTCAATGGCTGTATAAGTGATGGTGTCTTTCCCGATTTAATGAAAATAAGTAAGATAATACCCATTTTCAAGGCAGGTTGTTCAAAAAATGCCACGAATTATAGGCCTATCTCAATACTGCCAGCTTTAAGTAAAATATTTGAAAAGCTGATGCTCAGCCAAATGTTGTCGCACTTTAACGTGAATGAGATATTGCATAACAAGCAGTTCGGGTTTACAAGGGGCCGTTCTACTCAGGATGCAGGTTGCACATTAATTAGGTCAATATTGGAGGCTTGGGAGGGATCACAGGATGCGCTGGGAGTTTTCTGTGATCTCTCTAAGGCTTTCGATTGCGTTGATCATCGTACGCTCGTTGTTAAACTGAAGTACTATGGAATATCTGGCACATCTCTTGATCTTGTGATGTCCTATTTATCGGGGCGACAACAGATGGTTTCGATAGGCGGTGTCACTTCGGCACGTCATCCTGTGAAAATGGGGGTGCCCCAGGGGTCTATATTGGGCCCATTTTTATTTCTAGTTTATATAAATGATCTCCCTTATCTGGTAGAGAAAGTATCAGAGATAGTTTTGTTCCCTGATGATACGTCGCTCATATTTAAAGTAAATAGAAAGGATAAAGATCTTATTGAGCATAATAAAACACTCAGCTTTATATCAGAATGGTTTTCGGCAAATAATCTCTTGTTAAATGCAGGGAAAACTAAATGCATCAGGTTCTCATTGCCGAATGTGACTCAAATTGTACCAATAGTTGCAATTAATGCGAAAATATTAGATTTAGTCCCATCGACCGTATTTTTAGGATTGACACTTGATTCAAATCAATCAATGCAATGGGGTCCTCAGATTGAAAAGTTAGCAGGTAAATTAAGTTCAGCTTCCTCTGCTGTCTGGGAAATAAGGCAATTGTCAGATGAACAAACTGCTAGATTAGTGTATTTCGCGTACTTTCATAGCATTATGTCGTATGGCATTCTGCTGTGGGGTTCGGCGGCTGACATAGGTACTATTTTTGTATTGCAGAAAAGAGCAGTCAGAGCCATTTATGGTTTAGGCAGTCGCGATTCTTTGCGAAATTTGTTTAAAGAAATAAATATACTTACTGTGCCATCGGAATATATATGTCGGAGATTATGACGGATTTAACTCCGAAACATCGTCGGTGTCCACCATCATGCACGTGGTTAAAAGAATCAGTGCGCACACCCGGCGCAGTCGAGCTCTGGATGCCAATTGTGTCGTGTCGCTAACACACTAATGCCACTTAGACAACTGACAGACGTCAAACGTCACATGCGACAGTTCATAGACAACCTCGACTCGAACTACTGACTCAGTGAGTAGTGTTTTCCAAACGCTAATAGATGGCGTTACTAGTACGTAAACAGTCCTTTAACTTAATTTCTCCGACACGGCCATTCTGACAACCAACGCGCTCTCGCGTTGTTACTCGCTGACATAATCAACATGAATTACAGCTCTTCAGTTTGGCAAGGACACAAAGTGTTACAAGCGGCTTTCAATGTCACACAAAGCAAAGCGTAAAGGCTTTCTGCATTTACCACAAAGCGTTAAAGCTTTCATCATTAGTTAGAGGGCGTACCTCTCACACAATGCAAAGCGTTGAAACTTTCAGCATAAAATGCAACGCACAGCAAAGCGTTGAATCTTTCAGCATAAACTGCATCACACAGCAAAGCGTTGCAGCTTTCAGCATAAACTGCAATACACAGCAAAGCGTTGAAGCTTTCAGCAGAAACTGCATCACACAGCAAAGCGTTACAGCTTTCAGCATAAACGGTAACACACAGCAAAGCGTTGAAGCTTTCAGCATAAACTGCAATACACAGCAAAGCGTTGAAGCTTTCAGCAGAAACTGCAATACACAGAAGAGCGTTGAAGCTTTCAGCATAAACTGCAACCCACAGCAAAGCGTTACAGCTTTCAGCATTGCACAGAGGCAGCACTTAAAAAACGCTGCAAAACGTTGCAGCTTTCAGCATCAACCTTGGGTCACGACTAATGAGCCCAAACTTACTGCAAAGCGTGATGGCTTTCAGCAGGACATCAGGACAAAGCGATAAGGCTTTCAATCCACCCTTCAATAAAGCGTAGTAGCTTTCAGTTTAAATAAAACATTTTATCAATCAGCAATGAACATAAAAAGTCTTTTATCAACACAGGTTTACGTTCAACAAAACAATGTAATTATCGTTCAACTCAAACAATGATCATGATTCAATACAGTAATTCCATCCAAATTACTAATTACACCAAATTAGGGTACCAAATTAATCAATACAATTTGTTGCATAATTAAATAAAACTATTCAATTATGGGTTCTACAGGATCAAGACATTCTGCCAATTCAGGTAAACTAGCTGGATATTTACGCAGTCGTTCATGGCACACATATTGGGCCCGTCCCCCAGATGCTGGTTCCACCCTATAACGCTCATTGGAACACACTTTAGCTACCCTGTAAGGGGCTTTTCTCTATACTCTTACTTACAGTACAATTCAAAACGAGTTTTACTTTGCCTAAGACAGACTTCCAGGATTCATTTTTATAATTTTCGGCCACTGTAAAACAATTTGTCAAGGTGGACATCATTCGCTCCACCCGTCCATTAGCTCGGCTAACACCACTGGCAATCTCATGGAACTCAATGGCTCAACCTCGGCATAAATCCTGAAAGTCTTGACCAGTAAAAGATGTACCTTGATCGGAGAGAATTCGTTTCGGGGTTCTAAATATGTGGACAAAGCTACGTAGTGCCTCGCAAGCAGAGTGTTAAATCTTTGACACACATTAACTGACAAAATTTTGTAAAAGCATCTACGATTACTATCACATACAAGGAGTATGTCTGGCTACAAGTTCGAAAATGGTGTTCTCCACCCAGGAACATTATAAGTAAGTGCGCAATGCAGCGTCACGAACTCAAAGCACGAAGCTTGCGATAGTCAATTGTCACAAGCACGAAGCGCGGATCTTTCAATACTCAATCGTCATAAGCACAAAGAGTGGAGCTTTCAATACTCAATCGTCACAAGCATAAAGCGCGGAGCTTTCAATGCTCAACCGCCACAAGCACAAAGCGCGGAGCTTTCAATGCTCAATTGCCACAAGCACAAAGCGCGGAGCTTTCAATGCTCAACCACCACAAGCACAAAGCGCGGAGCTGCTTTCAATGCTCAACTGCTACAAGCACAAAGCGCGGAGCTTTCAATGCTCAACTGCTACAAGCACAAAGCGCGGAGCCTTCAATACTCAAGTTTCAGGAGCTCTAAGTAGGGTATTTCCCCTTGCCACACAATTTATAAAATTAATAAATCAACCAGCTTTATTACTCATAATGTAACACATAAATGTGTCTTACAATGAACTCCAATAATCATTTTAAACGTTAGAATTTAACTCAACCATCGGCATTAACTACACTGTTATTTCTGACTACAACTGTCAAATTCAAGTTTTTCGTAACATACGTAGGTACTTAACGCGTCCACCAGCTATTGGCTGTTCCTTGTATCTATCGTTGTCATAGACCTCTATTATCTAGGATTTGAAAACTTTTCACTTCAATTGTTTATTGTTAGAATAGAATAGAATACTCCCCATTGTACACACTCAAACAGGACAATTACATAGAAGACAAAATAAATAACACAATTTGTTAGGGTTCTTTCCGACAAAAACAACGTCTCTTATTTTAAATGGATTTTAACTTTGCTCTTGCCATAACGCACCTTATCAGCATGAGCTAGCTCGTCCATCCTGCATTACGCGTCACATCTAAGTTCGTAGAGGTTAACCTTACCATATTTTTGGTCAAGGGCATTAATTTTGGAGGGGAACTTTTATTACAACCCGTCAACAATTGAACAGGACTTCTAACTGTACTTCTAACTATGATACAATTTAGCGCGATTTGAGTTTCACTTGAAGCTACCTTCCAGAACCTACGCTCGGGGTTCTCGGTTATAGTGAAGCAATTAATTAGAATAGTTCAGGAAGCTACGTTACATTCTCTCATCACAAATAACGCAGTGTTTCAAGTCTAAAGTCTTTCACGTGGTCGCTCACTATTGGTCTCACAAGAAGGCTCAAGGTCACCCAAAGAGCAACGGAGAGGGCCACGCCCGGAGCATCCCCGCGCGACCGAACAAAAACGTCGCAATCCGCAGGCGAAACAAAGCAGCCGACATAAAAATTGTGTCACAAATCAGTAAGTTAGTATTTTGAGTTCAATATAGCTAGTTTGTAAGTACAACATTTGTATGCCATGTGCAATATGGCAAATGTGTGAAACTTAAATGATGAAAACAATAACACCTGTATTCACCACATTTATACAAATAAAGATATTATGATTATGATTATAACCAAAGAATTGCCAAACCGAAACGGAAGCGGGTGGAGCACACAGCTCCCAACACCGACGGCCGCTAGATCAGACAGGCTCCCGACCGGGGACCACGCACCGGAAGACGCAGCGCGGGCAGGCCCCCCACAAGGAGGGCCGACCACTGCGGAGATTCCCGGGGGAGGCCTCCGTCTAGTGGACGTCTTTCGGCTAACATAATGATGATGAATTATTACTAGAACAGACATGAATCTCTCCACTTGTCAGTAATTGAGAAACGTCTTTACAGTCTATCAAATCAATACGCCATAGCTTGTACAAGTGTCAAGATTCTGTAATAAACAAACTTCAGCATGGACCTCGCGAGGGATGCGGATGACTTTGTTACTTAATAGTCAAGCTCAATCCCGGTTAGGTAAAAACATCTTTACCTATCATAACATCATGAGGCAAAATATGTGAATCTACAATTACAAAAGTCACTTCTCACACACGAGAACTTCGTTGACCTTGACAGGCAGTCTATTACGGGAAAAAGAAAATGTAATGTTCGACCCAATACCTGTCAGGCGCGTGGATATAAAATCTCGCGTACCTGTGTGGTTATCAACAAATCATTTACGAATTAGGGAACAATCTGTACCGCTGTCCACAATAGCGTGTATGTGACCTAACTTGCCCCTACATCCATAGACTTCGAAATAAACCGTTCAAACTATTTAACCTTCAAAACGCGCATATTGTCACCATAAAATTAAATATAACAAACGTTGGGCGTATTTTCAACATCTTAAAGTATAAACCACACAAAACAACACGTGTTATGATTTTCACAGATATCAAAAATTCTTCAGTGCAGCATTAGGTCATCAAGTGCCTTTTAAACAATATAATAAAAGTACTTACATGTTTCTTCTCATAAAATAAAGATTCACCACTCACACTCGACACGAGGCACTTTTACTTTAAAGGTTACTTTAAATTTACTCTAATACAAACTGGTGAATTCTCCCCAATGCAGAATCGCCCATGCCATCGCCTTACTTGCAAAAAGACAGCACGATCAACTTCGCCTCGAAAAGAACAAACCAATTATTTTAACTCCAAGACTCTGCCGACAGAAAGGCAGCCTAACTATCAGAGCCCGTTCTCTCTTCACTGTTAAATAAAAACTTCTTCCACGTTCACTGATGCACCAAAAACTATTCTTCAACGATAAACACGAACTGGCTGAGAGACTCCGCTTATCGCGACTAACCACATCGAAACACGAAATCAGTAGGCGTGTTTTAAACAAGTCTGAACATACCTGAGTATCCGAGATACCTGCGATAACAACTTCGATTTTGTTACCTTCGTTCCAAGCAGGCTTCAACCAGTTAATCAAGGCAAGCTTGTAAGTCGAGTACTCCACGTATGTAAGTTCTCGTACGGTCACTGCACCATACGGCACCATATCTTGAAAAAGGTCATCAATCTCTCGGTCGCCGCAAACTGTCTTGATACACGCTCCTTTGCTTCGTCTAACGTTTTGCACAACGGGTACGACTTCGAAGTCCATTTGTGAGCTCGACATCGAAGATGTGTCAATGTAACGTATCGAGTTTCGTAATCGGTCCACGAGTTTGCGATACAGCCGTAAATTCACAATCAGCGGGGTTGTATTTTCATCTTTATTTTACAAATCGCTACGTGGTGGAACCGAATCACGAAAATATTCTTGATTTTGAGTAGCAGGCATTGCGGTAGACACGTAGGATGATTTTGGAATCGATCCCACCGCTGCTGTCGGAGATTATGACGGATTTAACTCCGAAACATCGTCGGTGTCCGCCATCATGCACGTGGTTAAAAGAATCAGTGCGCACACCCGGCGCAGTCGAGCTCTGGATGATTGTGTCGTGTCGCTAACACACTAATGCCACTTAGACAACTGACAGACGTCAAACGTCACATGCGACAGTTCATAGACAACCTCGACTCGAACTACTGACTCAGTGAGTAGTGTTTTCCAAACGCTAATAGATGGCGTTACTAGTACGTAAACAGTCCTTTAACTTAATTTCTCCGACATATATATCAGAATATAATGTTTGTTAGAAAAAATATTCATAATTATAAAAAGAAAAGTGAACTGCATAATATAAATACTAGGAATAAAAACAACCTAGCCATGCCAGGCTTTAGAGTAAGCAAAACTAATAAATCATTTTTAGGAAATTGTATTAGGTTTTATAACAAGCTTCCTACTCAAATTACTGATCTGCCTGACACAAGTTTTAAAACACATATTAAACGTGTACTTATGGCTAGGGGTTATTACACCACTAAAGAGTACATCGATGACAAAGACGTCTGGCTCTCACTTCCTACCTGCACATTGCTCGCTGGAGATCTTGTAGCCATATAGACATGACTGATCTGCTGTGTTACGTGAACTATCTGTAAATGATTGCTATCATATACTTAATTTAAAATTATTGACTCTGTCTCAAAATGAATAATGTTATTGTTTCGAAGTTTTTCTTTTGTATACCTAAATATAATCTAAAATAATAAGCATTCAGACAACCGATCGAGCATATATTGTGTTTGCCTACTAAATAATTACTCTAATTGGACCAAATCCCGTGTTCATGCCCGCTTGAGTATGTTTCGCCGGACCGTCTCAACTGGGTCGTGTTGAAACCGGTAGTAGATGAACCCACTGAGTTTGTTTCACTGGGTCTTCTCAGTTGGGGCGCATTGGATCCGGTGGTAGCATTAAAGCGCGACCGTCGTTATTAACACAAGGTCCGTCATAATAATAATACCTTTAATATAGATCAAATCAAATCAAATCAAATCAATGTTTATTGTGTGAAATTTGGTACAAAAAGAGGATCTTATTCTATACATACATAGTTCTCAAAAATCAACCATACAGGTGTACACAATTTTACAGTTCCTGCAGTAATAACAAATGTCAAGTGTACTTAAATATTCTCATGTTAATTAACTAAAAATAATGAATACCAAATTGTCATAACATTAATATTTTTCATAATTAAACAATCCCAATAATATCAAATTAATACAAAACAAATACAAAATTACATTCAAATTTATATAACAGTACCTAATTATTTATAAGTCAACAAGTAAATATAATCAAATAATAATGTGATGTCAAATATCTGTTACCATAATTCAATAATTATTTTAATTGTCAAGATACGAATAAAAATTTATTGAAATTTTAATACAGTTTCTATATATAGCATATTATTCGGCTTTCAAAAAATAGACTGGTCCTCAAGAAATTGTTTGACACTATAGTATGCTTTACTAAGAAGAAAACCTTTCAATTTCTGTTTCATGCTGGGAATATTGGAACTGTTCAAAATATCTTTCGGTAGACGATTGTAAATACGCGGCGCCATGCAAAAGACACTATTACTGAATTGCGCCGTTCGATTTAACGGAAAACCTATTTTGTTATGATTGCGTGCACTCTTCAATGGTCTAAATAAATTCTTATTTGAAGCTACAAATATTGAAACTTCATATATATAAATACATGGAAAGGTTAGAAGTCTTAGACTTATGAAAAAAGGTTGACAGCTTTCCGTAGGCTTAAGTTTACAAATCGCTCTCACGCATTTCTTTTGGCTTTTAAACACTATATCTTTATCAACTGAGTTGCCCCAAAAAATTACACCATATCTCAATAATGAATCTACGTAACCGTGATAGGCAGTAATAACAGCAGTTTGGTTCACAATCTTTCCAAGCATATACAGAGCGTAAGAGAACTGATTTAGTTTTGTAGTTACATTTTCGACCTGAGTCTTCCAATTAAGATTACAATCAAGACTTAAACCTAAAAATTTTGTAATTTTTACTTCATTAATTTTATGTCCATTAAAAGCTATGTCAATGTCAATTAAATAATTTGTCCTATTTCTAAATGTCATAATATTTGTTTTGTCAAGATTTATTAATAAATTATTTTCATGTAACCACTTAATTATTTGATTTAATGTCATGTTCATATCACTCTCTAAGTCATTTTTACATTTATTGGTAAACATTACTGTGCTATCATCCGCAAAGAGTACCATGTTTTCATTAATTGATTTGGGCAAGTCATTTACATAAATTATAAATAATAATGGACCTAATACACTGCCTTGAGGAACTCCTTGTGTAACATCAAGATATTCTGATGTATATGTGGTTTCTTTTTTTGTTTTTAAACATATTCGTTTAATTTGGGTGCATTGTCGTCGATTCTTGAGGAAAGACGTTAAAAGATCCAAGACGTTTCCCCTAATACCATAACCTTCTAATTTTTCCAGTAATATGTCATGATTTACATAATCAAAGGCTTTTCGTAGATCCATGTATAGTGCAGATACAAGAACTTTATTATTTAAGCCATTCATAACTGTTTCTAAAAGCCTGTAAACTGCCAAATTTATAGTTTTATTCTTACGAAAACCTACCTGAGCTTCAACAAAAACATTATTCGCTTCAAGAAATGAATATTAATTTCTACTTATTAATTTCTCATATATCTTAGAGAAGGTAGATATTAAGGCAATTGGTCTGTAGTTTTTTATATTTGTTTTATCATTTTTTTTGAACAGAGGCTTTATTATTGAAGTCTTCAGTTTCTCTGGAAATACACCGGTTGTAATAGACATATTTACTAAGTGGCTTAATATTGCTGAAATAATTTTTGATACTGACTTCAGTATATAAGTACTTACTTCATCAAAACCAGTGCTATGTGTATTTTTCAATGAGTGTATTAATATATAGATGTCTTCAGATGTGGTCGGCTTCATAAACATGGAATGGGAATAGTTACTACGGCATGCCGATGTTTTCTTTATGGTACCATGACCTAAGTCAGTTTGGTTTTTATCAGTAAAGAAGACATTAAAAGCATCAGCTAGACTAATGGGATCATTAATAATGGTTCCATTGACAGTTAATTCTTTAACTTCATTTTTAGAGACGTCTGGCACTGGCTACTTTTAGAGGCAATCCTAACCCACAAAATCTTGAAGTTTTACAACGAAAAGTGAGTGAAGCCCAAAGACTAATACGACAAGCCACGAATAAATCCTTTCAGGGATTTTGCAATGACATAGATAATGTAACCTCTGCAAGAGAAATGTGGAAGCGCATGAGATGGATCAAAGGGTACAAATCACCTACATCTTTTGTTGATCAAGGTAAAGCCGAACGTTTGTTGCGAAGTCTGGCCCCAGATTACGTACCACCTACAACTCCTACATTTACCTCTGTTAATACGCAATTGTCTAGTCCGGTTTCCGTACAGGAAGTAATTAATTCAATTAAAAAAACAGATTCAGCTCCAGGGCATGATGGAATCTCATATTCTATGATAAAACATTTACCCCATATTGCTAAAGTTATGTTGACATCTATTTATAATAGGTTTATGGTATCCGGTTTCGTACCAGACCAGTGGAAAAAAGTTAAAATTGTGCCTATTCCAAAGCCGGGAGGTGATCCGGGCTCAAGTGCCGATGTTAGACCCATTGCGCTTATATCTTGCTTGTGTAAGATACTTCATACCATCATAACACGCAGGCTAGAATGGTTCCTAGAGAAAAATAATTTATTATCCCATGACACCACGGGCTTTCGTAGATCTAAATCGTGTTATGATGGCCTATCTAGGTTGGTCACACGCGTAGAAACCGGTTTTTCTAAAGGTATACCAGCTGTTGGCTGTTTCATAGACATTGAAAGTGCCTACAATAATATAAATTTAACATCTCTTTTAGGTACTTTAGATAACTTGGGAGTGGGCTCTGGTATATGTAATTATCTTTGGCACTATCTCCACGAGAGACATTTATTCGTAGAACTACAGGATAACAGCCTAATATGTCGAAGGACTGGTATTGGCATAGCTCAAGGAGACCCTTTATCCCCTTTACTATTTAATGCAGCCACAATTAATGTTTGTAGAAGCATAACTAATGTGTTCATTTCGCAATATGCTGACGACTTTGTTTTATATGACATACAGAAGAGATTATCTGATTCAGTATCCCATACACAAAACGCGTTACATATTTTTCAAAGATTGATGACAGATCTAGGTCTAAATATTTCCCATAAAAAAACAAAAGTGTGCCTTTTTAGTAGGGGGAGAAGAAGGAATAATATTCATCTAACTGTTAATGACAACCGCATTGAACAAGTCCCTTGTGTCAAATACCTTGGAATGTGGTTAGACAGTTCCTTAAAGTGGGGTAGACATATAAATGAGATCCGGGAAAAAGTATGTCGTTTTTTAAATATTTTTAAAATATTAGCTGGTGCTAAATGGGGTGTACATCCCGTACATCTCAGAAAGCTTTACTTAGCTATAATTCGAAGTAGGATGGATTATGGTTGCTTTTTATACGGAAACTGTGCGTCCTCTCATCTTCTTAAGCTTGACAAAGTGCAAAATCAAGCAATGAGAATCATAGGAGGATTTATTAGAAGCACACCTATCCATGTAATGCAAAGTGAGCTGTGCCTCCAACCATTATTTATTAGAAGAATGGTACTAACAGGTAAATTTTATTTAAGATCCAAATCGGTGAGTAAGAATATTCTTATTAGTACATTGGAGGAGCTGTCTGACCAATGCCAGGGATGGTACTTTAGAAACAAAAAACTTCCATTATTGGTAAATGCCCACAGGATTTATTCAGAAAAGCCTTTGTACTCTAGCCCGATATTGGATATTTATTCCTTGGATACTTGGGTAACTAATATAGATTTAACTAGTGTAATAAGAGACACAATTAAGGGTATAAGTTCTGCAAAAAGACTGATTAATGTAACGGATCTTAACAATACATGTGTAAAAATGATTGAGGATAAGTTTAGCCAACACTATAAAATTTTTACGGATGGGTCCAAGGATGGTGCAGACTTGGGGGCTGCTTTTTTTGATCCTCAACTTAATACTAAAGCAAAATTCAAAATTGATGCCCATATTTCTATCATGTATTGTGAACTCATAGCTATTTCTGAAGCCCTGTTGTATTTACTGAGTATAAATCAGGAGAACTTTGTCATATTTTCGGATTCAAAAAGCAGCCTCCAACATTTGGCTCGAGTACCCTCGACTCTTCGAGGGTTCCCGATAGCCATAATCATTTTAGACTCAATATGTAGAATGCAGTCTATGAACAAAACCGTCACCATTCAATGGATTCCCTCACACATTGGAATCATGGGTAACGAGGTGGCAGACTTAGCAGCCCGTCAAGCGTCGTATGAGGGTATTAATTACACATGCACACCATTATACTCGGATTGGCTTGGCCATGTCAAAGAACTTTGCAGACAAAGATGGCACGAATATTTTGATGAACGATCAATGTTAAAGGGAATCTGGTATAAAACCATCCAGTCTCAACCGCTTCGTTTCCCATGGTTTGAAGAAAGGGAGATAGATAGGAAATATGTTGTACTTCTGTTGAGGATGCGTTCAGGCCACATCCCATCTAATAAATTTAAATATTTAATGGGTAGAAGTTTCTCCCCAAACTGCGAAGTTTGTGGGGTGATTGAGGATGTTTATCATGTGTTGATGGAATGTGACCGGAATGCTCATGAAAGACAGTATTTGCTGAGTGTGGGATTTGAAGTGGGGACATGTAACAGCATTCTGGCGTCCCCTTTGTCAAAGGAGGCTAGGATGTTGTGTCGGCTGCTATTGGTTAGATATCAGAACGAATAGGGATTTGTCCCTATTCGTTCTGGTACCTATATGGTCATGATTATAATAATTTCTGTTCATTACCCTTTGTTTAGTTTTAAGTTGGTTAATATAGATGGTATGGGGGTGACATTATCACTAAGTGATAAAACCCCTTAAAAACGATAAAGATATAAAAAAAAAAAAAAAAAAAAAAAACTTCATTTTTGGGTTTATTGTTTTTTCCATTGTTAATTATTCCCCAAGTGGCTTTGGATTTGTTCGAAGCCGTTTTAATAGTGTAGTCATTCTGGGCTTTCTGTGTTAATTTTATTATTTTGTTTAAGCGTATTGTATACAATTTGAATTTGTTCTTATTTAATGCGCTTGGATGTTTTCTATAACCCCATAACAATTCACGTTTTCGCTTCGAGCAATTTTTTATGCCCTTCGTTATCCATTTCAGTCTTTTTCGGCAGCGTATTTTAAGCTTTTGCAAAGGAAAACATAAATAATAAAATAATGTGAACATGTCATGGAAAATGTCAAAAGCTTTGTTTGAGTCATCTGTTTCATATACTTCGTTAAATGTAAGTGACTGTAAGCATTCTTTAAACTTGTCAATGTTTTCCTTTCGATAGTCTCTTCTTTCGACATACCAATGAGAAAGAGAACTTGTTTCTTTTACTGGACAGGTTAATAACTGGGCTGTGTGGTCCGATATAGCAAATTCATAGATGGTGTGAGTCGATCCCCTTATATTATGCATAAAATTATCAATACATGTACCACTTTTAAGCCGGGTTGGTACATTAATAGCTTACTTTCAGATTATAACTATTGATAATTTGAACTAAAGCATTAGTATCTCTAGTATTCTTCATCGTGTTAATATTGAAATCGCCGCATAATATTACCTTTTTCTTACTAAAGCAAACGTCGTGGAGCAGTAAGTCTAAATTAAAATAAAATTTTTGTAGCTGTTCCATACTATTTCGAGGAGGTCTATAAACGCAAATGATTAACACTTTATGAATAATAAGTTCGATTGCACAGCACTCAAAAATGCCTGAGATAGCATATTTGTCCACAGTTGGGACTAACTTATACTCGTGTTTATTGTGAACCAAAATACATGAACCACCGTGCCGATTTTGACGACTAAAAGATGCTGCTAAAGAGTAATTAAATACATTTATTAAATTAATATCATATTTTAACAAGTTATGCTCCGTAAGACACAGTACATCAATAAATCTACCCTGTTCCATAAGCCATTCTAAGTTTACAATTAATAATTCAGACTTACTTAAAAGACCATTGATGTTTTGGTGTAGAATATTAATTTTTTTATAGACGAAAAAACGATTCAGATGGTCTAGAAATTGGGCTGCTATGAACATTGTCCGGCTTTGAAATTCCCAATAACATATCATAATCGTCAGTTTGAGTACCCTTGTCAATAAGAGATTCATATTTAAAATTACATTTATTTTTGAATGCGCTAAGTTTTAATTTATAATCTGTTTCTAATATTTCTTTCAGCAATATTTGACAAACGTGTTTACAATAGAACCTGTTGCAAGGAATTTGCCTTGAAAACTCCATATCAACGTATTTAACATTAACAAATTTGGAACATAAAAACTTCATCTCGTAGTTTAATTTTGTTTCTCTTAGATACCTATTATATGGAATTTCACAGAAAAATACATTTATATGTCTAGAGAAACATAAAAAATAACTAATGCATGTTTTAAATATAAGTGGAGACCTATCATTTATACCACCTAGCACAATAAGGTAGTCATTTTTTGTTAAATTTTGTATTTCCTTTCGCTCAGATATGAGAACATCTTGTAAAGTGGCATTTGATTTCCAAAAACATGTTACTTTGAAGCGTTCTCCAACTAGAATTTGAAGAGTACGTCGTAAATCTCGTCCCTGTTCATCTGCTATTACAACAATTTTATTGGTGTGCTGCTTCTCTTCTTGAACATTATTTCTATTTTTACAGTCACTTGTTATTTTTTGAATCAGAGGCGTTGAAGTGTTTAATTTATTTTGAATTTTAGAACAATTATTTACTAGTTCTACGGACAGTTATATACGACAACACAGCCACCTGTCAAAAGTCATGCCTCAGATCCCAGAGCACGACTAACCCGACATTACACCGAAGACATCCCGGACGTCAGCCTGTACGAGATTAGAATGGCTCTCAAACAACTCAAGAACAACAAGGCGCCTGGTGATGATGGAGTTACAGCAGAGCTTCTGAAGGCGGGTGGTACACCAATCCTACGGGCCCTTCAGAAGTTATTTAACTCCGTCATACTAGATGGTCAAACGCCACAAGCATGGCACAGAAGTGTGGTGGTGCTCTTCTTCAAAAAGGGCGACAAAACCCTATTGAAGAATTATAGACCCATCACACTGCTGAGCCATGTTTACAAGTTGTTTTCGAGGGTCGTTACGAACCGTCTCGCGCGCAGGTTTGACGACTTCCAGCCTCCCGAACAAGCCGGTTTCCGAAAAGGCTTTAGCACCATAGACCACATACATACGCTGCGGCAAGTGATACAGAAGACCGAAGAGTATAACAAGCCACTGTGCTTAGCGTTTGTGGACTATGAGAAAGCCTTTGATTCTATCGAAACATGGGCCGTGCTGAGGTCTCTCATAAGGTGCCAAATTGACTACCGGTATATCGAGGTGATAAAGTGTTTGTATGAAAACGCCACTATGTCAGTGCGACTCCAGGACCAGATCTCGAAACCTATCCACTTGCAGCGAGGCGTGAGACAGGGAGATGTTATATCTCCGAAACTGTTCACCGCTGCATTGGAAGACGTCTTCAAGCTTCTGGACTGGAAAGGCTTTGGCATCAATGTCAATGGCGAGTACATCACTCACCTTCGATTTGCCGATGATATAGTAGTCATGGCTGAGACCATGGAAGACCTCGGTACAATGCTCGATGACCTCAGCAGAGTCTCTCAACAAGTGGGTCTGAAAATGAACATGGATAAGACGAAAATCATGTCAAACGTCCATGTTACACCCACTCAATTGAAAGTTGGTGACTCTACACTCGAAGTTGTAGAGAACTATATTTACCTAGGACAGACCATCCAACTAGGTAGGTCCAACTTCGAGAAGGAGGTCAATCGTAGAATCCAACTCGGATAGGCAGCGTTCGGGAAGCTACGTAACATCTTCTCGTCCAAAATACCGCAGTGTCTCAAGTCGAAAGTCTTCGACCAGTGTGTGTTGCCAGTGATGACATACGGAACAGAGACGTGGTCGCTCACTATGGGCCTTATTAGAAGGCTCAAGGTCACCCAAAGAGCAATGGAGAGGGCTATGCTCGGAGTTTCCCTGCGGGATCGCATCAGAAATGTCGAAATCCGCAGGCGAACCAAAGTCACCGACATAGCCCGAAGAATTGCCAAGCTGAAGTGGCAGTGGGCAGGGCACATAGCTCGTAGAGCCGACGGCCGTTGGGGCAGAAAGGTTCTCGAGTGGCGACCACGAACCGGAAGACGCAGCGTGGGCAGGCCCCCTACAAGATGGACCGATAATCTTGTGCGGGTCGCTGGAAATCGCTGGATGCGGATAGCGCAAGACCGGCAATTGTGGAGATCTTTGGGGGATGCCTTTGTCCAGCAGTGGACGTCTTTCGGCTGATATGATGATGATGATTTACTAGAACCATTGACAATATGTAGTAAAAATATTAGACTTAAACTAGATAATTAAACATAATCTCTTGACAATAACTTGATACGAGCTAGCTAAATATCATTTCTGTAATAAAATAAATTTTATAAATGTTTTCATACAAGATGTACCTAAATATCTATGTTACTAGAAATAATATCTAATGTATACAACTATATTACTACAAACATGTTCTGACTATTTACAAGCGCTTTTTTAAAGTTTACGTGAATAAAAACCTTTTTTATTTTATTTTATTTTTATTAAATCAATTTGTAATTCTCAAAACAACACACAATGCTCGGCACACAAGCATGTCCACAAAAACTTTACAAAATTGTTTTAAGCAAAATATCAAAGTGCCTAAATAATTAAAGTCATGCACCATGGAAAGTGACTCCACACACATCGGGAGTCCACTCACCACGCCACGGGATCATGTACTCAACTGCGTTTAAGCTCCCATAGCAGCCGGACACGCGCGCAGGCGCACGCCCGCCAGACCAGGCGCCTCAGGGCCCCAGCCCCGTAGGTAGCCACCGGGTCACGCCGACAGCCTACTCCAAACAGCAAGTGACACACTCGCCTTTTCTCTCCAACACCACTCGCTTGACAAACCTTGCCACGCAAGCCATGTACTGGCCGCAGTCTGCGCCCATTTGCCATAACTGCCACTCAACTACGCATACTCATAGAGACCGCTTAGCATATCTGGTACCTGTGGACTAAGAGAATTTAATTACAAAGAGAACATCACCAAACGTGAAACTTTTTTAAATAGCCTTATTCAAAATAAAGGCGACGGTTTTTTTTACTCATACACATTATACGAAACGTATTTCTACGTAAAATCCTGAAAGACTCAACAGAGGTCCCTTCATGTAACATCAGAACCACCTGGGTTCTTTACTTACCGAATTGTATAAGAAATACAAAAATCATTGTCTTACGTAGCTAATTGCATCCAAACTACCATTCTGAGGCGATTGAATTACTTCGTTCGCTGCCTGGCTTATTAGTGTCCAGTTAAAAGGTTTAGAAATCTGATGGACCCTAATTGGTACAACATCGAAATCATCAGCATGTGGCATCATTATCCTCTTTCTAAAATAAAATCCTGAAAACAATGCCTAACGCGCAACACGCATACACATCACATTAACGCTCGGTATATTTTAGAGCAATACAAAATAACTTCTATGAGATAATGGAGACAGAGACTAAATATTTGTCATTTCCGTCAGACATTTTGTGGCGGAGAAATGTGTACCAAACCACCTTTCTCGGACTCGGCTACACCTGACAATAACTCACTTGATTTGAGATTGCTAACATGACTGATCTCACTTTGGTGTAACCTTTGTCCTTTAATATGACCAAGTCTTTTACATAACATCATTACATATGACGAAACATATAATCGTCCGACAGAAAGTACATCCACACTCAGAACATCTTCTCATGGTTCACACAAATATTTTTCCCATGCGGGAATCGAACCCGGGTCATTGAATGACAACGCGATGATCTTAACCACTGCGCCACACGTGCAGTCAAACTTTAGAGGATGACTTCAAACTTATGTTGATAACTCCGCTGCTAAGAAGTAGCTTGAGAACGTACACTGTTATTACACCTACTAGGTTTTAAATAACAACTCATTTACATTGTAGAATGCAAATAACACATTGAGTATTAAATTGAAAAAATGATAAGACTATCAAGTGTTACTTAGTAAGCTTTGTCAATACCTTGTAGCATAGGCTTTTCAGCTCCTCACTCAATCCTCTCACTACCATTAGGCGCAAAACAACGGCATGACATTTTATACAACACCGTGATGTCAACCGTTTGAGGTTACATTCCTCAGCGGTGGTCAATACCTACAGCTATATACCATGGCTATCATGCAATGCACACGATACTGAGCGGCGCTGGCGACAGCTATCAACACTACGACGTCTACTGATCGAGCTTAGTTCGTAATTCGTAACACACATCGCAAACTACCTTTTATTTTCACATGACGAATCGGTTAGCCTAAGAGGCTTTCACTGCTTCACCGGAATATCGCAAACTACCGTGCGACAAACTAAGTAAATGGTTTCACGCCCTGATATGGGATTCATCTTTCAAGAAAAGTCTTGATCAGCCACGTGAAATACATCGCGGTATCTCACAAACAAAACAATAAAATTGTACTTACGTAAATCACACAACACAAAAATTTACAAAAATAAATTTACACTGGGGTAGATTCGTTCCGTTTAGGTATACACTTGGTAGACTCTTTTTACAGTTATAACATCCAGTAAAGACTTTAAGTCTTTTACACATTCTTTGTCGTCACAATAATTCAGTATTTGTGGGCGATCGACTACGTCGTACTATAACTGTATATCGGAAGAGATGGACATAATAGTGGCTAGCATGACTCAACTATCGACTGAATCGTGTCAACAACTGCCTGAGTAGCTAAATACCCTCATTTTTTCATTTTATAGTGGTCGATTTAAAATTACTTTCGATCGTTACCTACTCATCTAACGTGTGGTGTAGATTTTCTTGTGCCTTAGAAGGCATTGCAATCACGTTCGCACTTATTATAACTGCTACCGCTCAAGGACCGTAAACGGATCGTCCTGTTTTCGACAATCTGACCGCGAACGAACAAGTTTACGTGAACTTTCAAAACTATCCGGTCTGTCGCGACGCCTAGATCTACTTTGTGTATCACGGCAATAATCTCC
Organism: Pseudoips prasinana; assembly: GCA_951640165.1. Lineage (NCBI taxonomy): Eukaryota > Metazoa > Arthropoda > Insecta > Lepidoptera > Nolidae > Pseudoips > Pseudoips prasinana. Next base: position 32,647,930 of record OX621254.1, on the reverse strand, counting down.
ACACTTATCATCGTGACAACTATGCGAATCATTGCGTGGTGTGCGCTCTATTTACTTTAGTCACCAGTGAAACTGAACTAATCACAATTTAGATATTAACTAACGGTTTTATACTTTAGGGCGCACACAAAAACAAAACAACAAGCACGTGGTACTTACTTTTTAAAAGCAACCGATACCAAAATACAAATAAATTTTGCTTACAGGAACACTGTCGACACTATACAAAAGTAAAACACACAAACGAGGTACTCAAAATCACTCCAATTATTTAAAGATTCTGCACGGTCTACCTCAGCACACCAATTATCGAAAATATGTAAATTTGAGTCAAAATTGGAAATGTGAAAAATGTTCATTCGACTGTGAAATGCTCTGGGACGCTGCTACGAGTGGGTTCCGAACCACGTGGCGGTGATCGAGACCGAGTGCATGGACGTTGTCTGTGATTAAGTCGTAGGCGACAATAACTGATCTCTCGGTCGCGGCACTATATTAAACATCGAGACACTAACCTCCGTGTTCATACACGAGCGACGCGCATCACGCGAATCTGCTTGAACCGGCGATCGCAGGATATTGCGCTTAGGTGTACGCGAAACATGCTCAACTCGAGATAGCGACTCAACACGGCTTGGGTTTCCCTCCGACACTCTCGTATCACAAACACCCGAACGCCCAGGCCTAGGTGAAGTCCGAGACGCATCTTCTAATGCCTTAAGACGAGTAAGCATTGCCTGCATTTCGAGCCATAACCTAATATTTTCGTCTGGCGATTGCTCGCAACGCTCACTGTGGCGACTACCATGCCCAGGACTATAGCTATCCCGGCGATTCACACTATTCACTTCTGATCTAAGGAATGAGACCAGAAGTAGCTTTATTAAAACAAATTTAAATACAACTTACGACAACAATAATCACAAAAATATTAACAGACAAATAATTTTGATTCAAACAAAGAAAACGAACAAAAGAAGTAAAATCACCCGAACTACACTAGGCTAACAATTATAGACAAAGGCTACGAATCGATTCACAATTGGACAGAGTAACAGCCTCGACAACTGTTGGGTCGTAAAAGAGAGCGATGCTCCGTCGTGAGTCTTCTCTGTTCATCCCTACTGGGGCGAACGAGGAATCGGTAACGGGGCTTATTGCCCCTCGTCCGAGGGTTCATGCTCGTGCCGTTAAGACGGCACCGTCCTTGGGGCGTGCTTATAGCACTGCAGTCGTGTCCCTTAAAAAAGGGACCGTCTATAGCTCTTTGGCTCCAAGGTCCCCCTCGACCTCTGGGCGGTCAGGTCCTGCCGGGTGAGACGCCGAAGGGCGAGGCCCAGCAAGGCCGACCCGCGGCACAGAGGTGGGGGGGGGGGGGGGGGGGAACTTCCTTCGGATGTGTAGTTATTACCGTCTCACTCGGTGTCGGAGTCGCGAGGGACGAGTTGTGGGTTCGTCTCCAGCATGCGGTATCCGGTGATCAGGGAGGTCAGGTGGTTCAGCAGCGCCGGCCAGGGATCCTTCCCAGCCTCTATCGCTTCTTTGGCCTCTTTCAGCCTTTGGATAAGGTTTTCCAGGAGCTTGATGGGATATTTGATTTTGGGCTTGGTGGCCGCTTGAGGTCGCGGTGCTTGCTCCAGAGGTTTATCTCGGGCGTCCCGCAGGGTTTTCTTCTCCCCTTGAATGGGGGGTTCGGCTTGGAGTGCATCCTCGGTGGGTGCACTTTGGGCGCATTCGGTGAGGGGTTGGGTCCCCTTTTGTTGATTGCGCCTTCTTTTCCTCTTTGACTTCTTTGTCTTAGGAGGGCGGGATTTTGGAGCGTTGGCCGCTGCCATGAGGGAGGTGCTGGGCGCCTCTCCTCTAGGGATTGGTTCAATCTCATTGGTAGTCGTGGGCACGGGCGGTCTAGCCGTAATGGTGACCGTTCCGGCTCTTTTGTTTCGGATCTCTCTCCTGAATGTAGGGCACCTGGCATTGTTGGCCGGGTGGTCGCCATTACAGTTGGCGCAACGAGGCTTTTCATGCCTCGGGACTGGGCACTCTCTTGCGAAGTGTGGGCCTCCGCACCGCACACAGGCGAGCGGGCGGTGGCACATGTGGGAGGAGTGCCTGAAGCCTTGGCAGCGATGGCACTGTGCGGGGCCCCTCTTGCCCCGCCACGCTTCAATACGAATACCGGGCATGTATAGAAGCTCATTGACATCATATATGCCCGGTGTCACGTTGGGCGTCCTTTCAAGTTGGCAGAAGTAAACGCAGCCCGGTCTGCCCTGCCGGGCTCGTATCTCTCGTATGTACTCGGGTGTAAAACCCTAGTTTCGGAGGGCTTCCTTGATGGCTTCCGGGTCGGTGTTAACTGGTAGTCCATGTATGGCCACCTTTAATCGCCTTTCAGCCTGTGGTGAGTAGGTGAACCAGGATACCTCCTCTGCCTTCGCCAGGTCAGTGAGATACCACCGGAACAGCTGGTATTCTCGTTCTCCTTGGGGGGTGAAGCGCACGCCTTTTCCATAGGCGTGGACGTGGGGGGTGTATCCCAATGTGTTTCTTAGCACACGTTGTAATAACCCACCCCCCCCCTGTCGGAAGACTGTCGTGAAGTCTGTACTCTTACCTAACCTCTTGCCTGAGCCTCTGCTGATAAACTAGTGTGAGGTTTTATTTAATTAATAATTGTTAGTTGAGTTTTAGTTGGGCGTGATCGTCTATATGTAGTTTTATAAGGTGCGTGATCGTCTAGATTAAATTAACATAATATTCTAATACATCCTATATTCAAACCTTAGTTTTTATAAATTTAATTAATGCCGTTTTAAAAGAAAACTCCTGTAAATAAACATCCTAGTTGAAATTGTAGTTAAACACAGTATACGGTTCCAAGCTTCAGTAATGATTCGTGAAAATAAAATAATATATGGGCTATTTTCTACAACTTACCCCGGGTTTCAGCTACCGCGTGTATATGCCGGAAAATGGTTTTCACACGAGTCCTGTAGGATGAAGCGGAAAATGCAAAACTACTGTCTACTTAATCTTAACATAGCTCGTAATAATTTGTAAAGAAATATTATCAATGCAATTAGTCTCATGAGTTAATCATGATTCCCCTAGGATTACTAATATCAGTTATTTTATTTATTTCATAGTCTCAGAGTCATTGTCAAGGTCATGAGTCATCAAGAGTGTGTCAGTTGTGGTTGATATATATATGTATATGTATATTCAGATAATGTTGATTGTAAAATCCCACACATGTGATTATGAATTAACTCAATAATTCAGTTCTACGATCTTTTGTTACTTTTACGCTAGCGGCGATTACTTTGAGGTTGCGCAGTTATTTACGTTAACTGAGAGGAATGTTACTGTAGCTTAAATCCAACATTCTCGACAATTTAAGTTGTAACATGCGTGTATGCGTACTTGTGCGTTTGTGTGAATATGAGAATACTCGGATAGTTGCTAGATCTAAGTAATCTATAGCCATAATAGTTTGAGTATAGGGTATGTTTCGGTGATTTATAATATGAGTCGATCACAGACGTGTGCTCTATATGCTGTAACAGTAGGCTTGCTTCTAGCGCGTCCCGCGTAGCATGAGAGAGTCTGTCTGCGTAGGCATCTATGGCCTATATTCACATGGATGTGACCCGCGTTGGGCAAACAGATATCTCCCACACATGACTTATCGCATGCCCGCTTGTTTAGACAGTCTACACATACAGGGATTACACGCTGTCGACACTATAGTATATAATGGTAGCTTGATTCAATTGGCGTGTTCGATCATCTTGATCCGAACCATCCGAGATAGATGTCTCATTAGTGTTAGTGTGTGTGTGCCGTAAAAACCGCCCTCTTTGTATCGTATTCATCGGGAAATAGATAAAGTTTACGCACACTTACGCAGATTGCGTCACATTATAGGTATTCCAAAATCACATCTCCCCGTACATACAATTGTATATATATTCATTCTACTTTATGTTTTATATTTACTAACTGCCAACACTCTACTTATGTGTATATGGTCATGTAAATGTCGTCAAAGTAAAAGTCAACCATCAGTATATATCGGCGTCGTCGTTGTGTACATAATAATGTCCTTAATAGATAATATATAAAGCATTTAGACAAGTCTTTCCAGGATTTGTACCAGTTATTTTTATATCTTGTAAACATTCATTAATAAATAACGGATAAACCACTATAAGTATTTAACTGGATTTGAACCAGTTATCTCTATATCTTGAATAGCGTTACGACAATGCGCATATAAAAATCTCCATTAATATATAACGGATAAATCATTTAGATCAGTATTTAATTGGATTTGAACCAATAGATATAGTTAACCTTCATCTTAGGTTCTCACAGTCAGGTAAACATTGTAATGTCTAGATTCATAATCGTCAGTTCTAGCCATGAAAATTAGAAATAATGATCGGATATAATCCAAAGTGTGACTGAGAACCTATCTCAAACACAATAAAATAATAATCATTTGATTATTATGGATAGCTATTTGTCTGTGCAACAACAACAATGCCAGAGTAATAAATTAACCTCTAACAAGTAATATTTAGTGCAATAAAAGTTGAAATAATTGTTAAGTTAATAACTGTCTTTTGCCAAAGTTACATATAGGTACTTAGTATTTAGTACTTAGTATTTAGTACTTAGAGTTTAGTACTTAGTGTTTAGTGAAATGAAATATGAAGTAGTAACCAGCGTTTTGTCCAGTAATATATAAATATAGAACTTAGTATTTAATGGAAATAAAATATGAAATAGTAAACAAAGTTTTGCCTAATGTACTTAGCTTTCAATTTCAGGAAACCGGCTACATTCACTGAATTTAATTAATTTAGTTATAATATTTAATAAGCAAACACTGACTCTAACACTAATACACACTGACTTTAATTTAAATCTTATAAAATTATTGCGATATGTTAGAATATAACAATCCCGATTGTAACCGGCGCGCGACAGTTCTAAGACTAACGAAATATTCCTACTATGCATAAAAATAAACGTGTTACTTCCCTTTCCAAACCAATCTTTCGATAGAAACCAATAAATATTGTTTAGGGTCGAGACACTTGCACATGATGTCTCAAGTGGTCACCAAATTTCTAATACCTCGATGATTTTTTGTTGTGTCACTTATCGACTAGAGTTTTATGGGCTCTTGAATTTAAAATTCTTAGCTAAACCCAAAACGATAAATATTAATTTTTTTGCCTACATCCTATGGCTGATTATTGTGAGAAACTTGGAGTGCATTCCTTTACTTGAGGTCCTATATAATGCTTATGTACTTGCCAGTACCTACCATATTCAAACACATAGGTAGATATTTCTGCATCCTTTAAGCATGGGGTATCGTACTACTACATCCCCCTCCCTTTGTCACAAACGAAACGTTTAAAAGTTTTGTTTGCAGACAAACTGTACTTATTTAGGACGTAATTAAAATAGGGTATTATTTTGTCAATCCATCCTGTAATATTAATATTTATTCCAGGCAAAAGCGATTCTATTGCTTGACAACACCAGTAGTACAACTTTTGTATATTATTAAAAAAAACAACGCCCACACGAGGGAATCTAATTCCTGTGTCGCAAAGTAATTTACAAACATATAATTGTCAAACACCCATTGCATCTATACTCAGAAGAACTATTTATGGATCACACAAATAGTTCTCCGGCGCGGGAATCGAACCCGGGACACTAAGTGACGAGGTGACTGTCTTAACCACTGCGCCACACGTGCAGTCATATTCAAATGACAAGTATTGTTCCTGCATACGAGCTTTAATATTATTCTCATTAACTTAATTTAAATCTACCGTGCTTTGGTCTACTTGACTAATTGAATTTATGTGTTGTAGACTGATCTCCCCTCCCAGACTATCATTAATCCTCTCAATCTTTTATTGGTTTCTCAACCTAAGCAACATCTTTTTTTTTTTTTTTTTTAAATATTTATACATTATTCACACGAATGATTTCAAACTAAGCACAGCTTGTACTATGGAAACCAGATAACTGATATATTACAAATACTACCCTTTTTTTTTTAAACACCTAATTCATCATCATCATATCAGCCATAAAACGTTCACTGCTGGACAAAGGTCTCCCCCAAAGATCTCATAATTATATATTTAGATAATCACACCCAGACTCAGGACAAACAACATTTCATACACACAAGTTTATGTCCTGGGTGGGAATCGAACCCACGACCTGCAGCGTGAAAGCAAGCATTTATCAACCATGCATACCAGCCCGTCAATTGCTTATATACTAATAAACTAACCCGTGCCAAACAAACATTTCATACACACAAATACCTGTCCTATGTGGGAATCGAACCCACGACCTGTGGAATGAAAACCAATCATTTATCAACCACGCCAACCATATATACTAATGAACTAACCCTGCGTTTTTATCAAACTAATTGGTTTATTTATTGTACCTACTATCTATTAAAGTAGGACTTAGTAATAAGTTTAAGTTATTATCCCCATTGTTTGATAACTTCTTTGTTGACCGCTACGGACGCATACACTCTAAATAGATTACAATATAAAATTTTATATCAATGCCTACCATCAGTTTTAACAAATCAACTAAATCAGTAATATAATAAAGATGGGATTTTTCCGTAAAATTTCTCAGTGCCAGCCCGAGGTCTGGACATTGGCGGTATTACACCCCCGTACCTCAGAGAGCCCGTTAAGCCGTCGGTCCCGTACCTAACCTCTTCCCAGTCGTGTCGATAGTTGTCCTATAAGATCCTGAGAGTGATGGAATAGAAAGTGCCCCCGTGCTTGCGTACACGCTTGTACACTATAATATGTCCTACGTGATTGGCTATTCACCATTGAGACTATCCGCCGTGGTCGAAATTCAGTCGGGAGAACATATAACATGAACATATAATGAATAAATGAACATATAATACAGATAAGTCACATATGACGCATTCTCAGAAATAGTTGCAGAAAAGAGCCCAATTTCCATTCCAAAAACACAGAACCATTATCCTTTGTTTAACCACATACGTTGTGTTTCAATTCCATCTAACTAAATCTAGAAAATTGAATGAATATAATCATGTATAATTATTATGAGTATTACCTACGTTGTGTAAAATTATTGTGATATATAATTATTACGAGTATTACCTACATTGTGTAGAAATATTGTGATGTATAATAATTACGAGTATAACCTACGTTGTGTTTTATTTTTATTGTCTACTCTATATAGAAATATGAATATTATAAAATAAAGTTACTTTCGTACCGATTTCAAGATCTAACTTAGTTCTTTTATCTCGCGTCATTGAATTATTTCAATGCCTTTTACAAACGAGATCCTCGGTCACGGGCATCAGATGTAATAACCCACCCCCCCCCTGTCGGAAGACTGTCGTGAAGTCTGTACTCTTACCTAACCTCTTGCCTGAGCCTCTGCTGATAAACTAGTGTGAGGTTTTATTTAATTAATAATTGTTAGTTGAGTTTTAGTTGGGCGTGATCGTCTATATGTAGTTTTATAAGGTGCGTGATCGTCTAGATTAAATTAACATAATATTCTAATACATCCTATATTCAAACCTTAGTTTTTATAAATTTAATTAATGCCGTTTTAAAAGAAAACTCCTGTAAATAAACATCCTAGTTGAAATTGTAGTTAAACACAGTATACGGTTCCAAGCTTCAGTAATGATTCGTGAAAATAAAATAATATATGGGCTATTTTCTACAACTTACCCCGGGTTTCAGCTACCGCGTGTATATGCCGGAAAATGGTTTTCACACGAGTCCTGTAGGATGAAGCGGAAAATGCAAAACTACTGTCTACTTAATCTTAACATAGCTCGTAATAATTTGTAAAGAAATATTATCAATGCAATTAGTCTCATGAGTTAATCATGATTCCCCTAGGATTACTAATATCAGTTATTTTATTTATTTCATAGTCTCAGAGTCATTGTCAAGGTCATGAGTCATCAAGAGTGTGTCAGTTGTGGTTGATATATATATGTATATGTATATTCAGATAATGTTGATTGTAAAATCCCACACATGTGATTATGAATTAACTCAATAATTCAGTTCTACGATCTTTTGTTACTTTTACGCTAGCGGCGATTACTTTGAGGTTGCGCAGTTATTTACGTTAACTGAGAGGAATGTTACTGTAGCTTAAATCCAACATTCTCGACAATTTAAGTTGTAACATGCGTGTATGCGTACTTGTGCGTTTGTGTGAATATGAGAATACTCGGATAGTTGCTAGATCTAAGTAATCTATAGCCATAATAGTTTGAGTATAGGGTATGTTTCGGTGATTTATAATATGAGTCGATCACAGACGTGTGCTCTATATGCTGTAACAGTAGGCTTGCTTCTAGCGCGTCCCGCGTAGCATGAGAGAGTCTGTCTGCGTAGGCATCTATGGCCTATATTCACATGGATGTGACCCGCGTTGGGCAAACAGATATCTCCCACACATGACTTATCGCATGCCCGCTTGTTTAGACAGTCTACACATACAGGGATTACACGCTGTCGACACTATAGTATATAATGGTAGCTTGATTCAATTGGCGTGTTCGATCATCTTGATCCGAACCATCCGAGATAGATGTCTCATTAGTGTTAGTGTGTGTGTGCCGTAAAAACCGCCCTCTTTGTATCGTATTCATCGGGAAATAGATAAAGTTTACGCACACTTACGCAGATTGCGTCACATTATAGGTATTCCAAAATCACATCTCCCCGTACATACAATTGTATATATATTCATTCTACTTTATGTTTTATATTTACTAACTGCCAACACTCTACTTATGTGTATATGGTCATGTAAATGTCGTCAAAGTAAAAGTCAACCATCAGTATATATCGGCGTCGTCGTTGTGTACATAATAATGTCCTTAATAGATAATATATAAAGCATTTAGACAAGTCTTTCCAGGATTTGTACCAGTTATTTTTATATCTTGTAAACATTCATTAATAAATAACGGATAAACCACTATAAGTATTTAACTGGATTTGAACCAGTTATCTCTATATCTTGAATAGCGTTACGACAATGCGCATATAAAAATCTCCATTAATATATAACGGATAAATCATTTAGATCAGTATTTAATTGGATTTGAACCAATAGATATAGTTAACCTTCATCTTAGGTTCTCACAGTCAGGTAAACATTGTAATGTCTAGATTCATAATCGTCAGTTCTAGCCATGAAAATTAGAAATAATGATCGGATATAATCCAAAGTGTGACTGAGAACCTATCTCAAACACAATAAAATAATAATCATTTGATTATTATGGATAGCTATTTGTCTGTGCAACAACAACAATGCCAGAGTAATAAATTAACCTCTAACAAGTAATATTTAGTGCAATAAAAGTTGAAATAATTGTTAAGTTAATAACTGTCTTTTGCCAAAGTTACATATAGGTACTTAGTATTTAGTACTTAGTATTTAGTACTTAGAGTTTAGTACTTAGTGTTTAGTGAAATGAAATATGAAGTAGTAACCAGCGTTTTGTCCAGTAATATATAAATATAGAACTTAGTATTTAATGGAAATAAAATATGAAATAGTAAACAAAGTTTTGCCTAATGTACTTAGCTTTCAATTTCAGGAAACCGGCTACATTCACTGAATTTAATTAATTTAGTTATAATATTTAATAAGCAAACACTGACTCTAACACTAATACACACTGACTTTAATTTAAATCTTATAAAATTATTGCGATATGTTAGAATATAACAATCCCGATTGTAACCGGCGCGCGACAGTTCTAAGACTAACGAAATATTCCTACTATGCATAAAAATAAACGTGTTACTTCCCTTTCCAAACCAATCTTTCGATAGAAACCAATAAATATTGTTTAGGGTCGAGACACTTGCACATGATGTCTCAAGTGGTCACCAAATTTCTAATACCTCGATGATTTTTTGTTGTGTCACTTATCGACTAGAGTTTTATGGGCTCTTGAATTTAAAATTTTTAGCTAAACCCAAAACGATAAATATTAATTTTTTTTTGCCTACATCCTATGGCTGATTATTGTGAGAAACTTGGAGTGCATTCCTTTACTTGAGGTCCTATATAATGCTTATGTACTTGCCAGTACCTACCATATTCAAACACATAGGTAGATATTTCTGCATCCTTTAAGCATGGGGTATCGTACTACTACAACGTAGGTGGTCAATCCAATTGGGGAAATTTTCTACCACCGTTGGTGGGTACCTTAGTCCCTGTCTGGGACTGGCGCCATCTGGTGGTGGATGTCCTGTGTTCGCTTCTGAGGCGGTAGGCGGGACGGCGCTGCCTGTAGCGCAGGGTCCGCTTGCGACCTCCGAGTACGAGGGCGTTGTCACTTTGGGGTCGTAGGGAGGCGGGTGGCAAGACGTTTTAAGGCGCTTACCTTCCAACGCTTCCTCTTCCTGTGGGCTTCGCTGTCTCCGTGCCGCATTTATTGCGGTCGTGGAGATCTCGAGATCCATCGGGGTGTCGACGTTTCTCTGCTTTATGGCAGGTTCTGGTGGTCCGGGTAGCGACTCAACCAAGGTCGAGCTCGCCTCGGAGCGTAGGTGACCTGCGGCTGTCTCTTCGATCGTGGAGTCGGTGGAAGAAAACTCTTGGTCTCCTTCTTCCTCTGTTCCATCATCGGAATCGTAGTCATAATTGTCCCGGGCGTCCGTCGCAGTCTGTGTAAGGCCGCGGTGTACGTCTATTGGGCGGGACAAATGAGGGTAGTTCGGTGTCGGTGTCTTCGGGCGGTCCGGGCGGACGGGCGGGACCCCGAACGGTCGTGTTGCGGGCGCGCGCGTCCCGGCCGGTCTTATCGCTCGGGTGGCAGTGGCACGAGGGGTCGGCAGGACGGCTGGTGCAGGCGGTGGCTTGCTCCTAGGCGTGTCGTGTCCCGGTGTCGCGGGCTTTGAAGCGTCGCAACTTTTTTGTTGCGGCTGTTGAGGGTAGTTCCGGGTCGCGGAGCTCGACCCGGTCGGTGAAGGGCGGGGAGCAGCGCGAATGTCTGGACCGTTGCCACGTGCAGCGGGCACAGGCGCCGCGGGGCTCAACCTCCTCACGGGGGGAGCCGAAGGGCTCGACCCCCTCGGGGGGGGAGCCGCACCACGGGGGTCACGGGGGGGCGAGCGGACGGGAGTCCGTGTCGCGTACCCCTGCGACCCTACACCGGTACTCGAGCTGGACGGGCGAGCTGTGGAGTCGGCAGCAGACGGCGCGATTACGTGGCCTTTTGAGGGGCCAGGTTCTTCACGACTCTGCTGCGGGCTTTTCTTTTTCGGCATGGTGGGTAGGTTGGGATGTCTATGTTGTCGTGAACCCCTCGCAACCTCTGGTGGCGAAGCCAGGAAGTCGACGAGGAGGTCCGAGCGAGGCGCTAGTGTTGCGGCTGTCGTAGGTGCAAGCACGTCCGACGCGGTTCACGAGGCGAATCCTGAGAGCGAGCGATGCCGGCGAGGCATCGCCTTTTTATAGAAAATCCCCACTCTTGTAGTTGTCCGCTTCTATATTTTATATATATATATATATATATACATATATATTACTACCTGTGCCCCGCGGTTTTACCCCCGTTAAACTTTATAAATTATAGCTTATGTGTAAATCCAGGGTGTCAGCTACATCTATACCAAATGTTATTAAAAAGACGTAAAGAAGTAACAAACATACACACTCTCACACTCACAAACTTTCGCCTTTATAAAATTAGTGTGACTAGCTTCTGCCCGCGACATCATTCGCGTGGAAGAGTTACTTTAGGCTTACGATAACTTTAACCCACTGCTTTGTTTGCGAAAAAGGTGAATTTATAATAAATAATTGGGGTAACCGCCCATGCCCCCCCCCCCCCATGACTGCCCGCTAGGGTCGTACATCACAAATGCACGCGTAGTAGGTACTTGATCATTTTTGCTGCTATGTTATTTTAAAACCGCGTTATCGCCTAAGATATTCATTGAATTCGAATTATGTGAATGGCAATTTTGATTTAAATAAAATACTTTTGTTGGATAACGTTTGTGTTTATATGGATAAGGATTAACATCATTTTATAAAAACACCTTCGTAAATAAGGAATTATTTTAGAACAAATTTGGTTACCATAAATAAATAAATAACAAAAAGGTTTTTATTCACGTAGACTTTAAAAAAGCGCTTGTAAATAGTCTGAACATGTTTGTAGTAATACAGTTATTATTTCTAGTTACTTATTACAGATATTTAGGTAAGTACACATAATGTTAAAACATTTCTATAATTTATTTTATAATGGTAGTTATATTTAGCTAGCTTGTATTAAGTATTGTCAAGGATGTCATGTTTAGGTTTAATTATTGAAATTTATTATAAATATTTTATAAATGTTTTAATACAATCAATACAATGTGTACCTAAATATCTGTGTTTCTAGAAATAATAATGTATACAACTATAATACTACAAACATGTTCTGACTATTTACAAGCGCTTTTTTAAAGTCTACGTGAATAAAAAACCTTTTTTATTTTATTTTACTACATATTGTCTGAATGGTTCTGTCTATATTTAGGTATGAATTCAGTATTATTATTATAACGGACCTTAAAAACATTGTAGTTACCTTAAAAGATGCTGTCGCGGACTTTTTTTTTTAAATCGAAGAAGGAACGATTTTGTTATCTATAAGCTTCGCTTTGTGGAGCTAGATGGCGCTGTGAACCGAATATTTATAATTTTCTAATCTGTGGACTGATTCCCACAGGTAGTGGGGGCCAAGAAGTAGTTTTGTGGTTTTTCTGCCCAAATTATGGCGTTATTAGACCGTTGACTGGAAGTTGACACTGAGACACACTTGTGCATCTTTCTCTTGTTAACTATGATACCCCTACCTGTGCCCCGCGGTTTTACCCGCGTTAAACTTTAAAAGTTATAGCCTATAAGTTAAACTTGGGTGTCAGCTAACTTATTACAATCGCTAAAGCCGTGCAGCCGTTTAGACGTGAAGAACTACTAAACATACACACAGTCACTAAAATACACATTATTAATATTAGTGTGATAACATCTCCGTGAACACCGACACACCAGGACCATCTGTGTTTTTGTTACGCGGATTTACAGCTCAAATACTTGAAAGTATTGGAGAGGTGAATCAATATCCCAAGAGCGGATGAAATTCTCTGGAGATTGGAGGGCTCTCGGCCTGGTTCACGAGGAACGGTGGATAATTAAGTGGTACAATCAAGGATACCACGCGACTAGGGTTGCCATCCGTCCGGGATTCCCTGGATTTTTCCTATTTGGGGCATCCGGGGAGCTTCCGGGCGGGGTTTCATTTTATAGTCCGGGTTAAAAAATTTCAAACCACCGAACCGCCAATGGCACTGATAGAGAGAGTGAGAGTGAGTGAGGATGGTTATGACAGTTCATATGTCCGGGTTCTGGGGATCAAATTCCGGGGAATTTTTCCGGTCCGGTCTTGTCCTGGTTGCCAAATTTTAAAGGCGCTCATAGTTAGGCAACGCAAAGCAACTAGGCTCGTAGTCAGTCCATGGATGGGTGACCGTCAAAATGGTTTAATTTCTGTGCGTCTTCATGCTTCGGAGGGCACGTTAAGCTGTCGGTCCCATTAGGCAACAACAGTCGTTAATTCTTTCAGTATTGGTGTCATTAACCACCTCTTTTCGATTATTTTATTTGAAACCCACTAAATCCAGCGACACTCGGATGGATTATCATAAAAATATATTATTTTTAGGAATTAAAAGAATTTTATTATTAAAAGGAGGTTTATTCACACTTCAGAATAAATAATTTAGAAATCAACAACTTATGACAAATCACTTATAACGACAAACAGTAATCACACTGCACTTGGGCTTGAAATAAATCGTTACGTAATCCGGCAGAGGTTCCGCCCGCGGCGAAGTCTGGCCCCAAAAGAGAGAGAGAGCCACCGGTCAACTCGCCATATATATAGGCAAAGTCCCACGTGATACCTCAGTGATCCTGAAAATTCCTCACAATATTATAAATAAAATATAATAAAATAATCGTTTTCTGCGTCAAATAGAGCAGCGTTGTTTCTAACGTAGGTGTTAAATGTTCCTAAAATAGGTGATTGGCAAGTGTACCAAATATTAGCTAATGATACTGCCGCACAATATATCGGAATATATGCTCCTCATCATCATAATATCAGCCGAATAACATCCACTGCTGGACAAGAGCCCCCCAAGACAGGCAGATATGCCATAATCGCCACGCAATCGCACGTTGGCAATCGCAGTACTCGGAGCTAAACTCTTCTGCCCATTATCTGATATATATTCCCTCCGGTCAACCCCTCTGAGATAGGGTCTTGATATGATATGAGTCTTTCCAATCTGCCACACACCAATTCATTTTCCGATTTTGGGCATAATTACTTAATTTAAGAGAGGTAGGGCACAGGTTTGATTCGCTCAAAGAACAGCCCGACTAAGGAAGTACCTCCACCTTGCAGAAGATATTTCTTGATAATAACATTAATAATACTAATTTTGTGTTTCTGCGTGTGAGTAAGGTCGCCAGTGCCCATCGGGGTGGGGGAAGAGTCGGTAACACTTGTTTGCTGACTCTTTGCCAGCAACGCACCCGCGACTGCTCTAGTGTTGCGAGTGTCCATGGGTCGGCGGCGATCACTTACCCTCAGGTGACCCGCTTGCTCGTTTGAGGCCCTCTGATATAAAAAAAAGCAACGCACCCGCGACTCCTCTGGTGTAGCGAGTGTACATGGGCGGCGGTGATCACTTACCATCAGGTGACCCACTTGCTCGTTTGTCGCCCTCTGATATAAAAAAAGCAACGCACCCGCGACTCCTCTGGTGTAGCGAGTGTACATGGGCGGCGGTGATCACTTACCATCAGGTGACCCGCTTGCTCGCTTGTCGCCCTCTGATATAAAAAAAGCAACGCACCCGCAACTCTTCTGGTGTAGCGAGTGTACATGGGCGGCGGTGATCACTTACCATCAGGTGACCCGCTTGCTCGCTTGTCGCCCTCTGATATAAAAAAAGCAACGCACCCGCAACTCTTCTGGTGTAGCGAGTGTACATGGGCGGCGGTGATCACTTACCATCAGGTGACCCACTTGCTCGTTTGTCGCCCTCTGATGTAAAAAACAATATAATTTTGCCGTTGACTGTACAAATAAGAGGTAACACTAGAGGTAAACGTTTTCAAGGCAAATTCATTAAGCGTAGTTCTGTGGCTTCATCGATATTCAGGAGTTTCTAGTTTACATTACTACGTTCAATGCCTACCCTCTGTAAGAGTTATTGAGACAGGGAATTGAACCTAGAACTAACAACTATTGGTTTAGACCTACGCGGGACCTTGATACGGTTATTTGAATACAAGGCTTCATATAAACCTTACATTATCTCCTGTACACGCAGCTAGGGGCTTATTTTATCTTCACGAAAATATCTATCAGTACACATGAATAAGCAAACCGCAGAAAGAGAACTTTGTTCATTATTTCTCCTACAGGATAAAAATATAGGTACCTACTTACTGACTTTTAGATAGTAAAAAATGATTACTTTTGATTTATTGATGATGGGAAATACTCTGAGGAACTGTTTGAGCTGGTGCCACCGTCCCCTTTTTATCATTGCACCACGCGCACCTGCAGTAGGATTCATCCGTACCACCTGGAATCGGTATCGTCAAACACAGTTCACTCTCAGCGTTCATTCATCCCACGTACGTGCAGGCTCTGGAATGAATTACCTACTTCAGTGTTTTCTCAGCGCTCCGAGATGTCCTTCTTTAAACGAGGTTTAAAATGAGTATTAATATCACGGTAGGCAGCGGTTTGCTGTGCCCCTGGCATTACGAATTCCCATGAGCAGTGGTTACCGCTTAGCCTCAGGTGGGCCCCTAGCTTGTCTGCCTCCAGAAACAATAAAAAACTTTTCAATATATTCATAATTTTAGATATTCAAGTGTTAAACCATCAACGTTCAGCGAGCACAGCCTAATTGATTGCGTTGTACTGATGGAATACAATGATCGTACTTATTTATATTTTGTACCAAATAATTACCATACACATAATTATGTCTACCTTTGTGGTAGATTTTGGAAGAGTCTTAAACTCCTAACTCTAAATTAAAATTAATGAATATAATTAATAATTCAACAGCCTCTTTGTCCAACGTTCAAACAATCTACATATAAAAATGAAGATTTGTTTTGCGGTATATTTGGTAAACAGATTGCAATCTAGAAGAGTATATTAACTCCTCAGTCTCAGTGTCGTCATAAGAACACCTATGACAATAGTTACAGGAAGTCAGAAGCATAGAATCTGTTCCTGGTTTAACCATCTTGATTGCCGGTACACTATGGTTTTTGAAACCACTTGTTTAACACTGGTCATCAAACCATAATTGAACAGAAATCATTAACGTATCTACTGATAACTAAACACTTGTGGTCTTCAAAACTGACGTCACGTTCACAGCACTGCACAGAGGTTGCATTGAAATCGAGGATACGCCAGCATATGTAATGCAATATTGTAAGAGCGTAGCTGGTCATGGGGCAGAGCTTCTGAACGATCTGGAAACGGTGCACGAGGTACTCAAGCTTTTACGAAACTAACACAGTTCGAGCAGAGAAATTAGTCATGCACAATGGGTCTAGGGCCAACTAGAATACCAGCGCTACAGTAATTTTTGCTGTAGCTTATGCTGAAGTTGGCACCCATTTATGGTACACAGCATTTTGTTTTATTTTTAAGCACCTTGTAACTAATTTGTATGTATGTGTATCTATACATATAATAAAATCGTAGGAAAGTCAAAACTGTACATTGAATATTTTTTTGAAGGATACTTGGGGCGCGATCTACAATCGACATCGAAGCCAAAAATATAGTTTTTAAAATTTTTGTCTGTTTGTCTGTATGTATGTCCGGGCTAAACTCAAAAAGTACTGCATGGATTTACTTAATATTTTGCATGAATATTACTAAGAGGTCAGGTCAACATATAGGCTACATATTATCACGCTATCACCTACGGGGGAGGAGCTGTGACAATTTATAAAATTTTACGGGGGTAAAACCGCGGGGCACAGCTAGTTATAAATAAAAGTATTTCTTTCTTTCAATGGTCTTATCGAACAGTTATATTTATATTATATCACATCAAAGACCCGACCTCTCTGTGTACTATGACCATCATACTGCGTTCGCCAGCCCGTCTGCTAATCATTTTAGCTAGCGATTATATTATCTCAAATTATGCGTTAATGATTTATGTGTACCTAAATATCTATGTTACTAGAAATAATAATGTATACAACTATATTACTACAAACATGTTCTGACTTGTAAATAGTCAGAACATGTTTTTTTAAAGTCTATGTGAATAAAAACCTTTTTTTATTTTATTTTATTTTTATGGACAAAACTCCGATGTGTACATCTTTTGCGGAGGCTTTTGTCCAGCATTTGTCACAATTAGGCTAACATGATGAAGCAACAGTTAGTGGCTTAGACTGGAAGGCAACCCCAATGGAAAAAGATAAAATAAACATGACATTAAATTAACTGTACGGGACTGGGACTGGTAATTATAAAAAGGGCTGATTCAGATATAATATGATATAATATTTTCTCTTCACATAGCCAACTGACATAACAAAACACGACTATTACAAAACGTCAAAATTAGAAAAAATATAAAAAGTGTATATATACAAGGAGTTTATATATTATACAAGGAGGTGCGTTGCGCACATTAAGCTTACACTCTGACGGCTTCGTGTCTTGTGGTAAGAGTTAGCTTTATCCTATAAAAGTAAAGGTTTATTCGTCGTTGGAGATGTAAAGAAGGCTCGATAAATCCAATTCGAGAGCCATTGGATTCCAGTAACAGAATCCTGGGTTCGGGGAATGCGAGTACTATTGGCTTTAGCCGAAATTGGATAATACTTTATGTAAATTTTGTGTTGGATCATTTTTAACCTACTCCTAAAAGGAGGAAGGTACTCCGGCATTAGATAATGTAGCTACTTATTTATTAGGCTTAGGCATTCTTGGGGGAGGCTCTTGTTCAGCTGTGGACGTTATTTGGTAGACATAATGATGATGATGACATAATGTAGAAATCCAAGCACAGGTTTTCACTCATCACCTATTACGAAATTGGTAGATGTTTGCATACATATATTTGAAATATGCAATACTAGCTGTGTTCCGTGGTTTTACCCGCATTAAACTTTATAAATTGTAGCATATGTGTTCATCCAGGGTGTCAGCTAACTCCATACCAAATTCTATTAAAATCGCTCCAGCCGTTTAGACGTGAAGAAGTAACAAACATACGCACTCACACACTCACAAACTTTCGCCTTTATAATATTAGTAGGATATGAAGTAGGAATTAGGATTAGTGGTAGTACTACTATAAAGTAGATACCACTATTAGTGTTAAGTAATTGTCTCCTACATATCTTAAACCATACTCTACCCCTACTCATATATATATATATATATATATATATATATATATATATATATATATATATATGGCCTTTGCGTCTGTTACAGACGGTTTACGGCGCATTGTCCGAGAGACATTTCTTATGGTGGCTAATCAAACCGATGCGAGAGCGACATAGCCTGCCGCAGGCCTGACAAGAGAAGTTTGCGGTGGTTGGTGCCGAGCCGCTTTCATGTCGCTTCTGTCTCTTATCAGCAAGTACTCCGAACCAGGCTTCATCACAGATCTAACGACCCTCCACTACACGTTTGCGCCATTCAACTCTATTTTCAGCGAGCTATAATATAATATCTCGGGACAATGTCACACAGATCATCCTAGCCCCAAACTAAGCAAAGCTTGTACTATGGGTGCCAGGCGACGATATACATACTTATATAGATAGATAAATACTTATATACATAGAAAACATCCATGACTCAGAAACAAATATTCGTGCTCATCACACAAATATTTGCACCTACCGGGATTCGAACCCAGGACCACCAGCTTCGTAGGCAGGAGCACTACCAACTAGGCTACGGTGAACGTCGATTTTCCCAGCTACAGTGGTCCCTACTCATAATTCCTTACAATATTGTCCAACTAAAGGTTGTCTGGAAGAAATTGCTGTAAGCGACCGCCTATTGTAACTTTTTTAATATTATACATTTAATCTTGTAACTTTGCTTTTTAAATTGTGTGCAATAAAGCGTATTTATATTAAAGCAACTTCCCATTCTCTAGAAGGTTGTTTCTCAAACACCAACAATCTCGCAGTAATAATAATGTCCTCCTAGCCGAATTTCGGCCACGGTGGCCAGTCTCAACAGAGATTAACCATCTGCGCGGGACATATTATAGTGCTCAAGTGTGTGCGCAAACACAGGAGCACTTTCTATTCCATCACTCTCTCACTCATTTTCTTTTTACAGATAAGTCCCAAAATCACTTTTTGGCCCGACCCGGGATTTAAACCCAGGACCTCGTTCTCTGCGGGTGAACACGCTACCGCTAGACCAACGAGGCAGTCGCAGTACTAAATAATTAACACTATTAGCAACTATTTTGGGGTTGCTACATCTTCTTTTTTTCACTTCTTGGAGCCATTTGATTGTGATGCCATTCCTAGCGATAACCTCTTTCACAATTATCCAACAATGCATCTCTCTTCAGATAGCTTTCCTATTCTTCAGAGCTAGTCGATTTAATCTTATAATGGAATCGAAATTTTCCGATTACCAACTTGTTACTGAAGGTTTGGTTCAGCAAAGTGGTTTCATTTCTGAGCGTCTCCGTGCTTCAGAGGGCTCGTTAAGCTGTCGGTCCCGGTTGCAGTCAATAGAAAATAGTCAGAGGTCTACTGGGCGGTTTGAACCACTGCCCATACGATAAGTGTAAGGCGCGAGCACATGTACAAAAAAAAGCGATGTCTGCACTGATTTTTGTCGTTATAATAAGTTCCCCAACAATAAATGAAAAAGCTTATTCCCAACTACTGCAGTAAACAAATCTGGTGACTTTTAATAAAAGCCGTAAATCCGTCAGGCAGCTTGTTGTTTGATTTGTGAAACACTAATTGAAATTGGTTCCGTTTTGGAGGAGGAAATAAAAGAGTACAAACCTCCATTTTGTATTGTAGTGTTCGTGTTTGCACGACGCATATGTATGAAAAGCCAGACAAAAAAATAATCAGTACAGGCTGGTTCCACGGGCCCTTTGACGTGGTAGGCAGATGCTTGCTTTTTACGCCGGAGGTCGTGGGTTCGATTCCCACCCAGGACAGATATTTGTGGGCATGAACATGTCTGTTTGTCCTGAGTCTGGGTGTAATTAACTATATATGTATGTATTTACAAAAGAAAAGTGGTATATGAGTTATCTGGTTTCCATAGTACAAGCTCTGCTTAGTTTGGTATCAGATGGCCGTGTGTGAATAATGTCCTAGGATATTGTTATAATTGTAGTGTTCGTTTTCGCACGACGCATATGTATGAAAAGCCAGACAAGAAATCGGCCAGTGCAGGCATGTTCCTCTTAGACTGATGCGATGATTATTTTTATGTCACTAGATAGGTAGGTACTCTTAACACAATTTTCCACAAAACCAATGAACATCACTCATCATAGCTGTTATCAACTTTACTTCAATATGATTGCTTACGAACTTGTGATGGAACAATTAATTCTTCGCAAAAACGTCCTGGTACTAATTATTCACGTCAGCTGAATCACGTCCACTGCTGGACAAAAGCGTCCATGCCTTTACCACACGCCCCACTCGTACTAATTAAATATTAAAATTAACAAATTAAATTAAATTAAATTAATTCATAAAACCATAACATAGATGTTACAAAAACAGGTGTAACGATAATAGCTGCAGTAGTGTTTCCACAGTGTTGCAATTACTATCGCCTTCTTCCATAAAATAGTATGAATTACAAATTACTTATTTCAGTTTTAAAAAGCTAAAATTAAAACTAATATAAAATTAAAATTATAGTATGACTTACAGATTATACATATCAAAAACAATTTAATTAATGTACATAATTAAAAAATAAAATTAAAATATGAATTTAGTATTAAAATAAAATAAGGAATAGTACTAAATTATTTATTCGTGTATGTGCGTGTGCTGAAGAAGTGTGCGAGTGTGTGTGCTTGTGTGTAAAGGTGTGTGTGTGCTTGCTTGCGTGTGTGAATGCTTGTGCGCGCATGCAATGTATTTGTGTGAGGTAATTTATGTTATAAAGCTAACTTTCACTTTACAGCGATTTGTAGGAAGCGGATAGATGTTGAGTTTTTTATTAAGCTTGCATCTGTGCGCAAGCTCTTTATTCTGACGACTTTGATACTGGCATATAGAGTACTGGTAGAGAACCGAATGGGTTTTGATAACATTACTTTTAATATAGCTCTTTGAGCTCTTTCTAATCGGAGTAATATTGTTTTGTAGGTACTTCCCCAGGAGGTGATACAGTATGCTATATTTGATTGAACTAGAGCATAGTATATTGTTTTTAGGGTTTTTATATCTGTTATTTTTCTGAGATGTTTGAAAACGTACATCATTTTTCTAATTCGGCCAACCTGTTGTTCCATGTGCTGCCTCCAATTTAAGGCCTCATCCAGTATAACGCCAAGGTATTTCATAGCACTAGTGCGCTTGAGATTATGGCATCCACAAGAATATTGGGAGTTACGAGGACTAGTACATTTATGTGCTGTTAATGTTATTGAAGGCAAGGAAGCAGCTCTTGGCCCAAACATGATAAATTTCGTCTTTTCGATATTTAATGTAAGTAAATTGTTTCCCAACCAACCCATAACACATGATACCGCGGTTTCAGCATTTTGTTGGGTGACCTCCCACGTACTTCCATGAATAATGAGAGTAGTATCATCCGCGTACGTGACTATTTTACTGTAAGGAAGTTCAAGTTTACAGAGGTCATTAATGTAAACCAGAAACAATGTTGGGCCGAGTACACTGCTCTGAGGCACACCGAAATAAAATTAATAAATTTATGAAAAAAAAAAACTTTCTACAATTTTACTACTCTACGTTTGTAAAAATATAGCTAAAATTTAAAATTTCGATAGTTAAACCTTCACATGATCTTTGTCAATACTAAATTTAAGCTAGCTAAATATCGTTACTATTATAAAATAAATCTTATAGTAATTTTTTTCCTACAATCCGTGTACCTAAATATCTATATGTACCCAGAAATTATTATAAATTAACTATAATAGATTACTATAATCATGTTCTGACTATTTACAAGCGCTTTTTTAAAGTCAACGTGTGTAAAAACCTTTTTTATTTTATTTGAAAAAACATGATGCCTTCATACACAGACATATTATCACATAACACCCCTCTTCTTGTATCGGCAGTTAACATTTGTGACCAGTCATTATTAAATAAAAAATGCCAAATGGAACTTACATATTTCCCGGAAAACTGGGCCATATTTACAGTACAAAAAGCAAGCAAATAAAATATTTAAAATCCAATAAAGTTCCGAACGCTCTCAGTCGGGCGTCGGGCGGAAACTCGATTGATTTACCAAATTGAAGGCTTTGTGAAAAACGAGTGAACTTCGGGAACGACTTTAGTCAATTTCCTGTATAGTTTGGTAAACAAAATATATTGACCTTCGAAAACCTTTGACTCTATAATATACATAGGTACTTACATAATAATAATAATATGTGACTGTAACTATGACAAGTCCCGAAAAGTCCAGACGATTCACGACAAGACTTAACAAGTCCCAGAAAGTCTCGACAAGTCCCAATGAGCCTCGACAAGTCTCGATGTGTCGCGGCAAGTATCGATAAGTCTTGACAAGTCTATACAAGTCTCAGCGAGTCGCAACAAGTCTCGATGAGTCTCAACAAGTCTCATCAAGTCTCGACTAGCCTCGCAAGTCTCGAAAATTCGGCTTCAGCGTTGAAAATCGATTCCGGACCATTTATGACGTCACATTTGCTCATGGAAGCCGATTAAACGAATGATTTAATCATTTTTAATCATCATATATTTGAACGTCGATCACTGCGCGGGTGGCGCAGCGGCTAAGACAGTCGCCTCACTGCTTCGTGTCCCGGGTTTGATTACCACCAACTATTTGTGTGACCCATAAATAGTTGTTCTGAGTCTGGATGTAATTTGTGTCCGTCTATTATATGTTTGTGAAGTACCCCGCGACACAGGGCTTAGATTATCTAGTAAGCGGTGTCTTTAAAATAATAAAACTGTTAGGCCCGGTGTAGTCCCCACAGCTTATGACTAAAATGATAACCCAAATTGTATAAAATGCTTGTTTATTGGGTTAAAGTTAGGTTTGGGGTCACGAAGTGCCTCAAGGCGTGAGTTGTTACCTGTTGTACGCGGTGGTGGTGACTGCCTTAGGCGATTCGCACACTGCACCGCATCATGCAGCGTAGCGCGGGAGTACGAGTTCTTACATTGTTTGCAAGTATCTGTGTTTGTATTGAAAACACGCGTAGTGCAACACACAGAAAACGCATTCACGCGCAGTGTTGCAGATCCCGCGCCTAGATGCGGAGAAACATGCAACCCCGCGCGTGATTGCGGGGCGAGACGCTAGGTATGACACACCAAGCCCCGCTGCGCCGTGCGTGATTTTGGATGGGCATTGAATAAAATGAGTCAGAGCCACCATGAATCCACAAAATCCATCACGGCGCGTGATTACGTAAAAACCCACACGATGACGCCGATCTGCACTCCCGCAAATACGCGCGTTGATGCGTCGACATGCAACATGCAGCGTGGTGCGTGGCAGTGTGTTAATCATAAAACGCTGCCCCGCAAGAACATGAAATTTGTTTGGTTTTTTATAAACGGACACTAACTTTTATTTAAAAATGTCAATTCCTTTGCCAGCTATGATGTCACAAACAAGGTAGGTATGAGTTAGCTTTAATGGAGAATTTTACCTATCAATATCTACCAAATATAATACCATCAAATTGTAATTCCTGTACTCTCGCAAATAAAGAGTTCATTCATTCATCGACGGAAGAGACTGGATCCTGCAACACAGGGTATCCTAGTGCGGGTTCCATGCAGTGTCATCTTAAATATCTAAGTGCAACCATTTGTGCAACCATTTTTTTTATTAATTCGTCCACCTAGGTAGCTAGAGAAAGCCGCAGGTTAGCTAGGGTAGGCTCCTCAGCGGCGAGGATCGCTTTGGCCCCTTAACACGTCATTGGTGATCCCGTGCAACTGATCACACCCTCTCTTAGAATTCTGTCCTTTTGATTCAGCGGCCCCCTGAGCTGTGGCCGAACCCTAAAAGGGTGGCCTCGGGTTTTAATCGTTTAATATAAGCTACTGGTTAAGAGCCTTCTGCGCTAGCCAAATGCTCATTGCCTTCAATTCTTTAATTTTAATATTGTACAACTAAATTTCAAAATAATAGATTATTTTTTTAAGCTAATTATAGTTTTGTAATTTTTATACTGTGTTCGACTATGTTTGTGTACTGCATTTTGAACTTGACAAGTACAAGTGTATGTTAATACCCAAGTGCTGAATAAATTTCATTATTTCATTTCATTTCATTCTCTGCGCTGCCCTAACTACAATTTTTTGCACTTAAGTTTAAAATAATTAAATTAACAAATATATACAATAGCTATTCGAGATTCATCATCATCATCATGTCAGACAAAGTACGTCCACAGCTGGACAAAAGCCGCCCTAAAGAACGAGTGGATATGCCATAATCGCCACGCTTTGGCAGACGGGTTATCGATCGCAGTGTGATGGTGAAAAACGCCTCTTCGTTCTCTGGTACGTATTCCCTCGGACGATTTCTACGCCCCCCACGGGATGAGATGGGGTGATGATATTCTATGCCGTTACCACACAGCATAATAATTAATATGTAGGTAATGTACATTCCGCTAATTAACAGTTTAATCAAGCCTGGCAATCAATTTGCAGTGTTCTCCCGCCCGCATAAAATATGCACACGTAAAATGGTATTATACATAAGTAAATTACATGTAGTGGTATTATACCTCTTCATGTACTACTGTATCTATCTACTACTGTATTGTGAGGAATTTTCAAGATTGATGATGAGTGACGTCGGACTTTGCCTATATAAGGCCCAGTCAACCGGTGCGTCTCTTCAAATCGATTAGAGACTCTCGCAACACTGCACAACCGATATTTCGTACTCGCCGGACAAGAGTACGACCGCGAACGCGTCGCGACCACCAGCGTCCTCCATGACCCTTAGTTTGCATTCGATCCGATGAATGCCCGCTCCGGACCTAAACCGGTAGCGAGGCCCGCGTCGCGCATTAACGTAGAGCGACAGTTGCACAAAATCCCCTAAAACCACGACATTTTGCCCTCTCCACGTCAGTATCCGCCCAGAGCCGAGGTTCGAGCCCAACAGGGGGCGCCCTCCGGCGCGGGTACTTAGTTTGTAGTTTATATTTGCTAGGCCGGTTAGAGCCCACGCTCACCCCTACTGTCCGGTGAAGCAGTAAAAGCCGAGAGGCTAACTGCACGCGTCACGTTAAAAAAAAAAAAAAAAAAAAGGTGCGTCGCTCTCTTTTGGGGCCAGACTTCGTCGCGAACAACGCTGGCTGATTGCGTAACGATTTATTTCAAGCCCAAGTGTAGTGTGATTACTGTTTGTCGTTATAAGAAAATTGTTGTAGATTTCTAAATTATTCATTCTGAAGTGTGAATAAACCTCTTTTTATAGTAAAATCCTTTTAATTCCTAAAAGTATATTATTCAGAGCCAGATACTCGCACCGATCCGTAAGTGATTGGCAAGGTTAAGCAACTAACCTTGCGATGAGTCCATAGATGGGTGACCGCAAAAGTGGATTAATTTCTGAGCGTCTCCGTGCTTCGGAGGGCACGTTCAGCTGTCGGTACCGGTTGTAGCCATTAGGCAACAGTCCTTAAGCCATGTCGGCCTAATGGGCGGCTTCAACAACTCTGACACTAGGGTAACCACTGCCCATACGATAAGTAGTATCTGATTTGGCCTTGCGTGAATAATTTAATGTTTACAAATAGGTATCTGTCCTAGGTGGGAATAGAACAGACCTGCGGCATGAAAGGCAAGCATTTATCACCCACACCCACCGGTCTGTCTTTATATATACATATGTATATGACTAGTCCCAATGAGGGTTACCAACACATGCGAATATAGAACTAAAGCTACTTAACAATAAAGATTAAATTACGTACATTACATTAGTCTTTATTTCACGTAAATCTTTGCAGTATTACGGAAGTTTTGAGCACGTTTAAATTTCCAAGATATCGCGCGCTCGACGCGTGACGTCAGCTGTCCGATCGCTCCGCGCGCGCGCTGTACTTGTATCCTTGCTTTATTAATTAATTTGTTATTATTGTATTAAATGAACCTGCTAAATACCTTGTGTGTATACTAAAAACACTTTCTGGGTGTGTTACCATTCGAATTAAAACTCTTGGGCACTGCACAGCATTTTCTATTAATTTTTTCGTAATAAAATCGCAAGTACGAGCCTCCAGCAGCGGTGATCAAATGAATAGTACACGTGAGGGGGACACGTGACGTCACAGCGCGATCAAACGCCGCGTGCAGTTTAAAATAATATCGTTCGAAAATGCGTACTTTGATTGCTATTATCTCAGCGGTATTTGGGAATATAAAAAAGTAAAAATGCAGATGTTCTTGTATTTTCTTAATATATCTAATATATAATAAAACATTGGCCAGCCTCATTGGCTGAGTTCGTTGCGGGATCCAAGACAGTTAAAGTGATTCCCCGGGACATGCCTGAGCCTCACCGCTCAGTGTAATTTCATTGTGTGCCACTGTTGATCCTGGCTTACACGAGTTGCAGTGGTGGATAAGAGGGAGGGACTAGTCCCGATTGTAAAGAAAAATAGCCCCTATTGACGCTGTCTACCATAACCAAATTTCTTGCCGGAGGACAATATTATCCCAGCAGCCGAAGAAAAACATTTAATAATAAAAGCCGAGTCACCTTAACGTTACGTATACAGTGGTCGTCCCAAACAAACAACGAGCCACAAACAAACACACTGGAGTACGAAATATTTATGTACAGACGCCAGCACATCTAGCTTCCCCAATCTGTCAAATTTCTTTTATAGATTTTCAACTTTATCACAAAAGTATAAGGCTCACTTTCAATTGGGGAAATTTGACAGATTGGGGTAGCTTGATGTGCTGTCTGTACTTGTTTACAAAATTCCTGCTGGTCCTAGCTTAAGAGGAACCCTGATTTGTGAGGACATTGTAGGATTAGGCTCTTGGGTTGTACAAATGACTAAAACCTACTAGAAATTATTCTCCTCTGTTACTAGGTAATCTTTCTTCTGTACTATATAGACAGTGGTTACCCTAGTGTCCGAGTTGTCCAATTTAAAATTTAAATTTAAAATATATATTGGTATTGGCTTATATTTGGTACTAGCTGTGCCCCGCGGTTTTACCCGCGTTAAACTTTATAAATTATCACAGCTCCTCCCCCGTATGTGATAGCGTGATAATATGTAGCCTATATGTTGACCCGACCTCTTAGTAATATTTATGCTAAATTTGAAGTTAATCCATGCAGTACATTTTGAGTTTAACCCGGACATACATACAGACAAACAGTAAAACAGACAAAAATCCAAAAAACTATATTTTTGGTTTCGGTATTGATTGTAGATCTGGCCCCAAGTATCCTTTTAAAAAATATTCAATGTACAGTTTTGACTTTCCTACGATTTTATTATATGTATAGATAAGTTCACAGCTCCTCCCCAGTAGGTGATAGCGTGATAATATGTAGCCTATATGTTGACTCAACCTCTTAGTAATATTCATGCAAAATTTGAAATAAATCCATGCTGTACTTTTTGTGTTTAGCCCGGATATACATACAGACAAACAGACAAAAATTCTAAAAACAATATTATTGGCTCCGAAATCGATTGTAGATCACGCCTCGAGTATCCTTTTAAAAAAATATTAATTAAATATTCAATGTACAGTTTTGACTTTCTTGCGATTTTATTATATGTATATAGATTAAGTCCTTAAACTTAAGGCCTTTAAGGCAAATTAAATTAGACCGGCCAGATTGAGAAATCAGAATAAAGTAGCCAGACACTACCTAGGGACATTTTTAATTATCTCTACAAAAATATTGAATAAATCGAAAATTTCAATTAGCAATGGTAGAGCGAGATGTAAAACGTTGGAAGAGGGGTAAACATATTCTTGTATTGATTTTTTTAAGACGATACCCGCAGTAGGAAATCTGATACCTGTGTCGCGGGGTTCTTTACAGATGGACACAAATTACATCCAGACTCAGAGCAACTATATATGGGTCACACAAATAGTTGTCCGGCGCGGGACTCGAACCCGTGACACGAAGCGGTGAGGTGACTGTTTTAACCGGTGCGCCACACGTGCAGTCGATTTTGTAAATAAAATTGAATTAATAAAAAATATAAATTTACTGTAATTTAGAAATGGCTTTATTGATATCAGGTTGGCCTTTTTATGTATACTTTTGCTCGGTGATTAATTATATTTGTGTATGAAGGGTATTTTTCCTAACAAAATTTCCCAATTCAGCATCCCGGAAACCCAAACTAATAAAGCTAGTTACAAAGCATTATTTATTTTGCGAAGGTTGCCTTTGTGAGTTCGCGGAAAATTCCAATTGAATTTCACTCTAGAATATTTTAAAGTTCCGGGAAATTGTAGGAGCACCAGGTGTCGCTAGTGGTATAGGTATATTAAGTAACTTTTTACAGTGGTGACTATCGAGTTAGGAATATTATATTGTACAATATTCTGTGAGTATTTCATTTGTTCAAATAAATAAAATAAAAGAAAAGGTTTTTATTCACGTAGACTTTATAAAAGCGCTTGTAAATAGTCAGAACATGTTTGTAGTAATATAGTTGTATACATTATTATTTCTAGTAACATAGATATTTAGGTACACATTGTATTGATTTATTAAATTTATTTTATAATACAATGCAACCAGACTAACGTTACGCATTTTTTTTCTAAAGGCTCTCCCACTCTAGGGCAATTAATACAATACATATTGAATAGTATTCTGATTTTTTAAAGGACTTGGGAAATTACCCGGTAGATAGGATTATAGTTAATTAAAAGATACAGCCTGCTTTGCGCCCCACTAGAAAAATACCTTAAGCAGAAAGGATAGAAGGACCTACAATGTTTAGATTGATCAAGCTTCATGTCTGGCATGGAACTTGATAAGTCTTCCTCTAATCTTGGCTGTTTTTAGGGTTCCGTAGCCAAATAGCAAAAAACGGAACCCTTATAGATTCGTCATGTCTGTCTGTCCGTCCGTATTTCACAGCCACTTTTTTCTGAAACTATAAGAGCTGTACTACTGAAACTTGGTAAGTAGATGTATTCGGTGAACCGCATTAAGATTTTTACACAAAAATATAAAAAGAACAATAATTTTGGGGGGTCCCCATACATAGAACTGAAACTCAATTTTTTTTTTCATCGTACCCCTACATGTGGTGTGTGTATATGGATAGGTCTTTAAAAATGATATTGAGGTTTCTAATATAATTTTTTTCTAAAATGTAAAATGGTAAAATGAGTGTTCCCCCCCCCCTCTGCAACTTCTTAAATAAGAGAAAAATTAAACTAAAAAAATATATGATGTACATTACCATGCAAAATAACAACGATAAAAAAAACTTCGTTTAAAAAACCGACTTCAAAAACTAAAAAGTATAAAAAAAATATCTTAATAAAGATTTAATTTAATATATCACTTATAATATAATATTAATGAAATAATATAATTTGTATGTGCTACCTATTGATAGGTTTGAAGTCGGACTCTCCCGTGAAAGGCGGAATGTTTCTTTCCAAGTTACAGGGAGGGGGGGGGGGGGGGGGGCATTTTACGCCTTTGGAAGTGTCTCTCGCGAAAACTATACAGTTAAGAAAAAATTATATTATAAACCTCAATATCATTTTCGAAGTCCTATCCATAGATACCCCACATGTATAGTTTAATGATTTTTTTTTTAAATTCAGTTCTAAGTAAGTATAGGGAACCCCCAAATTGTATTGTTTGTTTTTCCGTTTTTGTGCCAAAATTTTAATGCGGTTTACAGAATACATTTGCTTACAAACTTTCAACAATATAGTTCCTATAGTTTCGGAAAAAAACAGACATGACGTTCCGTTTTTTGCCATTTGGTTACGGAACTCTAAAAATGGCAGCTATTCCGCATCAAACCAAAGAAGAATCACGTAAATCGGTTCATAAATGTCAGCGTAATCGGTGTACGTACATAAAAAAATACGCTGGTGCTAAAAGGTGCGCCTACATGCGCTTCCAAAAAAAAAAGCTTATACGTGCCTATTAAACGCTAGTCGTCTGAAATTGTTGTTTATGTTCATGCCAAGACACACTTGAACAGGATGAGTCTAGCTTGACTAGCTAAGATTTACAAACGTCTGTGCAACATCGACATCGTCCACTTAAACAAAAAATTTCATACAAAAATGTCCATAAAATGAAAACTACTGGGCCAATCTATATACATTTTTTATGGGACCAAATGGCAACTATTCCGCATCAAACTAAAAAGGAATCACGTAAATCGGATCATAAATCTCCGAGTAATCGGTGTACATACATAAAAAAAAAAAAAAATACCGGTGAACTTGAGAACCTCCTCCTTTGGAAGTCGGTTAAAAATTGGTTTGAACGAGATCTAGCACGTAGGTAGATTTTTTTAATACGTCATAAATCGTAAACCGCAATTTGCTTTCATTTAATCAACTGAAATACTTGCTGCTACGGAACCCTTCATGTGCGAGTCCAACTCGCACTTGGCCGGTTTTTTTATTGTGTATTTGTGTTTTTATTTTTGTACCCATGTGTGCCTAAGTGTTACATACTAACATAGTTTTTAAAGTTATCCCCAAAGCACGAAGACAATCAGAAGTGTAACTACTGGCTGGACTGACCGTGTACATAGGCACTTAAACTCCTCAATATCACAGTATAAATATGGACAGTACAGAAACTAAGCCTAGTTGATGAAATAATTACCTACACTCCATTGAAGCTATAGGGTTGTAACTTTTATTGATTTTGATATTGCATAGTATAGTATTGTGCTGTCCAGTTCTTACTATTTTAGAATTCGCTTAGTATAGCCACTACTTTCTTACTTTTTGATAATTGTATGACCCGTGTACCTAACCATGCTATCTCTGCACCACCCTAAGGGTCAGCGCAGACAGAGAGAAGTACAGCGGAGAGGATTTTATTAAGGCACTAGAAAATCAACTTTAGAGCTATAGGAATAAAGTGCATATATGCTTGAACCTGACAAAATGCTCGCGCAGTCTCGCGCATTATAATGTTCAAGCATACATGCACTTTATTTAAATAATTTTAAAGCTGATTTTCTAGTGCCTTAATAAAATCCTCTCCGCTGCGCTCCTCTCTGTCTGCGCTAGCCCTAAGGTTGACTGGCATAGAATGCCTTGGGCATTAAGTCCGCCTTTGTACTATTTGATGTGCACAAAGTTATAAATAAATAAAAATAAATAAATATAGATTTTTTGTCTCAATCAAAATAGTTTTGTTTTAGAACTCAGCAGGAAGTTTAAAATACGATAACTCCTAGATCTATGAAGCCGAGTTCGTCTTGATAAAAGACTAGTGGACTGTAAAATGACGTATATAAATTTGTATTATTGCAAGTCAATGAGATAACAAGTGTCGCGGGTGGCGTCGCTCTCCGTACTATAATGTACTATGTGTCCGCACTGCTTGTGCCACCGGTCCGCGGTCGTCCCCCGCACCTTTCTCCGCCGTCCCCGCAGTGACGAGGCGCATGCACCGACACGACACTCAGCGCCGCGACAACCGCTTAGCGGTCTTGTCGATGCGCATGTTGTGAGTGTGCCGTTTCGAGTGTTTGTAGGTAGTTTTCATACTGTCTATATTTATCCATCCATCCAAAATTTAAGTGCTTGGGACTTGTCTGTGTAGCAATCTCTATTTATTTCGTTGTAGAGCCGTCTCTTTTCTTCTTGAGAACAGTCCACTTGTAATGTTTCTTTAAGTTGATCAGTAAACTTTCTTCTCGGTCTATCTTCCTTTCTATTATATTTGTGATAAACTGGTCGTTTTGGATTATATGTCCTATCATCTTACCCCTTCTATTTTTTATAATTTATTTATTGAGTACAGCCACATCATAAACATTAACAATTCACATAGCAAATATTATAACAATGGTCACTGATGCATATGATGATAACGGCGTACATAATAATCACCACATTTAACAGCTATATAAGATTAAACTAAGTACAAAATAAAAATTTAAATAAAAAATTAAATTTATATTACATTTACAAATTATATTATGACAGTAAATATGATATAGTAATTAAATTAAACAAATTATATCTATAACTAACTAGATTAACCCAAGCCTAACTAATAATATACAAAACAAGAATGAAAGTATAATCAAAGAATAGAAATATATCATTATGTCATAGAATTAATTTTAGTTTTGATGGTTTCCTTTCTGGTTTCTATGTGTTTAAAATTTGTCGTTCTTCGTTATTTTTATACTGTGTCAATATCTTACGTTCCCGTGAGGTCACGAGCGCCTCAAACACCCCTAAACCCCCGAGACATATCGTATACATTTACCTTTACAACACAAATAAAAACACAAATCCACAAATGTTGTTATCAGACATTTACACATTATTTCCGCGGCAATACATTTAACAAGCCGTATGTAACGCCGTGCCATGTTTTATGTAAATACACGGGAATATATTATGATTGTTGTGTCCATACCGTATGAAGTGTAGGCGATATGTCAGGGTTGCCACAAATGTATTCTTTAAATAATTAATACGATTGATATAAGGGTTCCTAATTAGTACAACAATAAACTAATAAAATCTGTCATTTTGAACAATATTGTCATGAGGCACCCTGTTGCAAATCAATGCGTATATCCGAACGTAACCTTAATAGCCCATTGAAATATTATTTCATTTTTTGGGCGTGTATTTGTTAGAGTACGCAATTTTATACTTAAGATATCAAGGGACAGTTTAGAGTTAAATTCAAATTTCTGGTACTGCAACTCTTGTCACACGGCCTCCATCTTCTAAAAAGGAGTTAAATTGTTTTTATGGTTTATATCACGAACATGACATGGGGGGCGTAGAAATAGTCCTGAGGGAATATCTACCAGAGAACCCTGTCTACTATGACCATCATAAAGCTATCACCAACCCGTCTACCAAGCGTCGCAATTGCCATAATTGCGACGCTTGGTCCCTCCAAAATGATGGACCCAACTCCATTATGGACATCTTTTGGGGAGGCCTTCGTCCAGCAGTGGACGTCATTTGGCTGACATGATGATTTAGATGGATTAGTGTGTGCCATTTGCTGTGTAGTGACAGCATAGAATATCATCAACCCATCTCATCCCGTGGGGGGCGTAGAAATCGACCGGGAGAATACCTACGAGAGAAAGGCAGCAGCGTTTTTTTTTCAACTATGACCAACCAACTGCGATCGCCAACCCGTCTGCCACGCGTGGCGATTACGGCATATTCCCCTATTTGAGGCTTCGAGGAGGCTTTTTTCCAGCTCTGGACATACTTTGGCTGACATGATAATTTTAATTTAATTAGATGAACTGACTGTCTATCATTGTGTTCTTAACCTATGGATTCTCCGCCATAATTGGTACTCTACAACGACTTCCACATGACTAGTCATATCGGAATACAAAACTATCGAAATGTTAATTGAACAAAGTTTCCAACTGAATGTAGGGCGTCCCAAACTGGGGCATAAAGGGACTTGTGACAGCCCTTGCGTGTCTGAGCCCCGTGATGTATGGTACCTACGAAGATAAGGTTACAAATGTACGGTGTACCGTAAGTTTTTACTATTAAAAAGGTACAACGTCTAACATATATTAAACTAGCTGTGCCCCGCGGTTTTCCTCGCATTAAACTTTATAAATTATAGCCTATGTGTTAATCCAGTGTGTCAGCTAACTCCATACCAAATTTTATTAAAATCGCTCCAGCCGTTTAGACGTGAAGAAGTAACAAACATACACACTCACACACTTACAAACTTTCGCCTATATAATATTAGTGTAATAACCTAACATGTTCATAGTCCTTGTTCAAGATTTTTGACCCTTGAACGGGCTGTGTGGTAAACGAGTGTCCCAATTTCAACCTTACCACTTGAGAATAAGGTCTAGAAACATAGAAAATAAAATATATCAAATCCTAGTTAAGGGTTAATTGTACCGTTAAGTCCAATGTAGATAATACCGACCTTGTAATCCTATTAATATTATTAATGCTAAAGTTTGTGAGTATGGATGGTTCATACCAAAACGACGAAACGGATTTTGATCAAACTTTGTAGTAAGTACTTAATATAGCTTATATATACGAATAACATATGGGCTATAGTTTATTAAGGTCACGGCTAGTTTAAAGATAAAATATATTATTTACAAATCGTTCCAAATTACCTATTTAGTAGGAATCCTCTTAATGTAGCCAAACATTCCTTGGAGGTCTCCCTCATAAATAGCCTATCTAACACGATAATGGCATTATTTCCTTTATTTCTCATCATCAAAATACTATTGCATAACAGTTGAGTTAATTATGTTAATAATAATATCTGGCCTGTTCGCGGTTGTACTTGTCTTTTGTAAATACATACTTATATAGATAAACAAGCTATGCCCCGCGGTTTCACTCGCGTTATCTATACATATAATAAAAGCGTAGGAAAGTCAAAACTGTACAATGAATATTTTTTTAAAAGGATACTTGGGGCGTGATCTACAATCGATATCGAAGTCAAAAATATAGTTTTTAGAATTTTTGTCTGTGTGTCTGTTTGTCTGTATGTATGTCCGGGGTAAACTCTAAAAGCTGCATGGATTTACTTCAAATGTTGCATGATTACTACTAAGAGGTCGGGTCAACATATAGGCTACATATTATTACCCTATCACCTACGGGGGAGGAGCTGTGCTCATTTATAAAGTTTAACTTACTTTATAAATTACTAGCTGTGCCCCGCAGTTTTACCCGCGTTATTTTTTTCAAATTATCACAGCTCCTCCCCCGTAGGTGATAGGGTCATAATATGTAGCCTATATGTTGACCTGTCCTCTTAGTAATATTCATGCAAAATTTGAAGTAAATCCATGCAGTACTTTTTGAGTTTAGCCCGGACATACATACAGATAAACAGACAAAAATTCAAAAAACTATAATATGTTTGGCTTCGATATCGATTGTAGATAACGCCCCCAAGTATGCTTTTAAAAAAATATTCGATGTACATTTCTGACTTTCCTACGATTTTTATATGTATAGATAGCCTATGTGTTATTCCGATGTATAAGCTATATTATTGTAAAATTTCATTAAAATCCATTCAGTAGTTTTACGTGAAAGAATAACAAACATCCATCCATACTTACAAACTTTCGCGTTTATAATATTAGTACCCACCCAGACTCAGGACAAACAGACATGTTAATGCACACGCATATCTGTCCTGGATGGGAATCAAACCCACGACCTGCGGTGTGAATGCAAATATCTACGAACCATACGGCCCGATTCTATTTTATTTACTCATTCTAGATGTTGTTACGAGTATTGTATGTTAGAGAACAGATAGGAGTTCTAAGTGTCGCCGCACACGAGCCACGGGCCACAGCCACAAACGCCGCGTCGATTAGAAGAGTGTGGCGGCCACCGGCGTCAACCGTGTGCGGCGAGTACATACAAAATGTACGAAAACTATAGGAAATATTAAATTTTATAGCATTAATTGCAATGCAAAGCGTTAATCTAATCTCAAAAATGGGAAATCATAAATTTAATCGTCCGGCGGGTCTCGAACCTGCACCATCTACCAATCCGGGGTAGGCGCTCTGCGTTAAGCTACGAACGATACATGCTGGCAGATCAAATTTAGAATTCCCTTGCTAACACCCTTCCGGAGGATGTAAGCACTATCTATCGGTTTTGTTTTCTAGAAACATGGCCGACTGATATGTTCATAGTTGCATGTGAAAGATCATATCATATTGATAATACCTTCCAAATTATTAAATTTGAATTTTATAGCATTAATTGCAATGCAAAGCGTTAATCTAATCTCAAAATAGGAAATATGCCAGTGGCGGCGTTTTGTGGTTGTGGCAAGTGGCTAGTGTGCGGGAGCCCTAATAAGTACGAGTTCCCAACAGAAATTAATATTTGAGCGGATAGTTTTGCAATTGCTGTGAACATTGTACTAAACGGCCGCCATCTTTACCGGTGTAAACTAACAGATTAATTCG
Organism: Pseudoips prasinana; assembly: GCA_951640165.1. Taxonomy (NCBI): domain Eukaryota; kingdom Metazoa; phylum Arthropoda; class Insecta; order Lepidoptera; family Nolidae; genus Pseudoips; species Pseudoips prasinana. The sequence continues at coordinate 32,611,319 of OX621254.1, read as the reverse complement.
CTTTTCATTATTCAGTGGGCGGTCTGCAGCGCTGTCTGAAACATGTAACATAATATTAGATTATAACTGGGAAATCAGATTTGGACTTACGTTTCTAAAAGTCAAAATGCTATGTAACTTTTTTTAACGGGATTAGTCCCTTCCTCTTACCCACCACTGCAACTCCTGTAAGCCAGGATCAACAGTGGCACACAATAAAATGACACTGAGTGGTGAGGCTCAGGCATGTTCCGGGGAATCGCTTTAACTGTCTTGGATCCCGCAACGAATTTAATGAGAAAGAAAAAAGGAGGAGTTAGAATTGAATAGTTCCACTTCCCTCCAGAGCAAAGCGGGAGACAGAATGATATAAAGAGGCTATAGCCTCATAAAACGAGAGAATTGCAACTAGAGAAGCCAGCTGCAAAAGCACTAAGGATAAATTTAAGGGTCCTAAGTGAGCTGTTATATTTGATTCAGAATCAGAATCAGAATCTTTATTTGTAAAACATAGGTATTTACATAAAGGTGTTAGTACGATGACATAATATATGGGCGCTATGTTTTGCCGTGGAGGCGTACAAATATTAACTTACTTACTAACTTAAGAACTAAATTACAACTTGCAATAAAAATAACAACTATCAGAAAAAACAAAGATAAATATTTCTAAGTGAAAAAAACAAAACATTATTTTAATTATATTTGAAAAATGAATATATATAAATATATCATATCTTAAAATACTTAAAACTTATGACTAATTTATATTATATTATCATTTAAAAAATCTTCAACAGCATAATAACACTTTTCCAATAAAAGTGAGTGGAGAGTTTTCTTAAACTTTATTAAGGGCAAATTTTTTATGCTATTGGGTATTTTATTATAAATTTTCGGAGCTATTCCAAAAAAGCTTTTCTTCATTAAAGCGGTTTTACATTTTATGTGGCAAAGTTGATTAAGGTATTGTGAACGCATAGGAGTCTTCTTTATATCGGACAGTTTTTGAAATTGATGTGGATTGATTTTAACAAATAGAGCAGTCTCGTAAATGTATATAGATGGCAGAGTTAGCAACTTTAGAGATTTAAAGTGGGGTTGGCAAGATTCTGTAGTTTTTAAGCCACACATGGAACGTACACATCGTTTCTGTGCTTTAAAAACAGTCTCTCTCTCAGTGGATAGCCCCCAAAAAATAATACCAAATCTAATAACTGATGCAACCAATCCGTGATAGGCTATCAAAAGTGTTTGTGTATTTACTTTTTTTGACAGTTGAAATAGTGCATAGGCAGATTTATTCAATTTTAAACATATTTGTTCGATGTGTGGTTTCCATGTGAGTTTACTATCAATTATAATACCTAAAAATTTTGCCTGTTTCATTTCTTCAATTTTGGTTTTATCATGTACAATCTGAACAGAGGGATTTTCACATCGTTGCTGAAAGTGCATTACTTTTGTTTTGTTCAGGTTAATAACAAGGTTATTATTATCAAGCCAACTAATAATTTTTTTAAGACAATTATTAATATCACTTTCGTAAGTGTCAGGATTGGTACACTTTACAACAGCTGTACTATCATCGGCAAAAAGAACCATATTTTGGGATACGAATTTTGGGAGATCATTAATATACACTGGACAGCAAATAAACCGAGCCACCCGCTACCTAGGCACTCTAATTCGATTTTCTCAAAAACTAAAAAACCTACAATTATCAAAGTTGTACCTACAGAAAGTGCATTTCATGGTGATTAAAATGAAAGGAAACTCATTGGGTTTAATCAATATTTCAGTGTTTATTAAGGATTTTACAAAGAAGAGTCGTTTTCCAGTCGTGACAATCGTTAGTAATGATAAAGTGAAAAAAAAAATTAATGCCAAAAACAAAGATAAAATCAAAAAAAAGTTTTTGATCAATATTCCGTATTCCCTCCCCTTGCTCGGATAACTGCCAGCATCCTTGTATTCATCGACCTTACGAGCCTGACGATAAAATCTTGAGGAATTGTATTCCACTCCTCTTCAATTGCGATTCGCAGCTCTGGAAGCCTTGTTGGAGCAGGTACTCGGGCTCGGGAGCCCTGGGACCGCTGGCGTTTGGAGGAGGGGAACTCCACTCGTCTTACATAAGCGGTCCCGGGAAGAGGTAACCTGCTGTAGCTCAGGTTGCCTAAACGCGCTTGTGCGTGAAGGGGAGGGGAGGAGGCATTTGGCCCCCTCCCGTCCCCGGAGGAGAGTCTCAGACGCTCAGTGTACAGCGGGGGTACTGGCGAGATCGTTCACGAGTACCCAGGCCCCCCGCTACAGGCATTGTGAGGCTGGCTACCATGGTGGTTTTAGTGCGTATCCCGGGACTAGCCCGAGTGAGTCCCACATAACCCGTCGCCTCCCCAAGCGGCGGGTATGCGTAAGTTTCATGCATTTCCACCATGTAAAAAAAAAAAAAAAAAAAAAAAAAGGTACTCGGGCTCGAACCCGACGTTTCAGCTCATCCCATAAGTGTTCTATCGGATTCAAGTCCGGGCTTCGAGCTGGCCAGTCCATCGTACGAATGCTGACGTCGCGTAGATACTGGGTCACCACATGAGCAACATGAGGCCGTGCATTATCATGCATCAATTGCATATCCTGTCCGATATATCCTGCGTAAGGTACCACATGGTCTGCGAGGATTTCAGTAATGTAGCGATGAGAAGTCAGTCCACGTGTACGGCCCGTCGGTTCGATGAAAACTAACGTTGTATGTGCTGTTAACGAGATGCCGCCCCAGACCATTACAGATCCTCCTCCATAAGCAACAGTTTCCTCGATGCAACACTTATACACAATACCTTTCTCCAGGGCGACGATATACTCTCTGACGTCGATCACTTCCATGTAGACTCACCCTGGTCTCATCAGTGAAGAGTACATTACTCCACTGCTCTAATGTCCAATCCCTATGCTCTCGAGCAAATTCAAGTCGTGCTCGACGGTGTGCTACCGTTAATGCTGGGCCTGTTGCAGCTCTTTTTGGGGTCAGGTTCCGTTCAGCAAGTCTCCTTCTGACGGTATCTGAACTTATGACCACTTGTCGTTCGTCACGCAGACTTTGTTGGACTTGAACTGCGTTGAGGTGGCGATTTCGCAGAACAGTAAGGTGGATATAACGATCATCTGCTGCTGATGTAGCCCTAGGTCTGCCCGTACCTGGACGGCGATCGAATGCTCCAGTCTCTAGGTATCGTCTGTAAACTCGTTGCACCGAAGATCTGCTGATTCGAAGCCTTCGAGCGACTTCACGTTGCGCAATGCCTGCTTGAAGTAATGCTACAGCTTGAGCTGCTTCCTGATGTGTTGTATCCATTATTAATCGAAAAAAGTAGCAAAAACACACGCGTCTGAGCAAACGATGGACAAAAACTAAAGAAATGATAAGAAATATCCGACTACCCTCATTGTAGAGAAAAAGAACGCTAATTTCAAACTCTGGTGAAAACAGAACAAATCGTTAGCATTGTGTTTGTTGCTTGATTACAATGTGAGTTGAGGGTACTTTCGAATTAATTTGTAGTCATTTTAATCACCATGAAACGCACTTTTTGTAGGTATAACTTTGATAGTTGTAAGTTTTATACTTTTTGAGAAAATCGAATCAGAGTTCCTAGGTAGCGGGTGGCTCGGTTTATTTGCTGACCAGTGTATATCAAAAAAAGTAGTGGCCCTAGCACACTACCTTGAGGTACCCCGGATTTTATTGCTCTTGACTGAGATGTGTGAATGGTAACTAAATGGCTCTTTGTGCATAGTTGTGATATTTCTGTGCACTGAGATCTATTATTCAAGTATGACTCTATTAATTTCAAAACATTACCTCGGACACCATAGCCATATAGTTTATTTAGCAGAATTTTATGGTTCACATAATCGAATGCTTTCGTCATATCAGTATATAAAGCACATACTGGAGTTCTTGCATCTACAGATGTCATTGTATAAGACAGGAGGTCGAACAGTGCCATATTAATGTTGATATTTTTTCGAAATCCTTTTTGTTCATTGCAAAATAACTTATTTTTTTCAAAATAACTATACAATGTCGCCCATGCGCATGTGACCGCCCGTAATATTCTGAATATTCATGAAAAAATATCGAAAATAAACTTCAAAAGGGGGGGTCTATCTGTAACATTTATCATGTTATTCAATTTTGAATTTTTTAAGTAGAGTTTGTAGACTTGCTTTCTATTTTTTGACACATCTCCGAAGTTTATGGGTCGATTTGTATTTTGTTTATTATTTCCAAAAGCTTATGAGTTATTTTAACAGGTTAATTAACATTTTACTAAAAATTATCGACTACGAAAAAAAAAAACGGAATCGAAGTAATTTTTTCGGTAAAAAATTGTGTATTTATTTTAAAAAAACTAGTGTAAGTCCATAAATTATCCCCATAGGACCACTTTTTTAATCATTATTTGTAATCTACTACATAACAGCTAAAAATTTACAGAACATTATTAAACCAAACTGTAACTAAATCCAAAGTAAAACTCTAAAACTCTAAGAGTCAAATTTAGGAAAAGAAAATGTGAAAGTCAATTAAATGTCCCCGCTTTTAGCAGTGAGTACTAAAAGGTTAAACTAATAAGGAGGATGATAATGGAAATAAAAACAAACAAGCAATAGCCAGATTTTTACTTAAAAAATAAAAAATACAAGAATTTTAATTAATTAGATTTTCGAAATGGTCCCCATCCTCCTGTAAACAAACTAAAGCTCTCATGGCAACACTTTTTATTGTACGACGTAATTCTTCACGGTTTTCTTTAATTTCCGCAGCAGCAGCAAAAATCCTAGCCGTTAATTGCTCGCGGCTTTCAATGGGCACGGCATACACTTTTTGTTTCATGTTGCCCCAAAGATAAAAATCTAAGGGTGTAAGGTCGGGAGATCGCGGCGGCCAAGCAATGGGACCTCCTCTGCCAATCCATCGCGGATAATTTTGATTTAAATAATCACGAACTAGTCGTGCGAAGTGTGCTGGAGCTCCATCTAATTGCAGATACATCCGCCTTCTTGTTTCCAGCGGTACTTCCTCCAAAAGCAACGGCAACGTATTGACTATAAAATCTAAAAATGCGTGTTGATCTAGTCTGTTTGGTAACACGAAAGGGCCAATAAGTTCACCGTCAATCATTCCAGCCCATACATTTATGGAAAATTGAGTCTGGAAAGTTGTTTCTCTAATGACGTGTGGATTTTCAGTGGCCCACACATGAAGATTGCGATGATTTGTTATACCCGCCCTTGTAAACGTGGCTTCATCTGTCCACAAAATCTTCCTCATAAAATTGAGATTAGCTCTTTGCTGTGCAATTATCCAATTACAAAAAACAGATCTCGCACCGTAATCGACATTTTCCAAATGTTGTGCACGTCGGAAATGATAAGGATGCAGGCCTTCTTTTTTTCTCCAAACTCTTATTCTTGGTATACCTACTCTTATCGATAGGAGACGAATGCTTAGCATAGGGTTAGCGCGCACTAATCGTAACACATCCTCTTCCACGTCTACATCAACAATCACGCCGGGCTCATTTTGTTGCGGAAATAATCCTCTTTCGCAAAAAAGACGATGTACGGCAATGAAGGATCGGTACCCAAGTACTGGTCTACTTGGATATCGACGTCTGTACTCTTCGACAGCAGCGCGTGCATTTCCATTACAAACACCGTAAATGAAATGCATGTCAGCCACATGAGACGGCGGTAGATCACGCAATCGTACCATTGCAATGATACGAGTAGTTAACAAACTTTCCTCACAAGATTAAGTAGTGCACAAATCACAAAACACGTAGCGTCACGGGGTCAGTAATCAAGCGACTGAATGAAGTAACGCTAGCCGACAAGGGTGTGCACGTGGTAGGGACGCAATTGTTAAAAAGCTGTTTCTAGGAACCGGTTTCTACCTGAGCGACCCTTTTTATTTGAATTGTTGCAAATGTTCAACAAGTTGTTTGCTGGTTTTTTTTTAGAGATAGGTATTAGTAATGTTCTGTGAATTTTTAGCTGTTATGTAGTAGATTACAAATAATGATTAAAAAAGTGGTCCTATGGGGATAATTTATGGACTTACACTAGTTTTTTTAAAATAAATACACAATTTTTTACCGAAAAAATTACTTCGATTCCGTTTTTTTTTTTTCGTAGTCGATAATTTTTAGTAAAATGTTAATTAACCTGTTAAAATAACTCATAAGCTTTTGGAAATAATAAACAAAATACAAATCGACCCATAAACTTCGGAGATGTGTCAAAAAATAGAAAGCAAGTCTACAAACTCTACTTAAAAAATTCAAAATTGAATAACATGATAAATGTTACAGATAGACCCCCCCTTTTGAAGTTTATTTTCGATATTTTTTCATGAATATTCAGAATATTACGGGCGGTCACATGCGCATGGGCGACATTGTATAAAGAATTATAAATAACTTTTTCAATAATTTTTGAAAATATAGGAATTTTTGCTATGGGTCTATAATTTTTAACATACGATTTATCATCTTTTTTAAATAATGGCTTAATAACAACTTTTTTAAGGCTGTTAGGAAAAACACCATTTTCTATACATAAATTAATAATATGCGTTAGTGGAAGTGCTATGATATCTTTGACATATTTTAAAACTTGTGTACATACTCTGTCATAGCCAACAGTATTTGTATTTTTAAGATTATTAATTATTTTTATTATGTCAATGGGTGAAACAGGTTGCATATATAAAGATTGCGGAGTTAAATTGTTAAAAGTATTGTTAATAGTCGAATTAATGTTATTTTTAATGTTATTCTCAATTACATCTACAAAAAAGTTATTAAATTCATTTGCAATATCCGTAGGATGTGTGATAATCAAATTTTCTCTCTTTATCGATGATATTAAACCGTGAGGTAGGCGATATTTGGATTTGTTAATTACTTGCCAAGCAGCTTTTGATTTATTGTTAGAGTTATTTATGAAGTAGTTATTTTGAGTTTGCTGTGTTAAACGTATAATTTTCTTGTAAAGCTTTGTATAATTCATAAAAAGAAGTTTATTTTTTGAGTTAGGTTTAAATCTATACGCCCAAAGTAATTTTCTTTGTTTCTGGCTACAGATTTTTATTCCATGAGATATCCACTTAGTTTTAGTATTAGTCTTTATCGTTACATATTTTGATGGAAAGCATAATTTATAGAGCATCAAGAAATCTTCTGCAAAACAGTCGTACGAGTCATTCGCATCATTTGTGCTATAAACTTTTGGGAAAGTCAAACAGCTCAAATGATGTTTGAACTTCTTTAAGTTGTCTTGTGAGATGTCTTCTCTTTGAGTTTTCCAATATTTAAGTTTACATGTTTTATTTATGGGTACACTTAATATTTGAGATGTATGGTCTGATAGAATTAGATCTATGATTTGTGCTTTACAATCTTTTTTGTAGGTGTGTGCAAAGTTATCTATACAAGAGTTGCTGTTTGGTCTTGTAGGTTTGTAAAGGGCTAAGTTAAGATTAAATTGGATGAGAAAATTTTCAAATTCTAATGTTCTCTTATTTCTTTTTAGGACGTCGATGTTGAAATCGCCAGTAAGGATTATATTTTTGTTAGAAAATGAACAAATTTTTCTTAATATATTTTCTAATTTTTCATAAAATATATTGTAATTTTGTTTAGGTACGCGATAGATACAAACTATAATAATTTTATGCTGTATTAGTTCTATAGCACAGGATTCGAAGACACCTGATACTGACTGTTTTGCTACATCATATATTTCTTTAAATTGAAATCCTGCTCTAACAAGAATGCATGAACCTCCGCGTTTTACTTTTCTGGAGAAGAAAGCTGCTGGTATAAAATTGGGTATATGCAATAGATCTTCATAACCTGTCTCGATAAAATGTTCTGTTATACAAATTACATCAATATTAATTTCTGCTTTCCGAAGCTCTTCTAATTTAATTATCAGCGTATCAGATTTGTTTATCAGTCCCGCTATATTTTGGTGAAGTATGTTTATGTATTTACAGAAAAAACTGAGAATTATTTTGTAAGTCCGTGTCTGTTAATTCTATTTGTATTTTTTGTGAACAATCAGCTTCTGTGTTACAAGCAGTCGTACCCGTCATAGTGCTAAAGTCTGAGATCATATCTGTTAGATCCGATATAATAATTTGTAAACCTTTATTATTTAATGTCCCGTGTTGTGGGCTATATGTGCCATATGTGTATGGTAAGTTAAGGTTAGAATCCAAAACGTACGCATAATTACATGTTTCTACATCCATATAGAGTAAGTTATTGAAATTCTCCACTCTGCTGTTGAACATAATATTATTATTATTAATCATATACTTAAAAGTAGGTAGGCATATTATAAAATTTGTGTGATTCAGAAGTAACAATTTTTTACGAATAAGTACAACAAGTTCTATGTAATTTTGTGTCCTTCTGAAATCTTCTTGACCTATTAAAATAATACAAAAATCTGATTTGGTAAAGTTTTGAACCTTTTTATCTATACTATCTAATATTATTTCTAAGTTACAGTTAGGCTTACGATAGTGACAGATATCATGGCTATTTGATAGGTTAGTGCTATCCAATATTTTACATACTCTACTATTATTTTCACTACTGAGGATGCATATTTTATGTTTTTTAGGTGTCTCCTGTAGATTTAGTATAGTAACATTGGACGATTCTCTACAATGAAAAGCACCAGTAATGTTTGTGCTTTGAATTATGCTGTTTGGATTCTCTTGAGGTGTAAAAGTAGTATCATCAATATTTTCGTCAATTTGTTTTTTTCTTGTTTGTTTCGGGGTTTTTGTCTTAGGGGTTGTTGGTTTATGTTTGTCTGGAGTAATAGCAATTGATGTATATAAACTGTTTTTTTTGAATAGTTCTTCATTTATTTGTTTCAAATTGCTATTTTCTAAAGATAATACCTCGATTTTCTTGTGTGCGTTATTTAGTTGAGTCGTCAAATCTTCTATTTTTTCGTTCAGCTTTTTTATTTGATTGTTTTCTTCATCGTCCGACATTTCTGGTATACTGTTTGTAGTGCAATTCAGGATTTTAGATGAGTTGTTACTGTCATCACTGTTACATTCGGATCTTCTGCTGCGATTACGACGGAATGTTATATTTTCTAAGAAATTCATATCGGTGGGTAATTAATTCTATATCAAAAATAATATGTCTCCAATAGTCACATAAAAACTGCTAAACTACTAAGTATTTTTAGAGCTGTCAACACTAAATTAACTTTGGTAACACTTTATAACCATTAGAATTGGTTATCGTGTTCAATAGATGCCGTTGTTTGAAATTGAAAAAATACAATATTGATGTCTGGCAACACTATGATGCGTCTTGTTTTGATTTTTATGCTCAATAAATAGAGCTTGCGTTAATTATATTTAATCGCTTGAATACTAACGGATTACGGAATGCATAATGTTAGCATTTTTGCAAAAAGCACTGCACAATTGAATGTTTTATTAGCGAAAATATGTGTTTAGTAGGTCTATAAATGTTGTTACAGTTCCAAGTTCACACGTTATTTTTAATTACACTAGGCACATAGCAGAGACGATTTTAAATCAAACCTGTTTAAACCGAAGAATGCACAACACAGCGTAGGTAGGTATCTAACGCCACCGAACAAAGCGCAGGCGATGCGCGGGTTGCGGTAGGTCAGTTACGTGGCCGTTATTAAAAAACTTTAAACATTAATTTACTTATATCTTCGGTGTTCCTGGGCAGATTTACACAAAAGAACAACCACAGGAAGCGTCACGGCACAAGCTGCATGTATATGTAAGGTTCAACACTATAACTGCACTTTAAACCACTATAATTTTAAAATATGTATGGAGCAAACGTATATAGGTATTGCCTGTTAGACGACCCGCGACGACATACACTTGATTCCAATAGTAGTTATGGCAAAAGCGTTATATACAGGTGTTAATAACTTGATTTGATTTCATCATGTCAGCTAAAGTATGTCCACAGCTGGACAAAAGCCTCCCCAAAGATCGGGGTGATGTACCATAATCGCCAGCTTGGCAGACGGGTTGGCGATCGCAGTTTGATGGTCAAAGTTCACAGAAAAAACCCTACTGCCCGTTCTCTGATAGGTATTCCCACTGTTGATTTCTACACCCCCCACGGGATGAGATGGGGTGATGATTTTCTATGCCGTCGCCACACAGCAAGATGTGATTTATCAGACTAATATTATAAAGGCGTAAGTTTGTGAGCGTGTACGTTTGTTACTTCTTCGCATCTAAACGGTTGGAGCGATTTTAATAAAATTTGGTATAGAGTTAGCTGTCACCCTGAATAATAACATAGGATCTATACATATGATAAAATCGTAGGAAAGTCGAAACTGTACATTGAATATTTTTTAAAGAATACCTGGGGCCTGATCTACAATAGATATCGAAGCCAAAAATATAGCTTTTAGATTTTTTTCTGTGTGTCTGTATGTATGTCCGGGCTAAACTCAAAAAGTACTGGATGTATTTACTTCAAATTTTGCATGAATAAGAGGTCGGGTCAACAATATAGGCTACATATTATCACGCTATCACCTACGGGGGAGGACCTGTGAGAATTTATAAAATTTAACGCGGGTAATTCCGCGGGGCTCAGCTAGCAGCTTATAAAGTTCAGCAAGTCTCATATATATTCATAATCTTCGGATAATTCTAGACCGGCAATTGTGGCGATCTTTGCCCTGCAGTGGACGTATTTCGGCTAATATGATGATAATGAAGATGAATCAATTACTAGTCGGTTTTACGTTTTGTTAACAGCAATTATTTTATGTTATCACACAGTGGACACGTTTTTCTACCAAATTGCTTTGCTCTGATATCAAATATCGCACTTAATTTATTTTCAAGCAAAAGCTTTTATTGTACCATTTCATGATTTTCCCAACAATTCTGTAACATTCTACAAAGGCAATATATTTTGTGACATTAGGCAAAATTTCCGGCCTATTTCACGTCTCATTTAAGCGGGACTTTATTAAAAAGAAAGCGCTCTGTTTAAATGGGTAGGTACAGACGCCAGCACATCAAGCTACCCCAATCTGTCAAAATTCCCCAATTGAATGTGAACCTTATGCTTTTGTGATAAAGTTCAAAAGCTATAAAAGAAATTTTACAGATTGGGGTAGCTGGATGTGCTGGCGTCTGTACCTAACTTTTGCCCTTTTAACATTGTATTTTTTGAGTTCCGTACCTCTAAACGTAAAGAGGAACCCTTCGTGGTCCAGCTGTCCGTCTGATTGATAGTCTATAGCTTTTTCCCAGGAATGTGTGAAGATATCTAGTGGATCACATTCTCAAGTTGGCAATCCCCAATAATAATAATATCCAGCGAGATTATTCACAACGACCATCTGATCCCACATTAACCAGACGTTAGAAACCAGATATCTGATACAGTACATATACTAATTTTCTTTTGTAAATACATACTTATACAGATAAAATAATAACACCCAGACTCAGGACAAACAGACAAGTTCATGCACTTAAATGTCCGTCCTCGGCTCTACCGGCTAAGTCACCGAACATCGATTTCTTATATGTCGTTCAAATAAATAAAGGTTAAAAATGACTTAATCAATCGTTAAATCGGCTTCCATGAGCACGTGTGACGTCATAAATGGTCCGGAATCGATTGTCAACGTTGAAGCTGATTTAGAGATTGTTTAAGTAATTTTTTACATTTATTTATTTAAACGCCATTTAAGAAATCGATGTTCGGTGACTTATCCGGTAGAGCTCCTGGGCGGGAATCGAACCCACGAGCTGCGGCAAGCATTCTGCCAACCAAGCCCATAAGCTCAAGTACTCGTAACTCAAGGAGCAGAATTTGCCAATGAATAATGCAAAATACGCAAATTGAAAATTAACCCATTTTATCGTAGCCAGATGCACTCACAGGTCCGTAAGTGATAGGCTCGCGGTCAGACCATAGATGGGTGACTACCAAAGTGGTTTAATTTCTGAGCGTCTCCGTGCTTCGGAAGGCACGTTAAGCTGTCGGTCCCGGTTGTAGTCATTAGGCAACAGTCGTTAAGCCATGTCAGAGGCCAACTGGGCGGCTTGAACAACTCTGTCACTAGAGTAATCACTGCCCATACGATAAGTAAATAACCCGCTTTTGAATCTGCTTTTTGCGTTTTTGATTATTGGAATGAAGTTCCTTATCGCGCGTTGTGAAAGGGGGCTAGACGGAAAAAAATCTTACGAAAAGTTGTCACGACACTTTTTGCAGCTGTGCGGCGTGCGCATGTTTCTCTCTCTCTCTCTCTCTCTTATAGAAAGCAAGCCAGATATTTTCATTTCTATTTCGCATTGAACAGTGTGGTGTCGTGACGATTATTTTTGTTGAGTGTATACAGGTTTTTGGTACATAATAAATAATAAGAAATAACTTCGTTCCATCCGGGTGACCCTTGACACCTCTCAAGTTTTTTTTTTTAAATGAGGAACTCGAAGTCCAAGTCCATCGTCACAGTAGAACACGGGCAAGCGTTCGAGTGGATAAATCACAAAATTGTATGAAGAACAAATCGTGCTTCATTTGTCTTCCGTATCAATTTCCTGCTTACCCGCCTCCGCGGCAATAGGGCCGCCGATATCAATTTACTGATTCTAAAATTGACTTTTTGAAATGATTTTTTATGTTCTTTTTTGCGCTATTCCTCCGATGTTTTTGGACTGATTTTTATTTCTTATTCCTGATTTAAGTATGCGACGCTATATGTGGGTACTGCTGAATCGCCGTGTCCGGGGATTTAGTCTTGAATTTACACAGTAATACGATGGTTCTTGGATATTCAGGTTCTACTATGGTTCATGAACTTTAACATAAAAAATGTTCAATTAAATTAAATTCAATCTTTATTGCAATCATGTGTACATAGGTCTTACATATTTAAAGTTTCAACATGATTCTCTGTTAGGGCACGGCAACATTAAATAATTAATAGCAATTAAATTCAGCATGCAATTTTCACGTATTGGTAGGTATGTCAAAACATTATAACAATATCTATTGTATTATATTTTCAATTATGATATATGTAGTATTTAATTGATAAGTTGTCAATATAAAAACATAAAATAACATTATTATTTGAAAATATTTATATACTCACACTCTACTGACACTCACTGTAGTAATTCTTGGAGAGCAGCGTATTTTCGGATTTAAATTAAATTACAATATTTAGTATTCGTCGGGTACATCTTTTTAACAATTATTTTTATCTTTTATCGGGATTAGTACATTCCTCTTACCCACCACTGCAACTCCTGTAAGCCAGAATCAACAGTGGCACACAATGAAATGACACTGAGCGGTGAGGCTCAGGCATGTCGCGGAGAATCGTTTTAACTGTCTTGGATCCCGCAACCAATTTATTCAGAAAAAAGAAATAAGGAGTTAGAAAATAATAGTTCCATTTCCCTTTAGAGGAAAGCGGTAGACAGAATGATAAAACGAGCCATCTTTAGCCATTGTATAAATTTCATGTTAAGTTTTACGAATAATGTAAGCTTAAAATTGTATATACAAAGTAATGTTAGTGTTAACGACATATATATATATTTCATGTATTTGTATACGCCAAGGAATAAAATCTTTTTTTTAATCGTGTCGGTTGGACTTTTATAATATAGTTTGTTTTTCCTTTTTTTTGGTTTGATGTGATAAAAATTGCCGTCTTTTCGATGTCATTGCCGCTGCCGTAGACTTTTCGTGTTTTTTGTCTGTATTGCAATTTTTCCTGATAAAACGCAAATTGGAATACACGCTTTTATTTGGGAGTCTTTCTAGTCGTATCGCTAGTCGTCCCATCGGATCATGAGAGTGATGGAATAGAAAGTGTTCCTGTGTTTGCGCACACACTTGTGCACTATAATATATCCCGCGCAGATGGCTAGTCTCCATTGAGCTTGACTGCCGTGGCCCAAATTCGGCTAGGAGGACATTATTATTTATTTGCACTAACAGCGAACGCCATCGTCTAAATTAAACTTTTGATTAAATTCGTCGTTTTTTATTCAATAAACTAATCAAAGAAATGCTGCACATTGTTTTGCGACAAAAGTCCGTTGATAGTTCAAATAAAAAATTGATTGATATTCAATCATGCGAATATACAATTTTGATCCGCTGCTCTGTTTGTTAATTTAAATTGTAACGACTTCAATATATGGAATGAGTAGCAAAACTAGCTGAAAATTTCATTGTGTCACTGGTGCTCTGCTTGTGGCATTCCTAAGATCTCGCCATGAACATGTGACAGGGCAGGCTGGGCATGATGTTAGATGGGACATGGATCGGACCTAAGCTTCACAAATGCAGTCCATTTTGGGGTTGCTCGACAGTCCCCACCTAGACATTTCTTTGCTTCGGCCGGAGTCTATTTAGGGACTTCCAGATCGGCCACGTTCTAGGCCACAAAAATTTGACTACTTTGCCATCAACACACTACGAAGAAGTGTCACTACCGTAGTATATTAAAACTTCTATACACGGCCAAACGTTGATTGTGGTAGGGAAGGTTATTCATTAGTTTATATTCGTTTATTTCTTTATTTGGAAAACCCACTGTAATAAAATAAAAACAAGCTACACACAGCTAACATTTACTACATAAATAAATAACAAAAAGGTGGTGCCACACTGCTGTTTAATACTGTTTACAATTTTTTTTAAACTATTGTTAAGTAACCTACGATCACAACGTTAGAAAATGTTTTCAGGTTATGTTAAAAAAATATAGTAATTGTATAAAAACCTTCCAATGAGCAAATTCTTCCATTTTTGTGTAGATGCCTCAGAACGTATATACAAAATGCGAGAGAACTGATTTTTCAAATCGATTAAATGTTTGTCGAAATTTTCCATCGGTGTAGGAGCACTTCAAACTTTTAATAATCCTAACAGAATGTAACAATTCCTAACATTTATTAGTAAATGTATTAGTGTTAGAAAAAGTTTGTACTTAAACATTTTTAAACAGCAGTGTGGCAGGCAGCACCTAAAGAGTTCGTGACATTATGTCTTTTAAAATTGATTTGAATTTGAAATTAAATATAGTGTCGTATAACTTCTAATTCAACTCAACTTGTGTCATCATGTGTCAATAGAAATGACCCGGTATCGTGGGTGTCAAAACAGCTTAATTAAAGCCAGTGATTTAATATAACATTGCATATCCAACGGGCAATGAAAAAGCTTCCAGGGACAGCAACAGATGAACCTACATGCCGATCAAAAGGGGAATGAGACGCATAAAACGGGGGATCTGGGAAATTTTCACTGAGAATTAAGTTGCTATTACAAATAGGTGTAGCGACACCTGGTGGCCAAACTTGGAGAAACTTGCACCCATTGGTTAAAGCGTGGAAATATTAGCAGTTACTTTTGTTAGAACGTTTGTAACTAAAATATGTGCTTCAACGGATATATTCATAATTGAAAATAAACGGCCATTTGTTTCGATATTGATTCCAAAATTGATTCGTTAGTTATTCTTTAGTGAGGCTATTATAATTTTTTTAATGCCTCGTTGGTCTAGCGATAGCTTAAATTATCGCAGTTAATACAGTTCTGGGTTCAAATCCTGGGTGGGACCAAAAATGTTTTCAGTATCGGCCCGAAATATGGAAGTTACTGGTATAACACCTCCGTGCCTCGAAGCCGGTCGGTCCTATACCTGAACTTTTTCCGGTCGTGTGGCAAGTCGGATCATGAGAGTGATGGAATAGAAAGTGTCCCCCGTGGTTTCGCACACACTTGTGTATATAAGTCCCAAGCAGATGGCAATTCTCACATAATATGTGGCAGTCTACCATAATAAAGCCCTCCAGGTCGAATTTCGGACACGGCGGCCACTCTCAATGGAGACTTGCCATCTGCGCAGGACATATTATAGTGCACAAGCATACAAAGACGGACCGACCGACGGATTTCTTAACGGAAAATCCCAAAATCACCTCCAATTTTTGGCCCGACCCGGGATGTGAACCCAGGACCTCATTGGCTGCGATTAGACACGCTACCGCTAGACCAAAGACGCAGACTGTATAATTTAATATAAAAATAGAATATAGATCATCTAGATTTAATACACCTACGTCGACTAATTATAGGCAAAATTCATATATAGTGCGAGCGAGCAAGGATTTTAATAAATTATGTAAAAAGTTTGATTTTGACCCATTTAATACCAAGAGCGAGGTGGCACGCAGGCAACTGAACCTTAATTTTTTCCAATAACTTTTAACATAATAATATGTCTTCAGCTACTCTGTTTAAGAGTAAAATCGGAAGCATTGTATGTGTGTATCAGTCGCTATCCGTGGAAACCTGTAATTGGCTTTATGTTTCCTATTATAGCAGTAATATTTTTTATGTATAGCTGTTGGTTTTCCTAACAATAAATAAATAATATCCTGCGATATTATTTACACATGGCCATCTGATCCCAAACTAACCAGAGCTTATACTATGGTAACCAGATAACTGATATGCTATATATACTACTTTTCTTTTGTAAATACATACATACATACTTATATAGATACCACCGACTACCGACCCACGACCTCCGCCGTAAAAAGCATTTGCCAACCACGCCAACAGGTCCGTCATATCTATACATATAATAAAATCGTAAAAAAGTCAAAACTGTACATTGAATATTTTTTTAAAAGGATACTTGGGACGTGATCTACAGTCGATGTCGAAGCCAAAAATATAGTTTTAGAATTTTTGTCTGTTTGTCTGTACGTATGTCCGGGCTAAACTCAAAAAGTACTACATGGATTTTTTTCAAATTTTGCATGAATATTACTAAGAGGTCGGGTCAACATATAGGCGACATATTATCACGCTACCATAAACCTATGGGGGAAGAGATGTGATAATTTATAAAATTTAACGCGGGTAAAACCGCGGGGCACAGCTAGTAAGTACTAGTAGTCAAAGTCAAGAATCATTTATTCCATAAAAAAATTACATTTATGTGGAATCGTAATTTTTTTACTCTACCGTGCAGTGCTTGACGGGGCAGCTACTGAGAAACACTGCCAGAAAACTCAGTAGGAATCCTTTTTTGAAATAAAATATACTAAAAATTAATTACAATCATGTGTGTTGCCTCAGATAACTCAATCCCAAGCACTTTTATCACTTAAATAATCAGAAGTTTTGTAGCAAGCCCTTCTACACAATTTGGCTTTTATAGTCCTTTTAAAGTTATTCGTAAACATTTCTCTGATATCAATGGGCTCATAGCTAGATGCTCTCACCGGTCTGTAAGTGATCGGCGAGGTTAAGCAACTACGCTCGCGGTCAGTCCATAGATGGGTGACCGCCAAAGTGGTTTAATTTCTGAGCGTCTCCGTGCTTCGGAGGGCACGTTAAGCTGTCGGTCCCGGTTGTAGTCATTAGACAACAGTCGTTAAGCCATGTCAGAGGCCTACTGGGCGGCTTGAGCAACTCTGACACTAGGGTTACCACTGCCCATACGATAAGCAAGCAAGCAATGGGAAGTTTGTTATAGAATCTTATACATTGCCCCATAACAGATAGTATATGTATATGTGCCTTTATATAAAGAAGAGATGAAAACATCAGCTAACCCATGCGCTAGGTACTAGGTGTAGGTATATTACGTGGCCCTACCTTGGTTAGTGCATTAAAACTGTTAGTTTAACGACTGGTGGGCTGAAAGCTACAACGCAGATTTTATAGACGTAGGCCATAAACTGCTATGCATAGTTATTAACGGCGGCCATTTTAAAAGTGCCTTGGTGGTTCATGTTAGAATGAAACAAAAATACTACAAGATAAAACATCTATACATATAATAAAATCGTAGGAAAGTCAAAACTGTACATTGGATATTTTTTTTAAAGGATACTTGGGGCGTGATCTACAATCGATATCGAAGCCAAAAATATATTTTCTAGAATTTTTGTCTGTATGTATGTCCGGGCTAAACTCAAAAAGTACTGCATGGATTTACTTAAAATTTTGCATGAATTTTACTAAGAGGTCGGGTGAACATATAGGCTACATATTATCACCCTATCACCTACGTTGGAGGAGCTGTGATAATTTATAAAATTTAACGCGGGTAAAACCGTGGGGCACAGCTAGTACATCATAAAGATAACTAGAACAAAGAAAATTATATTAATTTGTCTAGGTATTCTAAATATACACAGGCTCACGCTTGTTTCCCAGGGTAGGCAGAGACAACGGACTTCCATTTGTCACGATCCTCTCACACCTCTTTCGCTTCGTTTACTGACATTATATTCTTCATACATGTTCGCCGGTTTAGGGTATAGGGTTCACATTTTGTAGGTTTTACATAAAGGTTTGTCTCGAAGAACAAACCCGCGACATCCCAGACACAAAACAAGTTTGTTTGTAGCGGCTCAAACTATAGAGCTCTTTATAACTGTGTTGTACCTGACCTCTTTCCGTTCCCGTCGCTAGTCGGACCTTGAGGGTGATGAATAGAATGTGCTCCTGTGTGTTTGGGAAATACTTGTGCATTATTATATGTCTCGCGCACACAGATCGCTAGTCTTCATGCTGGCCGCCGTGGCCTAATTCTACCAGGAAGACTGTGTAGCCCCAGGGCCCTAATACGTGGCGTGCATTAATCACACTTATATTATAAAGGCGAAAGTTTGTGAGTGTGTATGTTTGTTACTTCTTCACGTCAAAACGGCTGAAGTGATTTTAATAAAATTTAGCATGGAGTTAGCTGACACCCTGGATGATTAACACATAGGCTATAATTTATAAGGTTTAACGCGGGTAAAACCGCGGGGCACAGCTAGTAGTCTATAAAATAATAACTAACTGTAGATAAACTTCCAACTATTCGTAACAATATGAATAAACCCTGATGCTTACCCTATAGGGTTTAAATTTTATAATTTTTATGAAGATTTGTCCCGTCGAACGACCTTGCAGACACAAACTAAATTAGTGTATTCGTGTCGGCACAAACTTTAGAGGCATCTATTCAATTTTAGAGCTACTTTGATCAAATATATAACAAGAAGAGCCTATAAAGTTGCTGCAATCTTAATTTAATTAAAACAAGTGGACTTCTCAACAACAAAGGAAAAAGTAAAATGAGCGAAGATTGCCATTAAAACTTCAAAATACGTAGGTACTTACCTACTTTTATAATTACTCAAACGGGAAAAATGGTAATTACTTATGTATTTAAGTATGCAAAGTATAATGAATAAGGAAATAAATTATCATAGTACTAGCTGTGCCCCGGGGTTCACTCGCGTTAAATTATATAACTGAACGTCAAAACTCACCATCACCTCGTCAGGTTCCACTCTTATGCTATTGATGATGTCAATAAAATGGCGAGAGTCTTTCACGAATGATTCAGTTTTACCTAGTCGACACAGGAGCACGTAGTCGACACAGGATCTCAACACTGGATTACAAATTTACACAAGCCACAGGTCCTCTCCACCGATCGTCACTATTACTCCAGAATAGTACGTGAAGCGGTTGAAATAGAGAAACATATCAATTTCAACCGGGAAGACGGATGCCGCCTCCCACCATCTTGGAATCCTGTAATAACGAAGTGCCATCGTCGCGTAACCAACGTAGTGCGCCCGGGCGCTGATGTCATTAGTATCGTGTGTACCGACAGTTTCGTAAAAGAAAATGAAAAATATCAAGACCAGGCGAGGGTAGATACCGAAACCCGAGCTTCACGTAGACGACGCTGCCGAGCCACAACAGTCGACCTGTGACCACGGCTGGTGCAATCCATGCCGAAACTTCGGGTAACCAAGGTAATGATTTACCTAAATCTTTATCGCGATGAGACCCGTGTCCACAGTATATAAAAATCCATACATCCATACTCAAAGACCTCCGCATTTATAATATTAGTAGGATTGTATTGTCTATAATATGTATGTATTTAGGATTTTATATAAGTATGTGTATTAGTTGTCAGGTTGCTATTCTACAGGTTTTGTCTAGTTTGGGATCAGATGGTAGTATGTTAGTTGTCCAAAGATTTTATTATTATTTATTTATTATTGTATCACTGGCTCGGTAAAAGCATGCAATAAATTGCATTGTCGTTTAAAAGAAGTGTACTAGATTGACGAGTTTCAGATACTTGACAGCGAACTTGTTCGTTTAAGAGTCAATCAATACATCTCTGCACAATGTTTATTTTTTTTTAAAGACAGTGCACTACGTTATATAATCCCTGTGTCGCGGGGTACTTGTCCGGCGCGGGACTCGAACCCGCAACACGAAGATCTTTGGCTATGGCTTATTCTTCAAGGAACACATGATCAACATATGTTTAAATGTCACAACTTATATGATTATTCTTGTAGGACACTCATCGCTAGATGGCGTTGGCGTCGAATTAGAAGTCGCAAGTGAAATGTTCACAAGAAAATATTACGCCCTTTACGACTACGGTATTTTCCTAGACCTTAGTTCTGCCTTTGACACTGTGGACCACGGTATACTTTTAGCTAAGTTGGAACACTATGGCATACGGGGAATCGTGCTTAAACTATTCACCTCTTACTTGCAGAATAGAAAACAATATGTAGAGATTAAGTCTGTAGTAGATGGGGATGAAAAAATATATAAGTCTCATCTAGTCACAATATCCCACGGTGTACCCCAAGGCTCGGTCTTAGGTCCTATCTTTTTTATCTTGTTCCTGAATGACTTAACCAATTTTATAAGAAAACGTATAACAGATACTACACTTGTCATTTTTGCTGATGACACAAATGCGATAGTATCTGCAAATACTGTCGAGGATTTAGAAGTGAAGATTAATACGGTTTTTAATGCTTTCGAAATTTGGTTCGGTTCAAACAATTTAAAACTTAATGTAAATAAAACGAAATGTGTACTTTTTCAGTCTACTGTTCGCAACAATACCAGGCTTCATGTAGTATCCTGCGGAGAAAAGGTTGATGTAGTAGAAAATGTAAAATTATTGGGAGTACACATTGATGCATATCTAAATTGGAAAGAAGAGGTTTTATCTATTACTAAGACTGTTAGTTCTGCATGTTATGCTATTAGAAGTTTAAGAGAAGAGCTCACTCTGCCTCAACTTAAAATAATATATTTTTCTCTGGTTGAGTCAAAGCTCAGGTACAGCATTAAATTATGGGGTAATAGTTATAATTACAATATCCAATCAGTACTTGTTATCCAAAAAAGAGCTATAAGGACGATGCTTCGTATAAAACAGACTGAGTCATGCAGAGACCATTTTGTTAAATTAGATATTTTGACGGCACCATGTCTATATATTCTTGTATTATTGACTAGTTTTGTAAAAAATTTGCACAAATACGAAACTGATGAGGAACGACAGCTGAGAGAGAGTACTCGTAGGAAGGACTTACCCTCTACAATTCAACCTAAATTGAATGTAGTTCAGCATAGTCCCAGAGTGCAATCTGTCATCCTATATAACAAGCTGCCAATAGAATTTAAAACTATACACAGAGTTAACGTATTTAAAAACAAATTGAAGACATTTTTATTGAAGAAAGCGTATTATAGTATTAATGAGTTCATAAATGACAAACGACAAATGTAACAACGTATTCTTGACCATTATGTATGACAGTTTTATTTTGTATTTTAGATTTTAGATATGTATTGTACTACAAATGTTTCAACACAATGTAAATTGTTAAGAAATAAATGACTTATGACTTCTTTGTATATGTGTTAAATTCATTACGCTACGCTATCGCTAGTTAAACAGCTTTCAAGCTCTTGAACTTTTCCACTACGTTAGAACTAGCATTACTACCCGAATTATTTTCTACAGTTCGGTGTCTCCGTGCAAGCCGTGAAGTAGGGGTAAACCTATTATATACAGTATTTTTTGTGTGAAATAAAAAGGTTTCAACAGAAAAACCGCGAGTTTCCCTCCCGGTCGCATTACTGTGGCGCACAACGTGGGGCAAAAAGGACCTAAGTACGTGGTAACAAAATTGGGTCGGCAAACCACATATCGTGTGAAAACTTCGAAGCATCTAAGGGAGATGGGTATCAATCTAACAGACACACAGTTCCTACGATCGGGAGCGGACGAAGAGGAACTATGTCGACATGTGCCGCATCTTACAATGGGAAGAAAGACAGAGAAACTGTTGAAGCATTCCTAACAGCCGTTCGAGTCTTCAAACAAATTGAACAAATAAAATATGATACCAACGCATTAGCCGGACTACCATTAGTTTTATTCGATGAAGCAGCAGTATAGTCTACCCCGACATTACACTCTGTTAAAACAATCACCTCGCACTCATAAATTTTATAAGTATAAATATAATTAGCCCATGAAACTAAACACCGTGTACGACATTATGCAAAATAAATAAAAGAAGATTTACTTCCAATACAAGAAAACCGATCAGCAGATCTATTTTGTATGGGGAGCCAAAATGTTCACACATACTCGTTTTACATGCCTCCGTTATTTATGCTACACCTTATATAGAGCTACAGACGCCAGCACATCAAGCTACCCCAATCAGTCAAATTTCCCCAATTGAAAGTGAAACTTATAATAATAATAACAATTAATTTTCAGATAAAATCCATAGTGTTAGTAACATTTTTTTTAACCTGTGTTAGTACTCCTACTTCAATAGGACTCTTAAGAACTCCTTCATAATGCAGGAGTTATACTTCTCAGCAATGACTTTAAGGATGCCGATAGTGCTGCTCTACTAAGTAGAGAGGCAACCGGCTTACGAATAATACTAACTACTAGTAATAATGCGAAAGCCGTCTACTCTAGCTTCTGTAAACATGCTAGAAGCACTACAAAAGCGGGGCAGGCCTAATAGCATCCTAAAGCCATTATTATACTGAGCGCGCAGCACATTAATCGATCTCTGCGTATACTTAACCCACAGGCTGCTCGTATAGAACGACTGACAGTATGCTTTAAAAAGAGTAACTTTCACATTGTTACTACAGCGATCTATAAAATAAATTTGACAGATTGGGGTAGTTGCATGTGCTGGCGTTTGTACATACTATGTTACTCTCTTAGTAACAACCCAAAATTACGCCTACAAATAAACTTGGCACATCAAAACCATTCAGCGCCATCAATTACTTTAATTAATATTCAAACTAGCTCTCAGTTGAGCGCAAACAATGAACTAAAGCTTTGACTAAACGAACAATCATTTACATTGTTTTGCTAGTTCACGCTATTTGGCTTTGGACAGAGTTAAGATAATAAACCATGTTATACATTAATGTTACTAATATTATAAACGCGAAAGTTTGTAAGTATGGATGGATGGATGTTTGTTACTCTTTCATGTAAAAACTATTGAATGGGTTTTAATGAAACTTTACAATAATATATGTAGCTTATTATACATCAGAATCACACATAGGCTACAATTTATAAAGATATTGTGTGAATTGTACAAAATATGACGATAAGTGTCAAGTAAGAAGGAAAAAATCTACCATCTTCGAGCTATTCCGGCGTGCACTGTCAAAACCGCTAGAGGTACACATCCTACTAATAAAATAAATGCGAAAGTTTGTGAGTACAAATGTATGTTTGTTAATTTTTTACGCCAAAACTACTGAACGAATTTTGATGAAACTTTGTAGTTCTATAGCTTATATATACGAAAACACGTGGGCTAAAAATGTTTAAATTTATCGCGGGTGAAACCGCGGGGCATAGCTTGTTTGTTAATACTTCCGTTATTATTACTGACAGCCTAGATGGATTATATAAAAACGATTTATATTTAAAGGAGATAACGCATGAGAAGCAAACTCAAAACAATAACAACATAGATACAAGTAGATACTATAAAATTGAGCGAGATATTTTGAGTTAAAATGCAAAAAATGGAACGCCTGATGGATTTATGTTACACTAACGTGGTTTTGTTTCTTAATAGTGCTGGCGCTTAGATTATGTTTTTTTTTCGAACTAGAAAAATATTAATATCGAATATAAATAAATATTCTGGGACATTATTCACACACGGCTATCTGTTCCCAAACTAAGCAGAGCTTGTGCTATGGAAACCAGATAACTTAGGTATATATTACATCTACATTATTTTTTTTTGTAAATACATACTGACATAAAAAATTACCTACCCCTAGACTCAGGACAAACAGACATGTTGATGCACACCAATATCTCTCCTGGGTGGGGAATCAAATGCACGCGTGAAAGGCAAGCATTTACCATCTAGTTTAGCCAATCGGAAGTCTAGCCAATTTTAGTTTCATAACATCATTCGCAGTGAAAAATGTGAATTATTAATTTACAAAAAAATGGGAAATCATAAATCCGACGGTGATTAAATCAGCAACTCCTACTGCGAACGATACAAACCGGTGGATCTGAGAGCGATGGAATAGATAGTGCCCCTGTGTTTGCGCTGACAGTTTACATTGAGTAGTTTTTTAAGTAAAACGTGTTTACGTACGCCTTACTTGGGGAGTAAGTTGCTGAATGGGTGACAACAGCGTTACGAAAATTGGAATCGAGTGAGGCGAACAGAAGTTGAGAGGGAGATATAAGTTAGTGTAGATAGATAGAGAGAGAATATTCATTTCTAGAAGATACAATAAGTAGGTATAAGTAATATATTATGTAAGTAATTAGTGGTAGTACTACTATTAAGTAGATACCACTATAAGTCTTAAGTACTTAATCATATTCTATACTAGCTGTGCCCGCGACTTCGTCCGCGTGTTAATTAGTTTATTTCGTTTTTTAGTGAAATAAAACTTTTTCTAAAATAAAAGTAGCCTAAGTTACTCCTTATTACATCAGCTACCTGCCAATAAAAGTCCCGTCAAAATCAGTCCAGCCATTTCAGAGATTAGCCGGAACAAACAGACAGACAGACAGACAAAAATTGTAAAAAAAAATATTTTGGTGTATGTACCGTATGTATATTCATATTTATGTAGAAAAAACCGGCTATTTCAATATTACAAACAGACACTCCAATTTTATTTATTTGTATAGATTTTTACACCATAGGGGAGACCTGTCCAAAACCGTATATCCGGGCAAAACCGTATAGCGTATGTATTTCTGTTAATAATTCAAATTTCCCGCGCCACTGCAGCTCAGCGGTGTCAACCAATCACAGCTATTTGTCAACAAACACTTGTCGCGACAGGCATGCGCGTTTTTTAAATATTTTATTTTATTGTTTTTTTGCGGTTTTTATGTAATTTATGTGCAAAAAGAAGTGCCAATCGTCAAATTTACGTGTACAATAGGTAAGTAACTAATAATCATGTTAAAAGTGTGTATATTTTTATGTAATTCAGTACATTTGTACCGGTGAAATCAATTACGAATGTAGTAGTGAGTAACGTATTTATACATACAATGGTATGGGTCAAAATCGTATGGGGTAAAATCGTATATGTACGATTTTGACCCGGATGTACTTAAGTGTATTAACCTTTTATTTTATCATTACAGATGCCACGATGCCTCGTGATTATAAAAGGACGACTAATAGACAATCGTGGGACACGGAAAACATGAATAAATAAATAAAACAAATAAAATAAAAAAGGTTTTTATTCACGTAGACTTTAAAAAAGCGCTTGTAAATAGTCAGAACATGTTTGTAGTAATATAGTTGTATACATTAGATATTATTTCTAGTAACATAGATATTTAAGTACATCTTGTATGAAAACATTTATAAAATTTATTTTATTACAGAAATTATATTTAGCTAGCTCGTATCAAGTTATTGTCAAGAGATTATGTTTAATTATCTAGTTTAAGTCTAATATTTTTACTACTATGAAAAAAGCTGTTCAAGCCGTGTTTGATGGGACTATGGGATACTTCAAAGCTGCTCAAATATATCAGGTGCCGAAATCCACCTTACAAGATCGCGTTAATAAATTCCGACAAAATAATGATTTAAACAAATCAACTCTTAAAGGCCTGGGGCGTTTTAGGCCAACTTTTACAACTACTCAGGAAAAACGATTGTTTGGTCTCACTTATAAAGATCTTCGACGGTTAGCGTACCAGCTTGCAGAAGCTAATAATATTGACCATTCTTTTAATACAACTAGTAAAGAAGCGGGAGAGGATTAGCTGTCAGGATTTATGAAACGCCACCCACAATTATCACTGCGTGCAGCTGAACCCATGTCCGTGGCAAGGGCAATGGGGTTTAATATGGTCAGTGTTAATATTTTTTTTGATTTGCTTGAGGAACTCATAGATCAACACAAATTTCTACCTACAAAGATATATAACGTTGATGAAACGGGTTTGACGACGGCGACGGTTCCTAAAAGACAAAGTAGGATAATCGCCTTAAAGGGAAAAAAGCAGGTCGGCCTGGCCAGTTCAGCGGAAAGAGGTCAACTTACTACTGCTGTACTTTGTGTCTCTGCTGCTGGGAATTATATCCCTCCACTCTTGATATTTCCTCGTGTTCGTATGAAGGCAGAACTTCTAGACGGTGCTCCTCCAGGCGCAGTTTCAGTTTGTCATCCAAGTGGCTGGATACAAAGCGAAATTTTCGTTGAATGGCTAAACCACTTTATATCGACAGTAAAGCCCAAGAAAAAAGACCCTGTCTTATTGTTACTCGATGGACACTCGACTCACACAAAAAATCTCCCGTTAATAGAAAAAGCGCGAGACAACGGAATTTTTATTTTAAGTTTTCCACCCCATTGCACACACAGACTGCAGCCCTTAGATGTAAGCATTATGGGTCCTTTAAGTACTTATTATACTCAAGAAGTAAACATGTGGTTACGGAATAATCCTGGTCGGGTTGTGACGCAGTTCCAGCTGGCTAGACTTTTTGGTGCAGCTTATGGTAAAGCGGCTACGATACATAATGCAGTATCTGGATTTTTGAAAACCGGCATTTACCCGACAAATAGACATGTATTCGATGAAACAGATTTTGTTGCGGCTGAAACTACGGATATACATGCGTTAACACCTTCAACTTCTACTACAACAGTTACATGGGAGCCTTCAACATCATCTACGCTACTTGCTAATGCGATTCCATCAACCGCTAGTGGACAAATCGACCCGGTGAAATCATCTTCTAATGCGTCTGTCATAAACTTGGTACAATCCGCTTCATCCACCTCTTTAATTGAACCAACACCGTCAACTTCTATTGCTTTTGATCAAGACTTTGAAGCTGTATCTCCGGCAGATGTAATGCCAATCCCTAGAGTTAGTGTGAGTCAGAAAAGGACAAACAATCGAAGAGGGAAAACAGCTGTCATCACTTCCTCTCCCTACAAAAACGAACTGATAAGCTCACAAAATAAAATACCAAAACTTAATCTAGATCACCAAAAGAAAACTAAAAAAAAAACAACTACCAATGGCAACGATAACTGTCTGTACTGTCTTGAGAAATACGGCACTACTCGATTGAATGAAGGTTGGGTCCAATGTATAGAGTGCAAAGGTTGGGCTCATGAAGGCTGCACAGGTTACGATTCAGAAGAATTGGATGATTCTGTGTGCATGGGCTGCATAGCTGCACGTTGATGTTATACTGGGGTAAAATCGTATACAGTATACAGTTTTGTCCATGCCCTGGGGCAAAACCGTAAAACGTAGAAGAATTATAATTTGCAACTTTTTTTCAATTTACGCTTTAATTATCTAAGTTAAAATATTGTGATTGCGTACCTTATGAGACTGGTTAAAAATAAATGTTGATTTAGTAAAACTGTGTTTTAAAATTATTGATCAGCACCCACAAACCCTTAGCTATACGGCTTTGACCCGGTCTCCCCTACACTACCCCTACTCCTAATTCCATACAATATAGTCCAACTAAAGGTTGTCTGGAAGAGATCGCTTTAAGCGATAAGACCGCCTATTGTACCTTTTTTATAATTATTTGAGATCCTGTAACTTTTATGTATAATGGTGTACAATAAAGTGTATATTTATCTTTATCTTATACAATAGTATCAACAGACAGAACTACCACACATTTTCTTTCTCTTTTTCTCATAGCTAGATACATATAGATAGATCTAAAGAAGTTTAACTTAAGTCATATGGTCGAAAGGAAATTGGGTTTTTTTAAATATATTTTGTTTTAAGCAAGTTTGAGGTGACTGGGATTTTTTCCTATTAAGGAAAATTGGTTGAACCGCGTTTTGAGTTCATAAAAAAGTTCATAAAATCGTAGTATTCGGAAGCCACTTAATCAGGTTATGTTCTTCTAAAAATCCACCTTAAAAGCTATTACGTACAAGTGTTATTCCGAGATACAAAGTGCTGATATATACAGGCGTACTTACTAAGTAATTTCCTTCAAACGGGGTAAAAGCATTGGGTAATAGGATTTGCAATCTTTTGGAGTAAAGGATTGCTACATTTTGATTGTGACATGTCAGATGTAATGTGATGTTAAGCTATCCTTATACAGAATAACTTACTGTCAGGTGAATCAGTTCGAATCTTATTTAAAGTATGTATGTTTTTACCGTCACCGTCTAGTTGGTAGTGCTCCTGCCTACGAAGCTGCTGGTCCTGGGTTCGAATCCCGGTAAGTGCAAATATTTGTGTGATGAGCACGAATATTTGTTTCTGAGTCATGGATGTTTTCTATGTATTTAAGTATTTATCTATCTATATAAGTATGTATATCTACGCCTGGTACCCATAGTACGAGCTTTGCTTAGTTTGGGGCTAGGATGATCTGTGTGACATTGTCCCTATATATTATATATACTGAACAGACCGACTGCTTCTGTCTGGCTTGTTGGCGTGGTTGGCAAATGCTTGCTTTTCATGCCGCAGGTCGTGGGTTATATTCCCACACAGGACAGATATTTGTGTGCATGAATATGTCTATTTGTCCTGAGTCTGGGTGTAATTATCTATATAAGTATGTATTTACTAAAGAAAAGTACCAAGTATATCATCATCGTTTGTCTTGCTATCATATAAAAAATAAAATAGAAAATAAATGAATTCCTGTATCGCGTGGATTTTACAAAAATGATATTCGCGGATGCAAGGCACACTTAGACGCAGAACAACAATATGTGGGTCACACAAATATACGACTATTTGTGTGACCACAATATGTGGGTCACACAACTATACAGCTATTAGTGTGTCAACAATATGTGGGTCACACAAATATACAGACAGCTATTTGTGTGACAACAATATGTGGGTCACACAAATATACAGACAGCTATTTGTGTGACAACAATAGTTCTGAGGTTAAAGCTTCATATTGTGCGGGGATTAGAACAGAAAGACAGGTGGACACCACATCTTAGCCGCTGCGCCACAGATCCATCTTTCTATTTGTTTTTGTTTGGGCAGATTTATTCACACTTTTAAATTTTAATAAATATCTTTTTAATTATTATTCTAATGGATAAAGGTAATATCTACAAGTTACGGAGGGCTTTTAAGAAAAGCTAAAGGTCATAAGCTTGTTCTCCGTCTTAAGAATTTGGTTTTTCTTTGATCATCCACCAGGTAGCTATAGAGAATGTAGCAGATTAGCCAGGACAGGGTCTTCGCCGGTGAGGAAGGCGAACTATAGACCACAGGGCCTCCTGCCACTAACCATAAGTCATTTATTTCTTAACAATTTACATTACACATTACATTAACCGGAAGGATAAAACCTCGTCGAACATTCTCTGACCAAATCGGAGACGTTCTCAAGAAAGGGCAGGTCATAAGTACCCTAAACCGGCGAGCATGTATGAAGAATATAATGACAGTAATCGAGGCAAAAGACGTGTGCAAAGATCGTGACAGATGGAAATCCGTTGTCTCTGCCTACCCCTCTGGGAAACAGGCGTGAGTCTATGTATGTATGTAATTTACATTATGTTGAAATATTACAATACATATCTAAAATACAAAATAATACTAACAAAAACTTATATACATAAGGGTCAAGAATACGTTATTACATTTGTCGTTTGTCATTTATGAACTCATTAATAGGTACTATAATAGGCTTTCTTCAATAAATATGTCTTCAATTTGTTTTTAAATAAATTAACTGTGTGTATCATTTTAAATTCTATTGGCAGCTTAATGTATAAGATGACAGATTGTACTCTGGGACTATGCTGAACTACATTCAATTTAGGTTGAATTGTAGAGGGTAAGTCCTTCCTACGAGTACTCTCTCTCAGCTGTCGTTCCTCATCAGTCTCGTATTTGTGCAACTTTTTAACAAAACTAGTCAATAATACAAGAATATATAGATATGGTACTGTCAAAATTTCTAATTGAATAAAACCTGTGGCCGCGTGTCTCTAGTTCGTGTCAATTATCACACCTTCTTTGTTGGATTCTATCTTCTTATTCAGCAGCCTCCTCAGCCTTGATCCAAAATCCATAGGGGTGCAAACGTAATGGGTCAAATACTACCACGTTCAGTGTTTAGCTTTCATAACTCTTCACGTGCTAAATGGTAGCAACATCTAAGTGGCACACAGCGTTCTTCTCCCCTACGAGCAAATCGCCTGAACGGCAAAATACCCTTCGAGTAATTTTATTTCGTGTATATAATTTGGTAGGAATCAAATCCACGCCCTATGGCGAAGGCAAGCTTCTACCAGTTGCCAACTGGCCCGTCAATATGTAGTGATCCTGGCTCTCAGCAGGCAGCTGGCAATTGTAAATTAGGCCATGTTTTTTTTTTTTTTTTTTTTATATCAGAGGGCGACAAATTTGCAAGTGGGTCACCTGATGGTACGTGATCACCGCCGCCCATAGACACTCGTAACCCCTCTGGTGGTCGCGGGTGCGTTGCCGGCCTTTAACAGTCAGCAAACAAGTGTTGCTGACCCTTCCCCCCACCTCAATGAGCTCTGGCGACCTTACTTACACTCCGAAACACAACATTAAAATTATTAATGTCATTATTAAGGAATGTCTTCTGTAAGGTGGAGGTACTTCCCCAGTCGGGCTGCTCTTTGAGCGAATAAACGCTGTGTCCTACCGTAACGCAAGCCTCAGCATATAAGCTCATAACAAGCTCACCATCACCTACCGTATACTTCTTTGCGTCATTGGATTTTTTAACAAAACAATATTGGTAGACTGGCTGATGCCATTAACATGGTTCAAACTTTTACCTAAGAGGCTTTGCATTATACAGTCTACAGGTTTACAACGAATATACCGTTTAAAATGTTATCTTCGATAAAACCCGCCTAGTGCGAGTCGGACTCGCACGCGAAGGGTTCGTGTAACGTGTAGCAAAAAATTCACGTAGATCTATGGAAGTCCCCTTAAATATTAATTTTATTTTGTTTTTTAGTATTTTTTGTTATAGCGGCAACAGAAATACAACATCTGCGAAAATTTCAACTGTCTAACTATCGCGATTGATGAGATACAGCCTAGTGACAGACGGACAGACAGACGGCGAAGTCTTAGTAATAGGGTCTTAGTATTGGGTACGGAACCCTTAAAAAATATGGTTTTCTCAGCTTCCCTTAATTTTCAAAACTATTCGGCTAGTAAATTTTATGATCATCCGCCATGATCCTACCGCGTCCCATGCCCCACAGGGCCGTAGGATAATATTGATGGGCGCACATAACTTCCCAGAGCTTAGGGTCGGTTTAAACCGTTAAGTACCCTCGAACTCGCTTGCGTATTAGTTGGAGAATTATTTTATGAGCTTTGTCTGTCAGGCTCGAAACACACTTACTTACTTAGCGTATGGGCAGTGTTATCCTACTGTCAGATGAACATGTAGTCTGATAAACATCTTGACCTTCTGGCTTATGAGTCAGGGTCAATAACCACAAGACCGATAGACCAGTTAAATTGAATTGATTGAATCAGAAATGTCGAGGCGCTCATAGCTAGATGTACATGTCTGTTTGTCCTGAGTCTGGGATAAGTATGTATTTACAAAAAGATAAAACCGGTCAAGTGCGACTCGGACTCGCACATGAAGGGTTCCATAGCAGAAAGTATTTCAGTTGATTGAATGAAAGCAAATTGCGGTTTCATCATCATCATCATCATATCAGCCGAAAGACGTCCACTGCTGGACGGTTGCGGTTTATGACGTATTAAAAAAAAACTCCTTGCTACATCTCGTTCAAACCAATTTTCGTTGTTAGTTTCTACGATAATGTACATGATATATTTTTTTTTAGTTTTATCATTCTCTTATTTTAGAAGTTACAAGGGGGGGGGGGGGGGGACACTCATTTTACCACTTTGGAAGTGTCTCTCGCGCAAACTATTCAGTTTAGAAAAAAATGGTTTTAAAAACCTCAATATGAATTTTGAAGACCTATCCATAGACACCCCACGTGTACAGGTACGATGAAAAATGATTTTTTGATTTTCAGTTCTGTGTGGCGACCCCCCAAAATTATTGTTCTTTTTCTATTTTTGTGTAAAAATCTTAATGCGGTTCACAGAATACATCTGTTTACCAAGTTTGAACAGTACAGCTCTTATAGTTTCGAAAAAAAGTGGCTGTGACATACGGACGGACAGACAGACAGACAGACATGAAAAATCTATAAGGGCTCCGTTTTTTGCCATTTGGCTACGGAACCCAAAAAGGAGTATACATATACTCCTTTAGACTACATAGTCTATCAGTTATCTGGTTTCCATAGTACATGCTCTGCTTAGTTTGGGATCAGATGGCCGTGTGTAAATAATGTCCCAGGATATAACTTATTTATTTATTATTTGTACACAATGATTAGTCTGCGGGGTTCCAACCCGTAACCTTTTAGGGACAGTGTGCTCCGGCCTCATGTCTTGAGTTAATTATTTATGTTTGCGAAAGGGCTGGTGTTCCTGACAGTGCAGCTTATTACAAAACTCATAATTAAAATGTCTTGTTTTGAAGCATGAGTCAGGTCAAAACATGTCAACTTTAACTTACACCCGTAACTTTGATCCTCGGTACAGCCTAAATGTGTATCAATACAGGAATTAATGAGCCTTTGCTCGTTAGTAAGCAGATCTTGTACAGACAGCACATCGAGCTACCCCAATCTGTCAAATTTCCCCAATTGAAAGTGAACCTTATGCTTTTGTGATAAAGTTGAAAATCTATAAAAGAAATTTGACAGATAGGGGTTGCTGGAGGTGCCGGCGTATGTACTATGGTAACCAGATACATGAAACACTACATGTAGAGGTACTACTTTTGTTAATACATTCTTGTATAAGTAATTATACTCAGACTCAGGACTAACAGATAGGTTCATGCACACAAATTTTAATATCTGTCTTGAGGTGGGAATCGAATCCAAGACATGCGGCGTGAAAAGCAAGTGTTTATCAAACACGCCAACCGATCCGCCACGTCTTGGGTTCAGCATTGTAAATTCAATCTTAATTAAAGGCTTGCAAATGTTTAAATCTATGCTACAAGAACATTAATCCATTGACATAAACTTATATTTATAACTACTTAAATAAATATTCGGGTCATACCAAGACGAGCCTGTTGGCGTGGTTTTTTTAACGGGACTAGTCCCTCCCTCTTACCCACCACTGCAACTCCTGTAAGCCAGGATCAACAGTGGCACACAATGAAATGACACTGAGCGGTGAGGCTCAGGCATGTCCCGGGGAATCGCTAACTGTCTTGGATCCCGCAACGAATTTAATCAGAAAGACAAAAAAGGAGGAGTTAGAAAATTAATAGTTCCACTTCCCTCCAGAGCAAAGCGGGAGACAGAATGATGTAAAGAGGCTATAGCCTCATAAAATGAGAGATTTGCAACTGGAGAAGCCAGCTGCAAAAGCACCGAGGATTAATTTAAGGGTCCTAGTGAGCTGTTATATTTGATTCCAATAGTAGGTATGGCAAAAGCGCTTAAACGCACGGAAGTTGTTCCTTGTTGATATTGGTTGCAAGCTATTTAACATAATATCACGCTGATTTTGCCAGACATCACACTCCCGTAGGCGTGGTTGGCAAACGCTTGCTTTTTACGCTGGAAGACGTGGCTTTTTTTATTTGTAGCCAAGTAGAAATACATTCTTAAGGGCTGATTACTATAGTAACACTTAATCCTCTTGGGCTTGTGTGTGGTACTGTACATTCGTTTTTAACAATGTGTAGGAACTTAGGTATACATATATAGCTTAATTACGAAACATAATTAAGTAGTTTTATATTGAGATTAACTATTAACTAATTACAAAAAAAGATATTAAAAAATAGTATGATTGTTTTAATGTATATAAAATAGTATTTATCAATATCTTTATACAACTACCTAATTCTGTTTCGTAATTAAGCTACATATGTACCTATACGTTAAAAATCCTACAAATCATTCGACATATTTAAGGTTACATTGCTGATAGAAAGAGTAATTTGAATTAATTTTTTAAGTTATTCCTAGTTATAGTTACGCACTGACACACTCCCAAACTTTCGCCTTTATAACATTCGTGTGATAATACCTAGATACACAGAAAACACCCCGCCCAAGACACTCAAGAGCACAAATGGTTGTATCATTTTAGCAAAATTGTTTGTTGTTCCCTTCAGACAAGATGAATCTGTGTCGATATTAAATTATATAAATTGTAAATAACTGCTGAAAAGCAGTATGCGATCGGAATGTTCGAAACTTTACTAATATGTGTACTGTACAACAATTAGATACTTCGATAGTAATCTGTCGGTCGATATCGGGTAAGTTAATATGTTCAAAAAAAAACTTGTGTGTACTTATGTACACGCGTTAGAAGTTATACTTCTTAATATACAATTTGAACATAGTTATCAATTTTCATACCACCTAGAACTTAACGCCAAAAGAAGTATTACTT
This sequence comes from Pseudoips prasinana, assembly GCA_951640165.1. Taxonomy (NCBI): domain Eukaryota; kingdom Metazoa; phylum Arthropoda; class Insecta; order Lepidoptera; family Nolidae; genus Pseudoips; species Pseudoips prasinana. The sequence goes on along the minus strand of OX621254.1, from coordinate 32,576,336 downwards.
CAAAAACATGGAAAGCAACCGAAATAATTAGCTGTAATATGCTCATAATAATTAAAATCTTGATGAAATCCTCCATTCGACGGGCCTTGCTTTCCACGCCGCAGATCGTGGGTTCGATTCCCACCTATATTTGTGCGTATGAACATGTCTGTTTCTCCTGAGTCTGGGTGTAATTATCTATATAAGTATGTGTTTACAAAAGAAAAGTAGTCTATGTAATATATCAGTCATCTGGTTTCCATAGTACACGCTCTTCTTTATTTGGAATCAGATGGCCGTGTATGAATAATCCAGGATATTATTATCATTTCTAACAGCAACATAGCATCTGCCAAATTTTCCCTAAGTGCTTGTCCAATTGGTTACTATCTCAACCCATTCTTATACTGTCAGTATCTCTCTCCATAATCATCAGGAATCTGGATGCCATCCGGGTCGTAGTACGGTTTATAAATTAGTAAAAATTATTGTGATGTATGTAAGGCTCGGCATTTTAGGGTACGTTTTTACCATTTGGTACCGTAGCCAAATGGCAAAAAACGGAAACCTTATGGATTCGTCATATCTGTCTGTCCGTCGGTATGGCACAGCCACGTTTTTCCGAAACTATAAGAACTATACCCATGAAACTTAGTAAGCAGATGTATTCTGTGCACCGCATTAAGATTTCACACAAAAATATAAAAAAAAAACAATAAATTTTAGGGGTTTTAGGGGTAATAATTAAATTTATTTCATCAAACTCATACATGTGGGGTATCTTCAAAAGTGATATTTCTAATGTATCGATATGAATGAAATCTAGTAAGTAAGTTTTTTTTAATAGGTACGTCGTAAATCGTAAACCGCATATTACCTTTCATTCAATTAGGTACCTTAAATACTTGCTGCTACGGAACCCTTCATGGGCGAGTGCGACTCGCACTTGGCCGCTTTCCTCTATTAGATTATAGAAATTCCTTCAACGTCGTGGATTTTGCTTGGAATGTTTCGACCTCCAATAGTCTTCAACAGATCACCTTATTACCATTTAAGCCATCAGCAACATTCTCTTGGTTCAATAATAAGGTTGGTTTGCCTCAGGGTGGTGTTCTTTTAAACTAGTCTTTGCGTTGTTTGTTAATATAACTCCTATTAAAAGGAATTCTTTTTACCGCTTTTATACAGATGTTCTTCGAGATAATGGACTACTGAAGTAAAAACAAAAAAACACGCTTCAAGTTTATAAAATTCAACTAAAAAATATCAAATAAATTTTAATTAAAGAGATAATAAAGCACCTCACGCTTTTTACAATTAAATTATATTTTATACACTATTTTCAATTTAAATCTATTAAAATTTATTTTCAATTTTTTAGTTGTATTTTATATAAAACGTGTTTTTTTAGGTTTATTAAACTATTATTTATTTATCTTTTTTTAGTAAAATGTTCTATAAAAGCTACTTTAAACACAATTCCTGCCTTACCGCCTATAGATAAAAAATATATAAATTGGGAAAAATCTTATTTTTCAAATTAAATAATGAAAAAATCTTATCAAATTAGTGTATTGTCATCGGTCCTCGATGAATCTACAAAGTTTGAATGAAATCTGACCGGTTAAAGTGGGTCAAAATCGCGTCTAAAAGAGTCAGTTACGAACATACAAGTGAATCTGTAAGCGTGTAAAAACGTAGAATTTATACAGTGGCTTTCTTATTTAGTTCACTTTATGAAATAAGTGATTAGTTCGTAATGGCATCAAACTCACGACTTCCTCCTTCCTTCTTTAGCATAGTATGACGACTTCGACCCGATAGATTTTTGTTCCCTATTGTATATGCGACCATCAAATTTTACGAGCATCGAGAGAGTTGTACCTATACGGTGTGAAAGTGGCCACCGGGGACTGAGTAGCGTCTACTTCGAACTAGTGTCTTAAGGTACAATTCTAAAGACTTCTTATATAACTAAATATCGTAAGCCTAACTGTAACTTAGAAATAATATTAGATAGTATAGATAAAAAAGTTCAAAACTTTACCAAATCAGATTTTTGTATTATTTTAATAGGTCAAGAAGATTTCAGAAGGACACAAAATTACATAGAACTTGTTGTACTTATTCGTAAAAAATTGTTACTTCTGAATCACACAAATTTTATAATATGCCTACCTACTTTTAAGTATATGATTAATAATAATATTATGTTCAACAGCAGAGTGGAGAATTTCAATAACTTACTCTATATAGATGTAGAAACATGTAATTATGCGTACGTTTTGGATTCTAACCTTAACTTACCATACACATATGGCACATATAGCCCACAACACGGGACATTAAATAATAAAGGTTTACAAATTATTATATCGGATCTAACAGATATGATCTCAGACTTTAGCACTATGACGGGTACGACTGCTTGTAACACAGAAGCTGATTGTTCACAAAAAATACAAATAGAATTAACAGACACGGACTTACAAAATAATTCTCAGTTTTTTCTGTAAATACATAAACATACTTCACCAAAATATAGCGGGACTGTTAAACAAATCTGATACGCTGATAATTAAATTAGAAGAGCTTCGGAAAGCAGAAATTAATATTGATGTAATTTGTATAACAGAACATTTTATCGAGACAGGTTATGAAGATCTATTGCATATACCCAATTTTATACCAGCAGCTTTCTTCTCCAGAAAAGTAAAACGCGGAGGTTCGTGCATTCTTGTTAGAGCAGGACTTCAATTTAAAGAAATATATGATGTAGCAAAACAGTCAGTATCAGGTGTCTTCGAATCCTGTGCTATAGAACTAATACAGCATAAAATTATTATAGTTTGTATCTATCGCGTACCTAAACAAAATTACAATATATTTTATGAAAAATTAGAAAATATATTAAGAAAAATTTGTTCATTTTCTAACAAAAATATAATCCTTACTGGCGATTTCAACATCGACGTCCTAAAAAGAAATAAGAGAACATTAGAATTTGAAAATTTTCTCATCCAATTTAATCTTAACTTAGCCCTTTACAAACCTACAAGACCAAACAGCAACTCTTGTATAGATAACTTTGCACACACCTACAAAAAAGATTGTAAAGCACAAATCATAGATCTAATTCTATCAGACCATACATCTCAAATATTAAGTGTACCCATAAATAAAACATGTAAACTTAAATATTGGAAAACTCAAAGAGAAGACATCTCACAAGACAACTTAAAGAAGTTCAAACATCATTTGAGCTGTTTAACTTTCCCACAAGTTTATAGCACAAATGATGCGAATGACTCGTACGACTGTTTTGCAGAAGATTTCTTGATGCTCTATAAATTATGCTTTCCATCAAAATATGTAACGATAAAGACTAATACTAAAACTAAGTGGATATCTCATGGAATAAAAATCTGTAGCCAGAAACAAAGAAAATTACTTTGGGCGTATAGATTTAAACCTAACTCAAAAAATAAACTTCTTTTTATGAATTATACAAAGCTTTACAAGAAAATTATACGTTTAACACAGCAAACTCAAAATAACTACTTCATAAATAACTCTAACAATAAATCAAAAGCTGCTTGGCAAGTAATTAACAAATCCAAATATCGCCTACCTCACGGTTTAATATCATCGATAAAGAGAGAAAATTTGATTATCACACATCCTACGGATATTGCAAATGAATTTAATAACTTTTTTGTAGATGTAATTGAGAATAACATTAAAAATATCATTAATTCGACTATTAACAATACTTTTAACAATTTAACTCCGCAATCTTTATATATGCAACCTGTTTCACCCATTGACATAATAAAAATAATTAATAATCTTAAAAATACAAATACTGTTGGCTATGACAGAGTATGTACACAAGTTTTAAAATATGTCAAAGATATCATAGCACTTCCACTAACGCATATTATTAATTTATGTATAGAAAATGGTGTTTTTCCTAACAGCCTTAAAAAAGTTGTTATTAAGCCATTATTTAAAAAAGATGATAAATCGTATGTTAAAAATTATAGACCCATAGCAAAAATTCCTATATTTTCAAAAATTATTGAAAAAGTTATTTATAATTCTTTATATAGTTATTTTGAAAAAAATAAGTTATTTTGCAATGAACAAAAAGGATTTCGAAAAAATATCAACATTAATATGGCACTGTTCGACCTCCTGTCTTATACAATGACATCTGTAGATGCAAGAACTCCAGTATGTGCTTTATATACTGATATGACGAAAGCATTCGATTATGTGAACCATAAAATTCTGCTAAATAAACTATATGGCTATGGTGTCCGAGGTAATGTTTTGAAATTAATAGAGTCATACTTGAATAATAGATCTCAGTGCACAGAAATATCACAACTATGCACAAAGAGCCATTTAGTTACCATTCACACATCTCAGTCAAGAGCAATAAAATCCGGGGTACCTCAAGGTAGTGTGCTAGGGCCACTACTTTTTTTGATATATATTAATGATCTCCCAAAATTCGTATCCCAAAATATGGTTCTTTTTGCCGATGATAGTACAGCTGTTGTAAAGTGTACCAATCCTGACACTTACGAAAGTGATATTAATAATTGTCTTAAAAAAATTATTAGTTGGCTTGATAATAATAACCTTGTTATTAACCTGAACAAAACAAAAGTAATGCACTTTCAGCAACGATGTGAAAATCCCTCTGTTCAGATTGTACATGATAAAACCAAAATTGAAGAAATGAAACAGGCAAAATTTTTAGGTATTATAATTGATAGTAAACTCACATGGAAACCACACATCGAACAAATATGTTTAAAATTGAATAAATCTGCCTATGCACTATTTCAACTGTCAAAAAAAGTAAATACACAAACACTTTTGATAGCCTATCACGGATTGGTTGCATCAGTTATTAGATTTGGTATTATTTTTTGGGGGCTATCCACTGAGAGAGAGACTGTTTTTAAAGCACAGAAACGATGTGTACGTTCCATGTGTGGCTTAAAAACTACAGAATCTTGCCAACCCCACTTTAAATCTCTAAAGTTGCTAACTCTGCCATCTATATACATTTACGAGACTGCTCTATTTGTTAAAATCAATCCACATCAATTTCAAAAACTGTCCGATATAAAGAAGACTCCTATGCGTTCACAATACCTTAATCAACTTTGCCACATAAAATGTAAAACCGCTTTAATGAAGAAAAGCTTTTTTGGAATAGCTCCGAAAATTTATAATAAAATACCCAATAGCATAAAAAATTTGCCCTTAATAAAGTTTAAGAAAACTCTCCACTCACTTTTATTGGAAAAGTGTTATTATGCTGTTGAAGATTTTTTAAATGATAATATAATATAAATTAGTCATAAGTTTTAAGTATTTTAAGATATGATATATTTATATATATTCATTTTTCAAATATAATTAAAATAATGTTTTGTTTTTTTCACTTAGAAATATTTATCTTTGTTTTTTCTGATAGTTGTTATTTTTATTGCAAGTTGTAATTTAGTTCTTAAGTTAGTAAGTAAGTTAATATTTGTACGCCTCCACGGCAAAACATAGCGCCCATATATTATGTCATCGTACTAACACCTTTATGTAAATACCTATGTTTTACAAATAAAAATTCTGATTCTGATTCTGAAAAAATAATTTAATAAATTCTAATTTATATGTATAGATTACTACTAAATTTCAACAAAGTCTGTTCGGTGGGTTTTACGTTTCTTTTTTTATGTAAGAGGTCGACAAAAGATCGAGTACACTTACCATAAGGTGACCACCTTAAGGTAAGTGATCACCGCCGCGTCGCCACCCATGTACACTCGCAACACCAGAGGGGGCGCGGGTTTGTTGCCGGTCTTTAACAGAGTCAGCAAACCAGGTCCAGAAAACCTGTCAGGTTAAGCCTAACTGCGCCACAGGCCTCCCCAAAAGATTTCCACAATCAAGTTACAATACAATACAATAATCTTTATTTGCAAATAGGTATAGGTGGATACAAGATGTTCTAATTTATAATATGTGCTAACTATATTTCACCATTTCGGCATGCAAATCTTAAAATTAATTCAATAATAATTTTATTATGATAATAGCTGTGCCCCGCGGATTTACCCGCGTTAAATTTTATAAATTATCATAGCTCCTCCCCCGTAGGTGATAGCGTGATAATTTGTAGCCTATATGTTGACCCGACCTCTTAGTAATAGTCATGCAGAATTTGAAGTAAATCCATGCAGTACTTTTTGAGTTTAGCCCGGACATACATACAGACAAACAGACACATAGATAAAAATTCTAAAAACTATATTTTTGGCTTCGATGTCGATTGTAAATCACGCCCCAAGTATCCTTTTTTAAAAATATTCAATGTACAGTTTTGACTTTCCAACGATTTTATTATATGTATAGATAATGAGATACAATAATTAATGGGATAACATGATTAGTATGGACTACCTACTGAACATTATTATCGTTTAAAAACTCATTAACGGAGAAATACGCTTTCTCTTCAAGATAGGTGTTAAGTTTATTTTTAAACATATCTGACCTATTAATGGATCTGATTTGTGACTGTAATTTATTATAGATTATAATAAATGCCTCTTAGCAACTGTGTTCTGCTAGATAATTGTCGGAAGCGACTTTCACGTCGACCTCCACCTGGGAATGTAGGATATAAGTGCAAGTTGGTTTTTACAAAAAATGCAACTTCGCTTGTATATAAACAAAGATGGCACTGTTTGTATTTGTAACTCTTTAAATTTTTCTCTACAAGAATCACGACTTTTTTTAGCCCTAGCATTGAACGTAGGCATCGTTTTTGAGCCTTAAGAACTTGTTCTTGTTGAGTTGTAAGTTAAGTAAGTTGAGTTCCCCCAAAACATTATACCGTATCTTAATAAGCCATTATTAAGATACGGTATAATGTTTTGGGGGAACTCAACTTACTTAACTTACCACTGCCACGTGTCCATAATACGCTGTCTTTACCGCAGTTAACCCGCCATTTGTGACGTGTATGTCTATAAGAACCCGGTCTTAGTTCAAAAAAGTCGAATAACTTTTTTATCCGCTATTGAATCGAGTAGTGATTTCGTGTACTTTCCTCATTCCGCGTCCCCCACTGTTAGACCAGTGACGTGGAGGTACGTCTTGGAGTTTTAGCGCCAACCCGGTGCGAGAGACCGGGGTTACAGACTACGTTAGTCAAATAGTCATAGCTTAATTTTTGAATTGTAACTATTTGATAATTTTATGTATTTATTTTAATAGTATAATTAATGCGATTATTATTATTCTGAAATTAGTAAACTTTTTGCATATTTTTTTTACTAAAATGAAATACTTAGTATTCTACTAGAAGAACTGTTATACGCCAAGAACGAGAGGTTCAGTCAAACTTGCCTTGATTGATGAGACAAAGACTAATTATAAAAATAAAATTTTTCCCCCCACGGAATTAAAGGGAGTAGCGACATTCTATGCCTTCAGCCACACAGCAATTTAGACACTCGAAATCATAACCTACTTTTCAGAGTTAAGTAAAATCGAATTACAGTAACCCATTTGTCAGGAATCGAGAAAATGTACGAGTATCTTCGCCAACAACAAAGTAACCGGTAATAGAATAACAGTGACAACTTAGATTGCACTTAATCAATTAAAGCTGAGAACTTCCGGGCTGATTGATTTGATTGTGCTTAGAAAAGTGAACTGCTCTTAGTTAGAACTTGAGCGCAAGGCAAAAGCGGAAGCGATTTTATAATAATAATAATGTCCTCCTAGCCGAATTTTGGCCACGGCGGCCAGTCTCAACAGAGATTAACCATCTGCGCGGGACATATTATAGTGCTCAAGTGTGTGCGAAAACACAGGAGCACTTTCTATTCCATCATGATCCAATGGGACGCCTTGCGACACGACCGGAAAGAAGTCAGATACAGGACCGACGGCTTTACGTGCTCTCCAAGGCACGGGGGTATAATACCGCCAACTCCCAGACTTCGGGCTGATGCTAAGCAATTTTTCTTTTTACAGTCCCAAAATCACTTTTGGCCTGACCCAAAATTTTAACCCAGGACCTCGTTCTCTGCGGGTGAACACGCTAACACTAGACCAACGAGGCCGTCAAGCGATTTTATACTGTTGAGTCCGCCAACTCATCGTCTGTGATACTTCAATAGCTAGACACTCTCACTGGTCCGTAAGTGATCGGCGAGGAGCAACTAGGCTCGTGGTCAGCCCATATATGGGTGATCACCGAAGTGGATTAATTTCTGAACCGCTCCATGATAAAGAGGGCACGTTAAGCTGTCGGTCCCGGTTATAGTTATTAGACAACAGTCGCTAAGCCATGTCAGACGCCTACTGGGCGGTTTGAGCAACTCTGACACTAGGGCAACCACTTCCCTTAAGTTAATCAGTAAGTAAACCGGGTAATAATGAAATAATGAAATTTATTAAGCATTTGGGTATTTACATACACTTGTACTTGTCAAGCGCACAATGCAATACATGAACACAAATATTTTGAATTCTTTTTTTTTAGATAACACTCGCACCAGGGAATCTAATCCCTGTGTCGTGGGGTACTTTACAAAAAATAATAATAATAATAATAATCAGGTAGTACCGCGGAACCCAAGAACTATAGACCAATTACATGTCTTCCAACCATGTACAAAATTCTAACATCAATATTAAAAACCAAAATCTGCAATCACATTGACAGAAATGCAATTATATCTACAGCTCAAAATGGATGTAGGAATGGGTCCCGCGGTACTAAGGAATTGCTTCTTATTGACACGGCCATTTGCCAGCAGGCACGCCGAAACCGAAAAGATCTGTCGACATGCTGGATAGATTACAAGAAGGCCTATGACTCCGTGCCCCATACTTGGCTTATGAGAGTGCTAGAATTGTATAAAATAAATACAATTTTACGTACCTTCCTGAGGACATGTATGGAGCAGTGGAGTACAGTCCTTCTCTATCCAGGATCTCGCCAGACCTTGGGGAACGGTGAGCCTATAAGGATAGAACGGGGAATCTTTCAGGGCGACAGTTTGAGCCCATTGTGGTTTTGCCTGGCTCTGAACCCTCTGAGCACACTACTAGAGGATTCTGGGTTAGGTTATCGACTGCGGAGAGGAGGACAAGTAATATCACACCTCCTTTACATGGATGACTTAAAGTTATTTGCCTCTAGCAATCTTCACTTGTCAGCGTTACTGAAGCTCACAGAAAACTTCAGTAACTCTATCAGAATGGAGTTTGGTATTGACAAATGTGCAGTCATGCATGCAAAACGAGGGAAGATAGTGGAATCTCAGAGCACCCAACTCTCAGCTTCCATTAACTTAGTAACCCTCTCTGCAACCGAAACCTACAAGTACTTGGGTATGTCACAGGCATTAGGCATCAAAGAGGCTGACATGAAGGAGTCATTGCGGGGGCGCTTCTTGGGCCGCTTGACAAAAGTGCTGAAATACCTATTGTCCGGAGGGAACAAGGTGCGTGCTTACAATGGCTGGGTCATGCCAGTCTTGTTGTACTCCTTTGGAATACTCAAGTGGACTCAAACTGAGCTAGACGACCTGGACCGAACAGTCCGAACGCGGCTGACATCACATCGGATGCATCACCCCCGCTCTTCTGTGATGAGATTGTACATCCCACGGAAATGTGGTGGTCGTGGCTTTTTAAATGCTAAAACTCTGCATAACCGTGAGCTGTATAATCATAGAAACTATTTCCTACATAATAGTGTGGGTATGCATGCGGACGTGATCGCCGTGGAAAATGGATTCACCGCTCTATCCTTAGCCAAAACTAACTGGCGTCAACCTACGGTACTTAGCACCAGTGACCGCAAGGAGGTATGGCAGAGCAAGGAACTTCATGGCAGATTTTACAAGGCCCTGCATGGGCCAGATGTAGATTTAACAGCATCAGTAGCCTAGCTACGGTTCGGTGACCTTTTTGCGGAAACCGAGGGTTTTGTCTGTGCAATTACTGATGAAGTAGTAATGACGAATAACTACCGGAGATTTATACTGGTACTGGTACTGGTACTGGGATGGTACTGTTGACATTTGTCGGGCATGTCACCGCCCTGGGGAATCCCTCAGACATATAATTTCTGGTTGCTCCCGTCTTGCTAATGGTGAGTATTTGCACAGGTACAATCAAGTAGCCAGGATAATCCATCAGCAACTTGCTCTGCGGTACAATCTTGTGACGTCGGAGGTGCCGTACTACAGATACGTTCCAGAGACAATACTGGAGAATGGCCGTGTCACATTGTACTGGGACAGATCCATCATCACAGATAGGACTATTGTTGCCAATAAGCCTGATATTGTGATGGTGGATCGCCAAGAGCGCCGGGCAGTGATCGTCGATGTTGCTGTCCCACATGATGACAACCTTGTGAAAGCTGAAAAAGACAAGGAAATTAAATACCTTGACCTAGCACGCGAGGTTGTTGACATGTGGGACGTCGACTCGGCGATCATTGTACCGATTGTCGTTTCTGCCCATGGTTTGATTGCCAAGAGCCTCGACCGTCACCTTAAGAGGCTCGCGTTAGGCAGTTGGGTCAAGGGTCAGGTTCAGAAGGCAGTTATTTTAGAGACGGCGCGTATTGTGAGGAGGTTCCTCTCTCTGGAGCCTTGACCATCGGTAGCATGGACCCTGCTCCCGTTGCCGATTGGATGTCTATTTTTTATATTTATAAATATATTTTTTTTTGTAACAATATATTTGTAAATGTATAAAATAAGAATGAAATGGAATAAAAGACATAATAATAATAATAAGTCCCCCAAAGCCCTACCTTACGTCCGTGCCGACCATCTGGCCACGTGGGGGACGGACACGCGTACTGACAAAACTTACGCGGCCAACGAGGCTAAGGCAATCTCTCTGCGGTATGCAAATGGTACTCACAAGAAATAGACGACCCCAGGCGGGTACCAGTGGTAGATCCACTGGAGAATCCCGTCCCGAGCTTAGCCCGGGCAGCCCTTCGTACTCTGGGGTGGGCAACGTACCGCAGACACCTATACCCTCTCAAGCTTTTGTGGCTTCAATCCCTAGTAGCCCTTCGACCATAGAACCATTTAGTCCATCTACATCTTCTTTTATACCATCACCATCGTCCTCAGAATACCAATATCGCCCACGTGATCACACTTTGGATTTACAAACGAATCGTTTTGTACCTATACCTGTCGAGAGACGATATAATTTCCGCTCTTCAGCTAGATCTCATAGAAAAGTGCCCTATGAGGGTTACCGTCAGAACACACCTGAAGCCGATGCTGAGTGCTACAGCATACCAACCATCAGCCAATTTTCTGGCAGCCAGACTGCCAGTAGTAGGGTGCTCCATAATATCCCAACGCCTACTTTATCTACCCCAGCTGAGGATGTTTCGCAGATGGAATCTTCCAACTACCTGCGACCACCAAAGCTGGCAACCCAAGAGTGCGCATGAAATGGGACAGTGATATGAATACATTTATCATGCGCACATATCTATATATAACTAAATTGGATACCGACAAGACTATGTATTGCAGTAGATTATTTGAACAGTTTAGATTGAAATACCCTCATCTGAATGTCTCAGCTCAAAGAGTTGCAGATCAAAGAAGGGTTATTATTAGAAACAAATTATTAACAGATGACCATATCAATAAATTAAAGATTGATGTGATTGAGCAATTAAAAAGAGAAGAGCAAACCATTACTACTCCTACACAGTTAACAACTCTCATCGATCAAAATGCATTATTAGGAGACGAAATATATAACCAAAACCAAAACATAGACTTAGATACTAATAACTTAATATACCAAAACTCTCAAGTATCTCAATCGGAGCTTTCTGCATGTCTATCACACTCACCGATACAAGAAAACAGGCAGACTGTTTCATCAATGTCAATGCCCGAAAAGGAATCACAAGATAGTAGCGGTATTGTTCAAGATTTACAAGAAAAACTTCAAACTAATATAAATCTTTACACTGATATTGATCCATCGTTACGCCCAAAGTTACCGCGACTAAGAGAGAATAAGAAATTATTTGATTTATTGCATATATTCAATTTAAAAATTTTCGACAAATTTTATTCTACTGGGTCGGATTTAACACAGCTACACACGCTAATTTACTGTAGTGCTTTGGTTATAACTAAGGAATTAGGTTACAAAATATTTACTAATCCTAAACCACATCACCAAAAACATGATTGCACAAAACCACCGTGGCTAATTAGGTTGGAAAATGATATCCAAAAACTGAGAGCAAACATTGCTAGATTAACACAATACGTAAATGGTAATAGGCATCACAGATTGATAAAAAATGTTAACAAGATTTTTGAATCTTATCAAATACATTCTTCTCATGAAAAAAATAACAGGCGACCTGAAGAATTTCTAGATACTTTAAAACAGAAACTTACCCTTAAATCTCAAAGACTATTACGATACAAAAAATCTCTTCAAAGAAAATTAGATAATTCTTTATTTACTACAAATGAGAAAGGTTTTTATAGGTCACTTAAAATTAACGTAGAACAAACAAATTCCAAATTACCTGCAGATAATGAACTTAAGAACTACTGGACTGATATTTGGAAGAAAAATAAAGATCACAATAATTCAGCTCATTGGATGAAAAGTCTAGAAGAAAGTACAAAAACTATTACACCGATGCATTTCACAGAAATAACAAAAACAAATATAGAAGAAGTAACAAATAAAATGAAAAATTGGAAGGCTGCAGGTATAGATGGAATTCATAGCTTTTGGTATAAGAAATTTGTAATGTTACATGAAAATCTTGCCAGGGCTATATCAGATACCGTAGAAGGGAAAGCACAACTACCTTTGTTTGTTACTAAAGGTATAACATACATGATCTCAAAGAGTAGCAATACTACAGATCCTTCACAATATCGCCCGATAACATGTTTGCCGACAATTTAATAATTAATAACCTCATGCTTATGTTTAAAAATTAACCGACATATAACTCAAAACAATATATTAGCTGAAGATCAAAAAGGCTGCCGGCAAAACCATATGGGATGTAAAGAACAATTAATAATTGATTCAACTATATTAAAACACGCTACCACTCACAACCGTAATCTGTTTCTAACATATATAGATTATAAGAAGGCATTTGACTTGATTCTTGGCTTATACGTATATTACAACTATATAAAATTGATGCTAACATAATATCTTTCTTAGAACTGGCCATGAAAACCTGGAGAACAACACTATCAGTAAAAAACAATGTAGACTCTTTAACAACTAGTGAGATTCAAATCTCAAATGGCATTTTCCAAGGAGATGCGTTGAGTCCCCTATGGTTTTGTCTAGCACTAAATCCGTTATCCAATTTACTTAATAGTTTTAGTTTAGGATACAAGCTAACAGCTGATACGGCGATTAGCCATCTAATGTACATGGATGACATTAAATTGTTTGCAAAATCAGAAAAAGAAATGAATAAATTAATCAAAATTACCTCTCAGTTTAGTGAAGATATTAATATGACCTTTGGTTTAGATAAGTGTAAAACTATAAAATTAAAATCGGGTAAAATTTTTACAAATAAACATATCCATGAAGAATATTTTAGTGTAATGGAACAACACGAAACTTACAAATATTTAGGCTTACAAGAGGGGCGTACCATTAATCATAGTCAAATTAAAAGGGATTTATGTAAAGAATTTACTGGCAGAATACATAAAATTTGTAAACGACCACTTTACTTCAAAAATCTATTTAAGGCTCTCAACACCTTTGCCATCCCTATATTAACGTATTCTTTTGGAGTAGTCAAGTGGTCAGCTACAGATATAAATAATTTAGAAATTAAAATACGTACATTACTAACTAAATATAACTATTTACACCCTAAGTCTGCTGTTGAACGAAAGTCGATAAAACGACATAAGGGAGGTAGAGGATTAATTGATATCAGGGCACTTTGGGAAGATCAGATACATAGTCTCAGGAGCTTTTTCTACAGTAAAACTGATACTAGCAAAATACATTTCGCCACTATAGAAGCAGATAAAAATTGCACACCTTTAAATCTTTACAATAAAAACCGAGAATTAGCTAAGAAAAAAGATCTTGAAATAATTAAGTTGACAAAATGGCGCAGTAAAGAACTACATGGTAGACATTTACATGATCTTGAAAAGGATTACGTAGATTTACATGCTTCCAATCGTTGGTTGAAATTTGGGTCCCTATTTCCTGAAACAGAAGGCTTTATGATTTCCATTCAAGATCAGGTAATCAATACAAGAAATTATAAAAAAATCATTCTTAAGGATCCTAATTTACAGAGCGATAAGTGTCGAAAATGCCATCTTTTATCCGAAACCATCCAACATATCACCAGTGCCTGCCCTAGTCTTACTCAAGCTGATTACACTCATCGACATTTTCAGGTTGTTCACATAATACATCAAAAACTTGCCAGTAAATTTAAATTAATTCAAGAAAACTTTATCCCGTATTATCAATACAGCCCAAAACCAGTCTTGGAGAGTAGCAGTCACAAGATATACTTTGATAGAGCCATTTTAACTGACAAAACAATACATAACAATAGACCGGACATTACTCTAATTGATAAAGTTAATCTAGTTACATACCTAATTGATATTGCAATACCTAATACACATAATATACAGAAAACTATCACAGAAAAAATTCGAAAGTACACAGAATTAAAAGAAGAGGTTGTTAGAATATGGAAAATGAAAAAAGTATATATTGTACCACTTGTGCTCTCCACTACTGGTATTATTCCGAAGCATTTACACCAATCCCTACGTATTTTAGACTTACCGCCAACCACCTACATAAACATGCAGAAAGCTGTGATTTTGAATACATGTAGAATCGTTAGAAAATTTTTGCAGGACGACTCATCATATTATGAGTCCCAAATGGAACTTGATACTGACTTGGCGTAAGCCCGTGAGTATCATTATTTACCGAAAAAGAATTTCGAGAAAAAAAATGGAAATAATAATAATAATAATGTTTTATTCTCTCACCACAATATTACAGAATAAATTGTATAAGGTGTATTAGTTAAAGGTAACAATTATAATATTGTGGGAGACTGGTGCCTAAACTACGCTCAAGGCCTGTATTTCAGGACACCAGGTCTCCACGCTTAATGAAGAGGTACATTTATTATACATTCTTAGGAAAATAGGATCACATGCATATGTACATAATTTGGTTTAAAAGAGAATAATTAAGTTAACTAAGTAAAGAGTAAGAAAGAATACAATAACAAACATTTTTAGTAAGAATTAGTAATTACGTTAGTTTGTGTGTGTGTGTGTGTGTGTGTGTGTGTGTGTGTGTGTGCGTGTGCGCGTGTGTGAGTGTGTGTGTGTGCGTGTGTTTGTGTATTTGTGTAAGAATTCATATATCAATATAGTTACAACATAATTGCAAGCAATTTCTCAGTATCCTCATAACTGTGTTCATGAAGGAAAGCAGTAACTTTCTTTTTGCACACGTTTTTTGTAAGTTTAGCTACATGTAATTTTCTGTTAATTTTGTTATATAGAAAGCCACCTAGGTATAGACGTACACAAATTACTACTTTGGCGGTTACCCATCTAGTTCGATCGCCTACCGTGCTTAGTACCTTAAACTCGCTAATCGCGTACGACTGGTGAGAGCGTCTGACTGGGGCGCCTCATCTATACAAATAAATAAAATTGAAGTGTCTGTTTGTAGTATTAAAATAAACGTATTTTACTATATGTATATGCATATATATACGGCAGATACACCAAAATATCATTTTTAAATTTTTCGTCTGTCTGTCTGTCTGTTTGTTCCGGCTAATCTCTGAAATGGCTGGACCGATTTTGACGGGACTTTTATTGGCAGGTAACTGATGTAATAAGGAGTAATTTAGGCTAAGTTTATTAAAGAAAATTTGTTTTATATTAGAAAAAATCTAAAAAAATAAATAAGCTAATTAACACGTGGACGAAGTCGCGGGCACAGCTAATATTAAATAGGATTAAAAAATATGGTAGCACTGAATATCCAGCTGTGGAAATATCTCCCGACGAGCGGAAGTGTGCTTAATTCAATATCGAGTATAATTGTGTAGCGGCGCTATTTCTGTAACGCGTTTAGCGATTCCCTTTGCTCTACCACTTTGATACAAGGATACGGGGGAACGGTTATTTAATTTGAGCGTTGAAATAGACCTTTCAGTGTTCATTGACTTCTTTATGTTGGGGAGGGAAATTTATTTATTTACTAGCTGTTACCAGCGACTTCATAATAATAATAATATCTAGGGACAATGTCACATAGATCATCCTAGCCCCAAACTAAGCAACGCTTGTACTATGGGTACCAGGCGACGATATACATACTTATATAGATAGACTAGCTTTTGCCCGCGACTTCGTTCGCGTGGAATAGTGTCTTCCGGCAGATTTTTGGTTTTACCCACATAGTTCCCGATCTCGCGGGATCTCTTCAAAAATGAAATGTGGAAGATATTCTAGGGAACTCTTCAAAAATCAACATAATGAGCTCTGCGTTTGAATTGAAGATATGTATACTCACTTAGGGCATTAAAGCCGTTATTGCCGATCGAAAAGGCGAAAATGTTATTTTTCCCTTATTTTCAAAATATTATTTTGATTTGCCATTTCAGAAAAAAATACTGTTTCTCCCTTGACAAATTTTCTATTATTTTAGGCTTTAAACATTATTAAAGTTTCTTACACCAAGACATTTCTGTATACCACGTTTTGAGTTTTGCCATCCTTTGCAAAAATATATAGGTCTTGTGGTTTTGACACTCTTGAGCACGCAACGTAGAGTTGTCCATGGGAGAAACAGGCTTTTTCAAGATGTACCCCCGCAACTTTAAGCGTTTGCCCTTGGGCTTTATTTATGGTCATTGCAAACGCAGTTTTCAGCGAAACTAAACTCTTTTGAATTTGAATGGCAAATCAGTTGGAATGATGGGAATGCGGGGAATAATTACAGTTTCGCCTTTTGCCATTCCAGTCATAATAACGGCGTTAATGACATTCCGTCCTAAATAGGTTACTTGTAACCATGTGCCGTTACATAGCCTTGGTGGATCTAGGTTTCTCATAAGCATCACAGGAACTCCAACTTTCAGCCTCAACTTGTGAGAAGGCACTCCTGATAACTCTAAGGAGTTGAGAAACTCTGTTGGGTAAGATGTCACTTGCTCGGTATCCACGACGTTATCTACTGATAGATACTCGATGACATCTCCCTCTACGTCAGACATAATTTGGTCATTTATCCGGCCTACTATTTCATTTGTTGGCGCCAATATCGCCCTTTCGCATAACCATTCCCGATTTTCGATATTAGCGCGTAAATCCGGATAGACACTATTTTTGAAATTGTATGTGCTATCCACAATTTGGCATCATTCGCTGCTCAGCGTGATCATACTCTCGGAGTCGGTAGGCATACGATCCTCGCCGATCTTCAGAAGAGCAGCAGCATACTGCCCGGCTTGACAATCATTATGGAGTAATACTCGCATATTCGTCGACAGTACAACCATAGCACAGATGCTTTTAAACAGGCATTGATTTCATCTGCCGGTGTGCCCCTTGCTATAACCGGCAGGGTCTGCCGGAAGTCACCGGCCAATAGAACCACCATTCCTCCCATAATACCTTGATTGTTTTTGATGTCTTTCATCGTGTGACGAAGTGCTTCGATTGCTCTTTTATGGGACATCATACATTCATCCCAAACCAGCAGTTTACATTGTTGCAACATTCTTCCACGCTCACTACTTTTACTTATGTTACAAACTGTCATTTCCTCCCAACGCCATCTATCGAGCATAGTGACAACTCGGATTATTTATCTATACTCCGTTCGGGCATTTTCTTTGTGCTAAAAGTTTTATTATATTGATATTATTTTTTTCATAACTTTTTACTATTTATTTACTTTTTTCCGATGAATTAAAACAATAACATGAACCGAACTCGTGTAACGATCGACACCATTGCGCGATCACCAACTTGACATAGTATACCTAGTACTAATAGAATTATCTATACCCCGTTAGAGCATTTTCTTTCTACTAAAAGTTGTATTATATTATATTTTCATACCTTTTTACTATTTATTTACATTTTTCCGATGAATTTTCAGTACGGAATTGATGTCGACTCTTGACCAATAGATGGCGCTGTATGTCCGGAATAAATTTTATTTTTTATTTTATTTTTGTAATAAAAACTATCCTATGTCCTTTCTCAAGTTTCAAACTATGTCTGTACCAAATTTCACACAAATCGGTTCAGTAGTTTAGGCGTGAAGCAAAGACAGACAGACAGACAGAGTTACTTTCGCATTTATAATATTAGTTTGGATAAATACTTATATACATAGAAAACATTCATGACTCAGAAACAAATATTCGTGCTCATCACACAAATAAATAAATAATAAATCCTGGGACATTATTCACACACGGCCATCTGATCCCAAACTAAGCAGAGCTTGTACTATGGAAACCAGATAACTGATATACTACATATACTACTTTTCTTTTGTAAATACATACTTATATAGATAATTTACACCCAGACTCAGGACAAACAAACATGTTCATGCACACACATATCTGTCCCGGGTGGGAATCGAACCCACGACCTCCGGCGTGGAAGGCAGGGTATCTACCAACCACGCCAACAGGCCCGTAAAAATATTTGCACTTACCGGGATTCCAACCCAGGGCCACCAGTTTCGTAGGCAGGAGCACTACCAACTAGGCTACCGTGACCTGTGTAATGAATGTGAATAACTAAGGATAGGCAATTTCATTAAAAT
Organism: Pseudoips prasinana; assembly: GCA_951640165.1. Classification (NCBI taxonomy): domain Eukaryota; kingdom Metazoa; phylum Arthropoda; class Insecta; order Lepidoptera; family Nolidae; genus Pseudoips; species Pseudoips prasinana. The sequence continues at coordinate 32,557,394 of OX621254.1, read as the reverse complement.
TTTGTATGCCGTTTCTTTCAGGAATATATATATATATATATATATATATATATATATATATATATATATATATATTTATGTCCCGTTAAAATCAGTCCAGTCATTCCAGAGAATAGACGAAACAAACAGACAGACAGACAAAAATTGTATTTTGGTGTATGTACCGTATATATATTCATATGTATGTAGTAAACAACGGTTATTTCAATATTACAAACAGACACTCCAATTTTATTTATTTGTATAGATGTATATATGTTGGGGGGTTTTTAATAAAATTTCGTATGGAATTAGCTGACACTCGGGATTGACACATAGGCTATAATTTATAAAGTTAAACGCGGATAAAACTGCGGGCAGAGCTAGTTATCTATATAAGTAAACTACATATCCCAGAGCACAAATCCATTTTTATGGGAAAATCGTTTAGTGTGCAGGCAGTTCGACTATGGAATGCCTTGCCTATTGAAATTAAACGTGCCCAGACAATATCAGCTTTTAAAAAGCTGGTCAAAGAACACTATTTGTCTGTATAATTTATGGTACCTACGTTAAATAAAGTATTTTTCTTATTTAGTTATTTAATTATGTTTATTTTACATTTCCATCTTTTTAACAGTAAATATATTAAAAATCTTTTTTTTTTATGGATATACCACAATTTTGGTGTATGTCTTGTTGCACACCTACTGCTATTAATTATTGTTCAGCTCCTATCCATCCTAAGGTTGTCTGGAAGAGATCGCTTTATGCGATAAGACCGCCCTTTGTACAACTTGTTTATGTAATATCCTATAAAATATGTATTCTTATGGTGTACAATAAAGAGTATTCTATTCTATTCTATTCTATTCTAAGTATGCATTTACAAAAGTAAAGTAGTATATGTAACAGTAGTACCTATATGTAACCTTATAAATTATAGCCTATGTATTAATCCAGGGTGTCAGCTAACTCCATATCAAATTTTATTGTAATCGCTCCAAACGTTTAGACGTGAAGAATTATTATTAACAAAGTCACACAAACTCACAAACTTTCGCCTTTATATTTTGTATTACATTCGACGATTACCTCCTGACTGCAAGCAGTAAACTGTCCCTTGCTAATAAGGTGAGGCGAAGTAATAAGGTAAACATCCCTAAAATGTTATTTATTCGATGGGTTTTTTGACGCTCACCGTAGCCTAGTAGGTAGTGCTCCTGCCTACGAAGCTGGTGGTCCTGGGTTCGAATCCCGGTAAGTGCAAATATTTGTGTGATGAGCACGAATATTTGTTTCTGAGTCTTGGATGTTTTCTATGTTTATCGTCGCCTGGTACCCATAGTACAAGCTTTGCTTAGTTTGGGGCTAGGATGATCTGAGTGACATTGTCCCTAGATATTATTATTATTTAGTGTTGTTTTTTGTTTATTTTTTATGTCAACGTCCGCACTAGGAAATTTAATCTCTGTGTCTACGGTACAAACATATAATAGACGGACACAAATTACATCCAGACTCAGAACAATTATTTAAGGGTCACACGAATAGTTTTCCGGCGCGGGACTCGAACCCGTGACACAAAGATTTCTACGCCCCCCTCGGGATGTTATGGGGGGATGATATTCTATGCCGTCACCACACAGCTAAGCGCAGGGTATTATCTATCTATAATATGTATTTAATATATTAATTTTAAATTAAATAAAAGTAACATAAATAGACGAAACGGCATTATGTACCCAGTAGCATTAGAAACGAGCAGCAGACCGAGTACCTAATTTCATTAAATAAAATACTTTACTGATTGGTGTGTGGTTAATTAATTAATTAAAATAAAAGATTTATGGAGGAAAAAAACAATTAGGTATTATTATTCATTCATAAGCATGTTATAGCACATTCTCTGTGTAGTTTGGGATCAGATGGCAGAGTGTTAGTACTCACTAACACTGCCATCTGATCCCAATACTGTAATTTATACTGGAAAAAAGTGTTAGGTTTAGTTATTATTATACTAGTTATTTGAAAATTATCTTGTAATTTGCAACATCATTTTGTTATTTAATTTATTTTGTAGCCGATTATAGCGACAATCTATTTGTTGTGCTTGCAACACCGAAATGAGCTGTCAAGTATTTTTTTACTTTTGACGTTTGTCAGAACGTCATAACTGAGAACGAAACACAGGCCTTGGCTCACTTTTCCGTTGGCGCTCGTCGAGGTTGCGCGCTCACATGGACAGATCAAGACTTGTTACTGTTTTAACGAAAAACCCATAGCTTTATGTGTATTCCGTGGTTTACTTGGTGAAAACACTAGTGCGGTCGTATTCTTAAAAAAAAATACAGAACACATAAGAGTAATAAGGTGTTTTATTATAAAAGATTATTCATCAAAATGCCATTATTTGGCGTAAAGTTGTAATTTACCTTCCTTTCGATCTACGCATGCAAATCCGGGATGGGTATTTAGTTATAAATGAAATAATGTTAAATACACAATATATTATTGGGAACCAACAGTTGAAAATATAATTCCAATTAAAAAATCCTATAGCTATCAATAAGATCTTAAAGTCCGAATTAGGCAGCTAAAATTAGTCCCACAAACCAAATTCAAGTCCCGGTTCTTCTTCTTCTTCATTATTTACACTTTGTTCAAATTGTTTATCTATATCGTTGATATCAATGATGTGGGAATGCACGCAATGCAAGATACCTAGCGTCAACTGCTTCAACTTATGTTGAGCGGCAAACTCTATCATATCAGTAACGTTGCTAGCTAATACACTTCCCACTAGAAGGCATATGCAATGCTGTTCCAACTCTGGCATGAGATACCGAGAGGATATCAACACTAGCTGTTTTATCTCCTCCAGATTTGTATCAGGGAGCTTTCCCAAGTATAAGTAGTCTTTAAGAAGTCGAAGGCTTGCAGCAGTCACGTCGGGAAATTCAAGCTGTCCTTGTTTAGTTTCGCTCCAATTACCTGCTAGCATTCGGTAAAAAACAGGACTGGAGGCTGCCAAAACAGCACGGTGCACGCTCAAATTGCCATCTACACCCCTCAACTCGAAGTCACTCATCTCACTTTCATCGTAAAGGGTGGCAAAAGAACTGGCATGTACCACAAGCTCAACCCGCACTTTTACTTGAAAAGAAAGCTCCCATCTTGTGCCTTCGTGCACAAGAAACCATGGGCCGTCTTCTGTTGTTAGCTTCTTGTCTTTGACGCATAACTCAGCGCTGGTGAAGAGCATTCTGTACTGGAAGTTATCAGGTTGACGTTTGGTGAACTTAACAATAACTTGACTGGAGACTTCTCGGAAAAAACCACGCTTGTCTCGGATGACGGTAGTCACAACGCGCACTTGAAACAGTGTGACGCCGTTCAGTACGTATTCGGGACTGGTCTCCTTCGATGATATTAGAAGGTCTTGATACGATCTTGTTTCTGGTATGGAGAACTTCGCTTCAAACGTGTTGTTCTTCATTAAAACATTCTGTACTTCCATTCTGTGAAAATTAAGGTCTTTGTAAATGTCATTGTTGAGTTTCATCTTACTAATATTATAAATGCTAAAGTTTACTCAATGTCTTCTGTAAATTGGAAGTACTTCCTCAGTAGGGCTGGTCTTTGAGCGAATGAATGCTGTGCCCTATTATAAGTATACTAGCTTCTGCCCACGACTGCGTCCACGTGGAATAGTTACTTGGGCTAACGCTAACTTGAACCCGCGACTCTGTTTACGTAGAATTACGTAGAAAGTATTCGGATAAGCACATTCGCAAATAATGCAGATTTTAGAAAAAAAAATATTAGCAATAAAAGTTTATAATGAGTCAACATATTATGCTGTAACAGGCTATTTTAGTTCATTTAAAGGGGAACAATTCTGTTTCACATAATTTTTACGAAACTTTAACCGTTTGCGCAGCGCAAGCAGTGGAAGCTCTCAAAAAGAAAAATACCCCCCATTTTGAAACATTCTTCATGGGTGTTCCGTTTCTCCTAGTCTTAGCGTGATGATATATAGCCTATAGCCTTCCTCGATAAATGGGCTATCTAACACTAAAAGATTTATTTTAATCGTACTCGTACTTATATCGTACTGTATTAAATTTTTATTCATCAGTCGGCCATGTTTCTAGAAAAACAAAACCAATAGAAAGTACCTACATCCTCCGGAAGGATGTTAGCATGGGAATCCTAAATTTGATCTGCCAGCGTGTATCGTTCGTAGCTTAACGCAGAGCGCCTACCCCGGCTTGGTAGATGGTGCAGGTTCGAGACCCGCCGGACGATTAAATTTATGATTTCCCATTATTGAGATTATATCGTACTGGTGCGATTTAAAAAAATATTTCAGTTCCTGAGATTAGTGCGTTCAAACAAACAAACTTTCATATTAGTATAGATACGGTAGATAAGTACTTACATTATGCGCCAATATTTAATTAAAACGGCTAAACTTTTAACAAAAAAAAAAACACGATATTCACACAGGAGAGGTCGAGAGCGGAGTAAGCATGTATACATATTGTGCCTATATAAATAGGATATCACAATATTTTCTAATTATGTCCCTGATTATTATTTTTATAAGTACCATAATTAGTTAAATTATAATTATAATCATATTTTAAGCTTTAATGGGCCCTAATGTAATGTTTCTTTAGTAAATGAGCTGTCTAAGGTAAGCCTTTCACTAATCATTAACTCAATTATCTTATTATTGTTGTACGAATATGGTTTGAAGTACAGACGCTAGCACATCAAGTTACTCCAATCTGTCAAATTTCCCCAATTGAAAGTGAACCTTATGCTTTTGTGATAAAGTTGAAAATCTATAAAGGAATTTGACAGATTGGGGTAGTATGATGTGCTGGCGTCTGTACATTCCGCAAAAACAAAATGTCAAGAATTGTCCTATAACAATGGCGGAAATTTTAAGCAACGTGATTTTGGCCCTGCATATATAAATACCAGGAATTACGACAAATCATGAGTTTAGTTGCCAAATCCTGTCATACTAATTGCTATAAATGCGAAAGTTTTTGAGGATGGATGTATGGATATTTGTTACCCTCTCACACAAAAACTAACCAACGGATTTAGATGAAATTTTGTGATAATATGGCTCTGAAATAACACATAGTAACACAAACAATTCATAAAGTTTAACGCGGGTAAAACCGCGGGCTACAGCTAATATTATAAATCCGAAAGTTTTTGCGGATAGATGGATGTATGTTTGTAACTATTTCATGCAAAAACTACGGAACGGATTCTGATGAAACTTTGTAGTAATATAAGTTATATTTTATTAATGAATTTTGACGCGGACGAGACCGCGAAGCACTTCTAGTGATAAATACATTAAACGCTGAAACAGAACAAATAATTGTACTCATCACACAAATATTGGCCTGGATAAGGATTGCATCCGCGACATCTGGCTACGTAACAGTCAGGATCAGTAACCACTAAGCCAGTTCTTATGTTACAATTTTGGACATTATAATGAAATAATGAAATTTATTCAGCACTTGGGTATTAACATACACTTGTACTTGTCAAGTTCACAATGCAGTACATAAACATAGTCGAATACAGTATAAAAATTACAAAAATATAATTAGTCTAAAAAAATTAATCTATTATTTAGAAATTTAGTTGTACAATATTAAAATTAAAGAATTGAAGGCAATGAGCATTTGGCTAACGCAGAAGGCTCTTGACCAGTAGCTTAAATTAAACGATTAATACCCGAGGCCACCCTTTTGGGGTTCGGCCCACAGCTCAGGGGGCCGCTGAAGCAAATGGACAGAATTCTAAGAGAGGGTGTGATCAGTTGCACGGGATCACCGATCACGTGTTAAGGGGCCAAAGCGATCCTCGCCGCTGAGGAGCCTACCCTAGCTAACCTGCGTCTTTCTCTAGCTACCTAGGTGGACGACCCGGAGAAGAAAGCCACAAAGAAACTCCGGGCTTGCTTTTTTCGTCTTCTTTTGCTTTTTGTTCTCGTTCTTTTTTTTTGAAAATCATGTATTTTCTTACATTTTGATGGGCGGTATGTAGGCTAATGCAAGCACAGAACCGCTGTCAACTAATGAATCAAAAAAAATATAATTAACTAGCTGTGCCCCGCGGTTTTACCCGCGTTAATCTTTATAAATTATAGCATATGTGTTAATCCAGAGTGTCAACTAACGCTAAAAATTCGCTCCAGCCATTTAGGTGTGAAGAAGTAACAAACATACACACTCACAAACTTCCACCTTTATAATAATAATAATAATAATAATAATAATGACCTCCTAGCCGAGATCCGGCCACGGCGGCCAGTCTTAAATGATACTAACCATCTACGCGGGACATATTATAGTGCTCAAGTATGTGCGCAAACACAAGAGCACTTTCTATTCCATCACTCTCATCATCCGATGGGACGACTAGCGACACGACCGGAAAGAGGTCAGGTACAGGACCGACGGCTTTACGTGCTCTCCGAGGCACGGGGGTATAATACCGCCAACTCCTAGACTTCATATTAAGATTATTTCGTTTCACAGAAAAATCCCAAAATCACTTTCGGCCCGACCCAGGATTTGAACCCAGGAGACCTCGTTATCTGCCTCGTTGGTCTAGCGGTAGCGTGTTCAACCACAGATAATCTTTATAATATTAGTGTGATGAAAGAGAACAAGACACCTACAAAATTACGTACACGGAGTATTGACTTGGCCCACTCGTCTGCCTGGACATCCTGGCTCCTCACGCGCAACCTTCAGTAGGCGTGTGAGGTTTACCAAACATTAGTAATGAAGGCTACCGCGTATCAATTTGCCGCTAGAGGCGCTAGCATCGCGGCAGGTCTACGAAACGTCAAAATACACTGTTTTTGTTCGGGATACGCTGTTTATTAATAAAAACTGCGATTATAAATAAAAATTTTGGTTTCAAAATAAAAAAAATTACAAAATGAGTAACAACTCGATGACTGTAATAAATATTTTTCGTAAAAACATTCGTCGCGTCCACAATAACAATGATTTTGATCAGCTATAGTGGACCTTCCGCGACAGTGGCGCCGACTGGTGAGCACAAAAACGGTAGCCCTCATTGAGTTAGTTGGGCGATTGGATTCCTCGTCTTGATTGGGCCATTGTACAGACGCCAGCACATCAAGCTACCACAATCTGTCAAATTTCCACAAGATAAGATAAATTTATTTGCTTTAAACATGGTCATTACAGGTCTTAAAAATAATTATAATAAGTTACTTCATGTCTAACCAGGTACTGGTATGCAAATATTATACAAATTAGAATACAAAACAATAGGTACACACACAACAATTCAAAGAACATACATTTCATCAAACAAAATTTACAGTAATGGTTAATAACCGCTATTATAAATAAATTCAATAAAATAAAATAAAATAAAATAAAAAAGGTTTTTATTCACGTAGACCTCAAAAAAGCGCTTGTAAATAGTCAGAACATGTTTGTAGTAATATAGTTGTATACATTAGATATTATTTCTAGTAACATAGATATTTAGGTACATCTTGTATGAAAACATTTATAAAATTTATTTTATTACAGAAATGATATTTAGCCAGCTCGTATCAAGTTATTGTCAAGAGATTATGTTTAATTATCTAGTTTAAGTCTAATATTTTTACTACATATTGTCAATGGTTCTGTCTATATTAAAGGTATTATTATTATGACGGACCTTGTGTTAATAACGACGGTCGCGCTTTAATGCTACCACCGGATCCAATGCGCCCCAACCGAGAAGACCCAGCGAAACAAACTCAGTGGGTTCATCTACTACCGGTTTCAACACGACCCAGTTGAGACGGTCCGGCGAAACATACTCAAGCGGGCATGAACACGGGATTTGGTCCAATTAGAGTAATTATTTAGTAGGCAAACACAATATATGCTCGATCGGTTGTCTGAATGCTTATTATTTTAGATTATATTTAGGTATACAAAAGAAAAACTTCGAAACAATAACATTATTCATTTTGAGACAGAGTCAATAATTTTAAATTAAGTATATGATAGCAATCATTTACAGATAGTTCACGTAACAGAGCAGATCAGTCATGTCTATATGGCTACAAGATCTCCAGCGAGCAATGTGCAGGTAGGAAGTGAGAGCCAGACGTCTTTGTCATCGATGTACTCTTTAGTGGTGTAATAACCCCTAGCCATAAGTACACGTTTAATATGTGTTTTAAAACTTGTGTCAGGCAGATCAGTAATTTGAGTAGGAAGCTTGTTATAAAACCTAATACAATTTCCTAAAAATGATTTATTAGTTTTGCTTACTCTAAAGCCTGGCATGGCTAGTTTGTTTTTATTCCTAGTATTTATATTATGCAGTTCACTTTTCTTTTTATAATTATGAATATTTTTTCTAACAAACATTATATTCTGATATATATATTCCGATGGCACAGTAAGTATATTTATTTCTTTAAACAAATTTCGCAAAGAATCGCGACTGCCTAAACCATAAATGGCTCTGACTGCTCTTTTCTGCAATACAAAAATAGTACCTATGTCAGCCGCCGAACCCCACAGCAGAATGCCATACGACATAATGCTATGAAAGTACGCGAAATACACTAATCTAGCAGTTTGTTCATCTGACAATTGCCTTATTTTCCAGACAGCATAGGAAGCCGAACTTAATTTACCTGCTAACTTTTCAATCTGAGGACCCCATTGCAATTTTGAATCAAGTGTCAATCCTAAAAATACGGTCGATGGGACTAAATCTAATATTTTCGCATTAAGTGCAACTGTTGGTACAATTTGAATCACACAATATGTACAATACATTAAAGATATGTTATATGGAGTATCATTTTATAAATTAGTTCTATTAAATTACATTTGCCTACAACTCTAGAGTTTTTCATTTAAATTCCAATTGAAAGTAACCCTTATTCTTTTGTGATAAAGTGGAAAATCTATAAAAGAAATTTGACAGATTGGGGTAGCTGAATGTGCTGGCGTCTGTATATGAATTTATTTGGCTACTCGGAAAATCGAATTTGACGGGCCTGTTTGCGTGGTTGGCAAATGCTTGCTTTTCACGGTTGTGGGTTTGATTCCCAACCAGGACAGATATTTGTGTGCATGAACATGTCTGTTTGTCCTGAGTCTGCGTGTAATTATCTATATAAGTATATATTTATAAAAGAAAAGTAGTAAGTATATCAAATTTTAATTTTATAGCATTATCTAATCTCAAAAATGGGAAATCATAAATTTATCCTCCAGAAGGGTGTTAGCAAGGGAATCCTAAATTTGATCTGCCAGCGTTGGTACCCCGGATTGGTAGATGGTGCAGGTTCGAGACCCGCCGGACCATTTAATTTATGATTTCCCATTTTTGAGAAGTATATCAGTTATCTGATTTCCATAGTACAAGCTCTGCTTAGTTTGGGATCAGATGACCGTGTGTAGATAATGTCCCAGGATATCCGGAAGTCCAAGAGGCCTCGAAAGCTTACCATGAGTGCTTCCTGTAGTGTATTTGGATCGTTTAGGAACTTGACCTGTTGGCTGGAATGCTACTGCAGTGTAGCAGTACGTGTGCCGGTGTTCCTTCAGATTCTATACATCCTCTGCACAAGAAACTCTACCTAACATTATTCGACGTTGCAAGTGACTTAAGGTATGGTAATCACCTACCTGATCGACTGTGTGTTTGTTTGCTGACTTGCAACTTATATAAAAACTGTAATCACTGAGAATGCGCTCAAGACCTCCATGAACTTATCCCTCCTTCCCCCTTTTTTCATAGGACTACTAGGCGTCGGGAGGGTTTTCACCGCTTTGTTGTTGACATCCCATTCTGCCGTACGAAGCGCTTTGCTTCCTCCTTTATCATACGCACGGCTAAACGGTGGAACACCCTCCCGAACGACGTGTTTACAGACTCATACAACATGGGTTTATTCAAGGCTAGAGTGAACAGGCATCTTATGGGTACGCGAAGTCCATCTTCGACCACATCTTCACTTACCATCAGGTGAGATCGTGGTCAAGCGTAAACCCATTCAGCATAAAAAAAAACTTCGTATCACAGAAAATATAAACAGGTTTATAGCAACGGAAATTCTAAGGAAGACAATAAAATCGACGTATTGATGAACTGCAAACGTAACAGCGGCATAACGGCGGCATTATGATGGCGACGCGTCGTAAATACCGATGTTATAGCAGATAATATTACTCATGCGATAGGTAATAGTCCTGACTTGGCAGTAATCACAAATAACTTATTATATTTACCGCATAATAACATGTTATATTTATCAGGAAAGTTTGCGTTCAATCGTACAGGGTGCCCAAGAATTGAACTCAAGTTAATATCCTGGTACATTATTCACACACGCTCTGATGATGATCACATACAATCCCAAACTAAGCTGGCGCTGGGTGAGAATCGAACGCAAAACCTTTGGCTGGGTCTCCAACAGGCTAGTCATAGACAGATGCTCTCACCGGTCAGTAAGTCATTGGCGAGGTTAAGCAACAAGGCTCTCGGTCACTCCATAGATGGGAACCGCCAAAGTTCGAAGGGCACGTTAAGCTATCGGTCTTGTTTGTAGCCATTAGGCAACAGTCGTTAAGCCATGTCAGAGGCCTACTGGGCGGCTAGAACAACTCTGTCAGTAGGGTAACCACTGCTCATACAACATGTAAGTAAGTTACTTAAATGTAGCACGGAGACGCTCAGAAATAAAACCACTTTGGTGGTCACCCATCTATGGACTGACCGCGAGCCTAGTTGCTTAACCTCGCCAATCACTTACCGACCGTTGATGTTCTGTCCGTAAGTGATTGGTGAAGTCATTGGGCAACAGTCGTTAAGCCATGTCAACGGTCTTGTTTTTTTTTTATTATTTATTTATATACAGACATAACAATTTTACAATTAACATTATATACTCGCCAAACTTTTACTTTTAATGGCGAGACGCGCTCGTTTTACACTTTTTTAACCTTATTTAATAATAATTTTATAATTAACCTTAATTAGACATGCAACGTTTCGGAAATATTTTATTTCTATTGACACGCACTGTGGTACTGATTGTTTTTTTTTCTTTTAATTATTATATATATATTATTTTTGGTACTGTTTTTAGAATTTTAAATACAGTCTAATCATCATCGAGCAACAAGTTCTTCAGCTTAGATTTTAACATAGTTTTACTTATTTTAGGTTCCTGTTTTAATACGTCGACTTTATTAAATATTTTGGGCACTAGATATTTTGACATTTGTACAAAGTACAATCCATTGACATAAAAGCGCTCGCAGTCAGCAATTCCACGCTGCGCACTGACCCAAAACTTTAGTTTTAATATTTAATTTGTTATAATGTTAGTTGACGAACAGCCACCAACCGAGCCGCGTTAACTCTACCACTACCATTTCACCATTACCATTTAACCATTACCATTTTTACCAGTTTAATATACAGTGTATTTTCTATACCAGTGTATTTTATTATTATTTGTTGGAGTTACGCCCAACAACATTCTTTCTCCGTAATAGTCTGATGGGCGGCTTGAACAACTCTGACACTAGGGTAACCACTGCCCATAGCCAGTGCTCATAGCCAGATGCTCTCACCGATCCGTAAGTGATTGGCGAGGTTAAGCAACTAGGCTCGCGGTCAGTCCATAGATGGGTGACCGCCAAAGTGGTTTAATTTGTGAGCGTCTCCGTGCTTCGGAGGGCACGTTAAGCTGTCGGTCCCGGTTGTACATTAGGCAACAGTCGTTAAGCCATGTCAGAGGCCTACTGGGCGGCTTGAACAACTCTGACACCAGGGTAACCACTGCCCATACGATAAGTAAGTAAGTACTGCCCATACGATAAGTAAGTAACCGGGGGGAGGGGGCGGTTACTGCCCTCTAGTGCGGTTTACTTGGCCTGAGTCCTCACTCGCCTCTATTCAGACCAGTGAAACAGAAAAGCCTCTAAGACTGTGAATGACATATAAAAAAAATCGGCCAAGTGCGAGTCGGACCATGAAGGGTTCCGTAGTAGCAAGTTTTTCAGTTCATTAAATGAAAGGTGAATTGCGGTTTACGATTTATGACGTATTAAAAAAAAACTACTTACTAGATCTCGTTCAAACCAATTTTCGTTGTTAGTTTACATGGTGATGTACATTATATTTTTTTTTTGTTTTATCATTCTCTTATTTTAGAAGTTACAGGGGGGGGGGGGGACACTCATTTTACGACTTTGGAAGTGTCTCTCGCGCAACTATTCAGTTTAGCCAAAAATTAAATTAGGAATCTCAATATGATTTTTGAAGACCTATCCATAAACATCCCACATGCATGCGTACGATAAAAAAAAAATTGAGTTTCAGTTCTATGTATGGCGACCCCTCTAAAATAATTGTTCTTTTCATATTTTTGTGTAAAAATCTTAATGCAGTTCACAGAATACATCTACTTACCAATTTTCAACAGTACAGCTCTTATAGTTTCGGAAAAAAGTGGCTGTGACATACGGACGGACAGACAGACAGACATGACGAATCTATAAGGGTTCCATTTTTTGCCATTTGGCTACGGAACCCTAAAAATGGAGGTGCCTTTAAGTTTGACGGGCCGGATGGCGTAAGTAATTGATACAGAAAAATTTAATAAATATTATGATGTGTCAACAATAATTCCTAATAATAAGATATCTGAGAAATTCCTAACAATATCTATTATTTGGTCACCGTAGCCTTGTTGGTAGTGCTCCTGCCTACGAAGCTGGTGGCCTGGGTTCGAATCCCGGTAAGTGCAGCAAATATTTGTGTGATGAGCAAAAGAGAATATTTATTTCCGAGTCATGGATGTTTTCTACGTATTTAAGTATTTATCTATCTATATAAGTATGTATATCGTCGCCTGGTACCCATAGAACAAGCTTTGCTTAGTTTGGGGCTAGGATGATCTGTGTGACATTGTCCCCAGATATTATTATTATATTATTATCTTGGAGCTATAAACAATTCCACCGCCCTGTTAGCATTGTATTCAGAAAATAAGACAAAAAGAAACCTCCCTTTGATTTATTTTTATCACGAAATGGCACAACGCATTGCTGACTTGCCGACGCACTTGTGAAACAAAAAAGGTACAAAACTCTTCCTGAATATCATCAGTTTTTATACGCAATATGGTAGTGACATCTGTATTGCTTTATACAAACTAATATTGTTTTATAAGGATTAGGGGCCAACGTTACGAAATATCTAAACCCATTGCTAAACCTCAATATTTATTTTTTATGTATCATAGGGCGAGAAACGATCAAGTGAGTCATCTGATGGTAAGTGATCACCGCCGCCCATGGACAATCGTAACACCTGAGGAGTCGTGGGTGCGTTGCCGACCTTTAAGAGTCAGCAAAAAAGTGTTGCTTACCCTCCCCCCCCCCCCCCATGAGCTCTGGCGACCTTACTCGCACTCAGAAACACAACATTAAATTATAAATGTTATTATTTAGGAATGTATTCTGTAAGTATTTCCCAAGTCGGGCTGCTCCTTGAGCTAATTAACGCTGTGCCCTACCTCTCTTGATCGATTAATACGCTTATGATTTGGCAATATAGTATAGTCATCATCATGCCAGCTAAAGTACGTCCACTGCTGGACAAAAGCCCCTCCATAAACCGGGGATATGCCATAATCGCCACGCTTTGCAGACGGGTTGGCGATCGCAGTTTGATGGTCATAGTTCACAGAAAAGCGCTGCTGCCCGATCTCTGGTAGGTATTCCCTCGGTTGATTTCTCCGCCCGCGGGATGGGATGGGGTGATGATATTCTATGCCGTCACCATACAGTATTGTAATGATATAACCTGATATTGCCATGCTATTAAATAAAACCTCTGTTGAGAGTAGAAGCTAGAAAAATATTTCATTCTTTTAGAATAGCTGGATCGACTAGGTTTTGAAGTTAGATTTGAATTTCAATTAATATTAATAGTTAAAAAAACTTGTGTGTACTTATGTACACGCGTTAGAAGTTATACTTCTTAATATACAACTTGAACATAGTTATCAGTTTTCATACCACCTAGAACTAACGTCATGCTGTTAAATTTTTTGGTGTCGGTGTGCGCGCGCATCGTAAAAATTCACTCTCATGATTTTTCTCCATCGCGCCAAAAGAAGTATAACTTCAATAAACTCGTTTTTAGCACGCACTAAAAATTACAAAATTGGATTTAAGTCACCTGTCAATTTGTTTCGTATTCCTGACAGCAAACCCTTTCATTTGATATATCATGGGAGTGGATTTCAAACAGCCAGTCCGCCATCTTGTGGAGACCGCCATATTGGATTTGTAATGACGTTTCTTAGCTAGTCATGTATTGTCATCAGAACTCAGAGCGTGTGCAAAATTTCATCCTAATCGGAGACCGGGAAGTAGGTCAAATTAAGATTCCAAGATTTTCTTACACACATAGTTAGTTATAAGTGAAGCTAATAAAAGCGTGTTAAAAAGTATTATTTTATGTTTGGCGGATGATTCATGTCAACAGTAACTAAAGTGAAGTGAAAAAAATAGTAATGTATTGTGAAAATAGTTTATTATTATCTATACGTATAATAAAATCGTAGCAAAGTCAAAACTGTACATTGAATATTTTTTTAAAGGATATCTGGGGCGTGATCTACAGTCGACATCGAAGCCAAAAATATAGTGTTTAGAATTTTTGTCAGTATGTATAGGCTACGGTCACCAAATATCAACAGGTGGCATGTCTTTGTTGACTGCCTCGTTGGTCTAGCGGTAGCGTGTTCACCCGCAGATAACGAGGTCCTGGGTTCAAATCCCGGGTCGGGCCAAAAGTGATTTTGGGACTTTTCTGTAAAAAGAAAAATTTCTCAGCATCAACCCGAAGTCTGGGAATTGGCGGTATTATACCCCCGTGCCTCGGAGAGCACGTAAAGGTGTCGGTCCTGTACCTGACCTCTTTCCGGTCGTGTCGCTAGGCGTCCCATCGGATCATGAGAGTGATGGAATAGAAAGTGCTCCTGTGTTTGCGCACACACTTGAGCACTATAATATGTCCCGCGCAGATGGCTAATCTCTGTTGAGAATGGCCGCCGTGGTCGAAATTCGGCTAGGAGGACATTATTATTTATTATTATTTTCCTTTTTGATGGATGGATATACATTAGTAGCTGCGGTCTCCTCGACTATGTTTGACGACTAGGTAGCGAGAAGACAATTCCTTTATTGGGTCATCGGTCTAATCAGTATCATTTCCTCCGCCTTGGCCGCAGTAATGCGGGTTCTGACCCACTTCGATACACATCTGCACAGGCACTGTTCAAGGCTGTAGGTTTTATTTTACTGCTCTGCTTTTTCTATAGTTGGGATGTTGCAGTGACCTAAATAAATGGGAAGAAGGGCTGGGACAATGTCACACATATCATCCTAGCCCCAAACTAAGCAAAGCTTGTACTATGGGTACCAGGCGGCGATATACATACTTATATAGATAAATAAATACTTAAATACATAGAAAACATCCATGACTCAGAAACAAATATTCGTGCTCATCACACAAATATTTGCACTTACTGGGATTCGAACCCAGGACCACCAGCTTCGTAGGCAGGACCACTAACAACTAGGCTACGGTGACCGTCAATCTGTTGTAGGCAGGACCATGACTACCAACTAGGCTACGGTGACCGTCGTCTGTTAGCTTAAAGGAGACAGAACACTACAAAATCGCTTGCAATATCTTTTAAATAGTCTGCCGGATGACATTCGGCATGAAAGCGACAAACAGAAATTTTAATTTAAGTTGGAAAAGCATCTAATAAATGTAATTTCATGCAACATGTACATATAATAAAATCGTAGAAAAGTCAAAACTGTACATTGAATATTTTTTCAAAATAATACTTGGGGCGTGATCTACAATCGATACGGAACCCAAAAATATAGTTTTTAAAATTTTTGTCTGTTTGTCTGTATGTATGTCTGGGCTAAACTCAAAAAGTACTACATGGATTAAATTCAAATTTTGCATGAATATTACTAAGAGGTCGGGTCAACATATTATTATAGGCTACATATTATCACGCTATCACCTACGGGGGAGGAGCTGTGGTAATTTATAAAGTTGAACGCGGGTAAAACCGCGGGGCTCAGCTAGTATATTATAAACTAGCTATGTCCCGCGGTTTCACCTGCATTAAAGTAGTTTTGGCGTAAAAGAGTAACAAACATACATCCATACATTATACTCGCCAACTTTCGGATTTATAATATTAGTAGGATGTGTGCCGCTAGCGATTTGGTAGTCCACGCCGAAATAGTGCGCAGATGGTAGATTTTTGAAGTTATACTTCTTTTGGCGCGATGGAGAAAAATGATGAGAGTGAATTTTTACGATGCGCGCGCACACCGACACCAAAAAATTTAACAGCATGAAGTTAGTTCTAGGTGGTATGACAGTGAATTTTTACGATGATCGTAAAAATAACAGCATGACGTTAGTTCTAGGTGGTATGAAAATTGATAAGTATGTTCAAGTTGTATATTAAGAAGTATAACTTCTAACGCGTGTACATAAGTACACACAAGTTTTTTTTTTTTTCGTACTTACTTGACACTTATCGTCATATTTTGGACAATTCACACAATATCTTTATAAATTGTAGCCTATGTGCTATTTATTTATTTAGTACAACCAGTAACTGTTACATTATTGCTAGTCTAAATACAACACTTAAAATTAAAATCAAATGCACAGTTTATTAAAGTGCCACAACATGCACAGATTCATGCCACTCGTTCTGATGTATGAGCTATATTGTTGTAAAGTTTCATTAAAATCCATTCAGTAGTTTTTTCGTGAAAGAGTAACACACATCCATCCATCCATACTTACAAACTTTCGCGTTTATAATATTAGTAGGATTACCTAGTAACTAAAGTTATAAAGTTGAAATAACACACGGTTTTGTAGGACTTATGCTTAAACTGTTAAAATATATTTGTAAAATCTATACGTATAATAAAATCGTAGGAAAGTCAAAACTGTACATTGAATATTTTTTCAAAATAATACTTAAGGCGTGATCTACAATCGATACCGAACCCAAAAATATAGTTTTTGGAATTTTTGTCTGTGTGTCTGTTTGTCTGTATGTATGTCCGGGCTAAACTCAAAAAGTACTGCATGGATTTACTTCAAATTTTGCATGAGTATTACTTAGAGGTCGGGTCAACATATAGGCTACATATTATGACGCTATCACCTACGGGGGAGGAGATGTGATAATTTGTAAAATTTAACGCGGGTAAAACCGCGGGGCACAGCTAGTAAATAATAATGAAGAAAATGTTTAAAAAAATCCTTGTACATTCATAAAAAGTATCTGGGGAATACGTGCACTTGTGTGGTGACGGAGGCGAATACCTGAATATCATCACCCCGTCGCTTCCCGTGGGGGGCGTAGAAGTCGACCCGAGGAAATATCTACCAGAGGATGGGCAGCAGCTTCCTTCTGAGTACTATGACCATCTTACTGCGATCGCCAACCCGTCCAAGCGTGGTGATTATGACATATCCTCCCAAGATGATTCTTGCACGAGGCCTGTCCAGGAGTGGAGTTCTTTTGCTGTAATGATGAAGTGCACGTTTAACCTTTTGTCTGCTGGTCTAGTTCTTGGTGATCCTGACTGCGAATCCTGAGGTCGTGGGTTCGATTCTCATCCGGGACAAATCTATGTGTGACGAATACGATGAGGTGTAAGCATAATAGGCTAACTTTTTTTTTTTTAATTTAAGCCAACGCCCGCTTAATGTAATTTAATCCTTGTGTCGCGGGGTACTTTACAAACGTATAATAGATGGACACAAATTACATCCAGACTCAGAACAATTATTTATGGGTCACACAAATAGTTGCCCGGCGCGGGACTCGAACCCGAGACACGGAGCGGCGAGGCGACTGTCTTAGTCGCCAAACGTGCAGTCAGTCAGTAACTATAAACATGAAGATGTCTTCACGGCCGAATTTCGGCCACGGCGGCCATTCTATGGAGATTAGCCAATTGCGCAGGACATATTATAGTCCAGCAGTGTGTGCGCAAACACAGGGGCACTTTCTATTCTATCACTCGCATGATCCGATGATGGGACGACTAGTGACACGACTGGAAAGAGATCAGGCACAGGACCAACGGCTTTACGTGATATCCGAGGCACGGGAGTGTAATACCGCCAACTTCCAGACTTCGGGCTGATACTGAGAAATTTCTTTTTACGGAAAAACCCCAAAATCACTTTTTGGCCCGACCCGGGATTTGAACCCAGGACCTCATTTTCTGCGGTTGAACACGCTACCACTCGAACAACGAGGCAGCCAAAAAAAGAATAACGAATACGCCGAAAGGGTAAATAAATTATTTTCATATATAATTTGAAGTCTTTGTCGTAGTATTACCACCATGGATGAAATTTAACTTGATAAGCTCTCTCTGTCATGCGTTCCCTACAAAAGTTTATCAAGAGTGACTGCGATAAAACTCCTCCACATTACACGAGGGTCAATGGAAATTGCTCCAATCAGTCTTCCTGCCTCCCTTTGTCGCGTTCATCTGATAACCGCGTTATCTGTAAGAGGTATTAGGGCAGCTACAATAGCCCTAACGCCTTCGTGGCCGAGATTATACTTACAAATAAAGCTTAGCTTCCATAGAAGAGAAGCGGCGCGAAGATTTTTTTTTGTTTTTGGAACGAAGTTCCTTATCGCGCGTTGTTAAAGGTGGCTAGACGGAAAAAAATCTTACGAAAAGTTGTCACGACACTTTTTGCAGCTGTGCGGCGTGCGCATGTTTCTCTGTCTGTCTCTCTCTCTCTCTTATAGAAAGCAAGCCAGATATTTTCAGGTAATACCTCCATCCTCCGGAAGGGTGTTAGCAAGGGAATCTTAAATTCGATCTGCCAGCGTGTATCGTTCGTAGCTTAACGCAGAGCGCCTACCCCGGATTGGTAGATGGTGCAGGTTCGAGACCCGCCGGACGATTGAATTTATGATTTTCCCATTTTTGAGATTAGATAAACGCTTTGCATTGCGAAAAATTCAATAAAATTTAAACAGATATTTTCTTTTCTATTTCGCATTTGACAGTGTGGTGTCGCGACGATTATTTTTGTTGAGTGTATACCTACAGGTTTTTTGTACATAATAAATAATAAGAAATAACTTCGTTCCATCCGGGTGTCCATTGACACCTCTCAAGTTTTTTTTACGTTGCGGAAATGCTCAAATCACACATCGGAAACTAAAACCACCACGGTAGCCAGCCTCACAGTGCTTGTAGCTGGGGTCTGGGTACTCGTGAATGAACTCGCCAGTACCTCCGCTGTACACTGTAGCCTCCGCGAGGCTCTCACCCGTGAGGAGGCGCGAATGCCTCCCCCCCTCCCCAGCATGCTCGAAAGTGTTTAGGCAACCTGAGCTACAGCAGGTTACCTCTTTCCGGGACCGCTTATAAAGAGGAGCGGAGTTCCCTTCCTCCAAACGTCAGCGATCCCACGGGAATATCTACTTTAAACCGAGCCTTGTTTGTGCAACCTAAAAATTCATGCTAGAAAAAGTAATATATCAAAGTAAACTTTTTTTTGACGGGGCGGTTGGAGTGGTTGGTAAATGCTTGCCTTTCACGCCGCATGTAGTAGGATTAATTCCCACCCAGAACAGATTTTTGTGTGCATGAACATGTCTGTTTGTCCTGAGTCTGGGTGTAATTATCTATATAAGTATGTATTTAAAAAAAGTAGTATATGTAATATATCAGTTATCTGGTTTCCATAGTACAAGCTCTGCTTAGTTTGGGATCAGATGTTAGTTGTCCCGAGATATTTATTTATTTGTTTATTAAAATTCGTATTTAAATAATATAATTAACGAGAGTGAAATTAACATTTTTATTTACAAATTTAATTGTGTGAATGCAATTATTAATTAATAATATAATTCCGATCTAGTTATTTATTCGTATCACTAGCTGTGCCCCGCGGTTTTACCCGCGTTTAACTTTATAAATTATCACAGCTCCTCACCCGTATGTGATAGCGTGATAATATGTAGCCTATATGTTGACCGACCTCTTAGTAGTATTCATGCAAACTTCAAAGTAAATCCATGCAGTACTTTTTGAGTTTAGCCCGGACATACAAACAGACAAAAATTCTAATAACTATATTTTTGGCTTCTATATCGATTGTACCGTCCCAAGCACCCTTTAAAAAATAATCAATGTACAATTTTGACTTTCCTATGATTTTATTATATGTAGTTAAAGATTATCATTTTGATTTTTCTCGTTTATTTTAAATGGCATTTGACGTCGGCGGTGACTCAAATGAAGGTTTTTTACCTCGTAGTTAAGATAATTATATTATTAACAGAAGTAAATAAATAAATAAAATAAAATAAATAAAAAAGGTTTTTATTCACGTAGACTTTTTGCTGTGTGGTGACGGCCTAAGAATATCACCACCCCCTCTCATCCCGTGGGGGGACGTAAAAGTCGTCCCGAGGGAATATATACCAGAGAACGGGCAGCAGCGTTCTCCTGAGTACCATATCCTCCTTACTGCGATCGCCAACCCGTCTGCCAAGCGTGGCGATTATGGCAAATCCCCTCAAATGATGGACACAACCAAACCGCGGCCCCCAGTCCCCGGCAGCCCTGCTATTCCCAGCCGTGGTAACAGCCGTGGTTACGGCAGGGCAGGGGGTGCTAAGAATCCCCGGCAGATTCCGCGTTACCAACACCGACGACCTCTGGCCCTGGCAACATATAACACACGTACACTGCGGTCCGACGAGAAGATAACCGAACTGGAGGAAGAATTGAGCAGGTTACATTGGGATATTGTAGGATTATCTGAAGTCCGAAGAGAGGGGGAGGACTCGATAATACTGAAATCCGGAAACCTGCTCTATTACCGGGAGGGTGACCAAATATCCCAAGGTGGTGTCGGGTTCATAGTCCACAAGTCCCTCGTGAACAACCTAGTGAAAATCGAGAGTGTGTCGACGAGGGTTGCGTACCTTATACTCAGAATCACCAAGCGGTATTCGTTGAAGGTTATACAGGTATACGCACCCACTTCGACACACTCCGACGATGAAGTAGAGGTTATGTATGAGGACATATCCAGAGCCATACATACCTCTAACTCCTATTTCACTGTGGTCATGGGGGACTTTAACGCGAAGCTGGGCAAACGATTCGGTAATGAGCTGAGAGTGGGGCAATTTGGAACTGGAGACCGGAACCCCCGGGGCCAAATGTTGGCCGACTTCATGGAGAAGGAGGGACTCTTTATGATGAATTCCTTCTTCAGGAAGCCGGATCACCGCAAATGGACCTGGGTGAGCCCCGATGGTAAAACTAAAAATGAGATAGACTTTATCTTGTCGACGAGACGACAGATGTTCAATGACGTCTCCGTGATCAATGCGGTTAAAACCGGGAGCGATCACAGACTGGTCAGAGGCTCATTAAACCTGAATGTCAAACTCCAGAGGTCCCGACTGATAAAGTCTACGCTCCGACCTTTACCTATCCACGTCCAAAACCCCGAACCATTTCAGCTCGAACTGCAAAACCGTTTCGAATGCCTAGCAGACTGCGAGGAAGTGGACTCATACTATGACAGGCTCGTAGAAGCTGTCCATACGGCTGGGTCTAAGGTCTTCAAGGCCCGTCGTACAAACAGAACTAAAAAGATCTCTGACTTTACCCTGCAACTTATGGAAGATAGACGGAAAATGGTTCTGACATCCTCAGATGATGCTACCAGATATCGGCAGCTCAACAGACAGATCTCAAAGTCTTTGACTCGCGACACGCGGCAATTTAATACAATTAGTATTAAAGAGGCTATCGAGCGGAACAAAGGCTCTAAAGTGTTCGCAAGAGCTCTGTCTGTTGGACAGAGCCAACTGACGAAGCTGAAGACTGAGGATGGTAGAATCGTCACGTCTAAACCTGAGTTGCTGGGAGAGATCGAGAAGTTCTACGGACAGTTATATACGACAACACAGCCACCTGTCAAAAGTCATGCCTCAGATCCCAGAGCACGACTAACCCGACACTACACCGAAGACATCCCGGACGTCAGCCTGTACGAGATTAGAATGGCTCTCAAACAACTCAAGAACAATAAGGCGCCTGGTGATGATGGAGTTACAGCAGAGCTTCTGAAGGCGGGTGGTACACCAATCCTACGGGCCCTTCAGAAGTTATTTAACTCCGTCATACTAGATGGTCAAACGCCACAAGCATGGCACAGAAGTGTGGTGGTGCTCTTCTTCAAAAAGGGCGACAAGACCCTATTGAAGAATTATAGACCCATCACACTGCTGAGCCATGTTTACAAGTTGTTTTCGAGGGTCGTTACGAACCGTCTCGCTCGCAGGTTTGACGACTTCCAGCCTCCCGAACAAGCCGGTTTCCGAAAAGGCTTTAGCACCATAGACCACATACATACGCTGCGGCAAGTTATACAGAAGACTGAAGAGTATAACAAGCCACTGTGCTTAGCGTTTGTGGACTATGAGAAAGCATTTGATTCTATCGAAACATGGGCCGTGCTGAGGTCTCTCATAAGGTGCCAAATTGACTACCGGTATATCGAGGTGATAAAGTGTTTGTATGAAAACGCCACTATGTCAGTGCGACTCCAGGACCAGATCTCGAAACCTATCCACTTGCAGCGAGGCGTGAGACAGGGAGATGTTATATCTCCGAAACTGTTCACCGCTGCATTGGAAGACGTCTTCAAGCTTCTGGACTGGAAAGGCTTTGGCATCAATGTCAATGGCGAGTACATCATACACCTTCGATTTGCCGATGATATCGTAGTCATGGCTGAGACCATGGAAGACCTCGGTACAATGCTCGATGACCTCAGCAGAGTCTCTCAACAAGTGGGTCTGAAAATGAACATGGATAAGACGAAAATCATGTCAAACGTCCATGTTGCACCCACTCAATTGAAAGTTGGTGACTCTGCACTCGAAGTTGTAGAGAACTATATTTACCTAGGACAGACCATCCAACTAGGTAGGTCCAACTTCGAGAAGGAGGTCAATCGTAGAATCCAACTCGGCTGGGCAGCGTTCGGGAAGCTACGTAACATCTTCTCGTCCAAAATACCGCAGTGTCTCAAGTCGAAAGTCTTCGACCAGTGTGTGTTGCCAGTGATGACATACGGAACAGAGACGTGGTCGCTCACTATGGGCCTTATTAGAAGGCTCAAGGTCACCCAAAGAGCAATGGAGAGGGCTATGCTCGGAGTTTCCCTGCGGGATCGCATCAGAAATGTCAAAATCCGCAGGCGAACCAAAGTCACCGACATAGCCCGAAGAATTGCCAAGTTGAAGTGGCAGTGGGCAGGGCACATAGCTCGTAGAGCCGACGGCCGTTGGGGCAGAAAGGTTCTCGAGTGGCGACCACGAACCGGAAGACGCAGCGTGGGCAGGCCCCCTACAAGATGGACCGATGATCTTGTGCGGGTCGCTGGAAAATGCTGGATGCGAATAGCACAAGACCGGCAATTGTGGAGATCTTTGGGGGAGGCCTTTGTCCAGCAGTGGACGTCTTTCGGCTGATATGATGATGATGAGACTTTTAAAAAGCGCTTGTAACTAGTCAGAACATGTTTGTAGTAATATAAATGTACACATTATTATTTCTAGTTACATAGATATTTAGGTACACATTGTATTGATTGTATGAAAACATAATATTAACAAACCCCTCATTTTGTATTGTTTCAGGCGGATGGGCGTCATCAAACTCCCAAAATCCCGTCGTCTCGACCCTCCCCTGATCTCGCCGCAGGTAACGCCTTTTAATTGTATATGTCGTAATTAAAAACCAACCAAAAGCGAGTCAGACTCGCGCACGAAGGGTTCCGTACCGATATCTATAAAAACGAGCAAAAAATTCACGTTTGTTCTATGGGAGCCCCTTTAAATATTTATTGGAACGAAGTTCCCTATCGCGCGTTGTGAAAGGGGGCTCGACGGAAAAAATTCTTACGAAAAGTGGTCGCGACATGCGCATGCGCATGTTTCTCTCTCTCTCTCTCTTATAGAAAGCAAGCCAGATATTTTCATTTCTATTACGCATTGAACAGTGTGGTGTCGCGACGATTATTTTTGTTGAGTGTATACAGGTTTTTTGTACATAATAAGAAATAACTTCCTTCCATCCGGGTGTCCCTTGATACCTCTAAAGTGTTTTTATTTACAGGCAACAGAAATACATCATCTGTGAAAATTTCAACTGTCTAACTATCACGAATAATGAGATACAACCTGGTGACAGTCGGACAGACAGAGAGACAGCGAAGTCTTAGTAATACGGTCCCGTTTTACCCTTTAGGTATGGAACCCTAAAAATGAGACTAATATGTGTAATGGGAGCTAAATCATCATGTCAGCTGAAGGCTTCCACTGCTAATGTCCTCCAGCCGAACTTAGGCTACGGCGGCCAATCACAATGGAGCCTAGCCGTTTGTGTGACATATTATAGTGCACCAGTGTCTGCGCATTCACGGGGGTACTTACTTTTCCATCACTCTCATGATCTGATGGGACTAGCGACACGACTGGAAATAGGTCAGGCACAGGACGGACGGCTTTACGTGCTTTCCGAGGCACGGGGTTATAATTGTGAGAAATTTTCTTAAAAGAAAAATTCCTAGGCACCGTAGCCTAGTTGGTAGTGCTCCTGCCTACGAAGCTGGTGGTCCTGGGTTCGAATCCCGGTAAGTGCAAATATTTGAGTGATGAAGTGTGTATTATATTTTATACTTTTAAATTTTCTTTTTATTGTATCTATTCTTAAGTATCTATAGTTTATATAAAGCAAAAACTGATTTGCACATCTGTGACTCACCATGGTAGGTAGCTGAAAATCAGCGTTGCCGTTGGGCTCTGGCTGTAACGGTGTGCTGAGCTGCCTACCAATTGAACACATAACACATTGAATACATATTAATTATTCCTTGTTATTTGTTTCTTTTTAATGATTTTTTTAATCACGTTTAGTTTTATGGTAGTATGTAAGTAAATATAAGATTTGTACAAACTTTATTTCAATATGTGTGTGTATGTATGTGTTCAATAAAAACATTTTCTTTCTTTCTTTCTAGGAATACAATCAAAATTAATTCAAATATCATTTAGACACGTCACTTATTTGTCCTCTCCAGTTTGGTTTGAGTCATTTTCATTCATAGAATTTACATTAAATTATAGTTAATAGTCATCTCCAGAATAAAAACATCTGTCGCACAGCCAATTATAAAGTTCATTGTTAAATTTAGTGTTAGTTAGGTTTTTTTGTAGTTTGCCTGGTAGTCTACTATATAAAAATAAGTCGGGTTTTCCTTCCTGGCGCTATAACTCCAGAACGCACGAACCGATTTCCACGGTTTTGCATTCGTTGGAAAGGTCTCGGGCTCCGTGAGGTTTATAGCAAAGAAAATTTATAAAATTTAACGCGGGTAACACCGCGGGGCACAGCTAGTTTATTATAGATTCTTACTGCCATGTAACCTGTGGTGGGTGGACAGTTAGATTCAGCCCTGGTTGGTAGGTTCACCGAGCTACATGTTGTTAAGGTTCGGTGAGTCTGCCCATGTAGTATGAATTCATTATGTATGTTACCGGCCAAACCCGATTTCAGGACAAACTAGTTTGGCCTAGGATAAACTAGTTCTTCCTATATGCGATACGATTAACTAGTATAGCCTAGTCCAAACTAATATATCCTAAGCCCGACAGGATAAACCAGTTTAGCCTAGGCCAAACTAGTTGATCCTGATATAAATACGAACACTCTAGGATGCACTAGTACGGCTTGGTATAAATATTACAGTATATCTAGAAAGTCAAAATAAATAGATAAACTGAATAGAATACGCCATAATTGTAAAAATAACTGAGATATGATTATTGCTTCTATTCTGGGACTGTCGAATAGCCCGATCTGCAGGACCTGTGGGGAAGAAAATGAAACAATGCTGCATATAATATGCAAATGCGATGCATTGGCGAGACACAGAATGGCAATCCTGGGGCTGGCATATCCAGAACCAGGTGACTACAAGGATCTACCTCTAAGAAGCGTACTGGATTATGTGCATACCTCATTCAGGGCTCTAGGGATAGAATAAAACCAGTGGGGGATAGTACAAAAGATCCTGAAGGGTCGAAGTGCTGTACGCAAGTACACCCCAAAACAAGATAAGATAAGATTACTTCTATTCAAAAAACTCTAATTATTTGTTATAGTATGATTGTTTGTATTAGCGATTATCCATAACTTGTAACAACGAATTTATCAATTTATTTTCACTTTCTAGATATACTATGTATAATGTTTAGATTAGGTATGATTGTTTGTATTAACAATAGTCCAATTTTTCCAATTAAGTATGGAGAATTTATTCAGTTTATCTATTTATTTGGACTTTCTAGATATACTATAATATTTATACCAGGCCGTACTAGTGTATCCTAGAGTGTTCGTATTTATATCAGGATCAACTAGTTTGGCCTAGGCTAAACTAGTTTATCCTGACACATTAGTCCGGACTAGGCTATACTAGTTAATCCTATCGCTTATAGGAAGAACTAGTTTATCCTAGGCCAAACTAGTTTGTCCTGAAATCGGGTTTGGCCGGTAACATGTATACTAACATAGCAACAACAGCATTCTGGCCATGATCGCAGGCAGATTTGACTGCCTATACATGAATCACTGCTGCGCTCTTTCTCACGGAATGGGGCATCAGTGATTCATGTATTCCACTTAACAAAATCTTAGCTATATTTTTACTAACATAGAATAATTGAGTCTTTGGTTACTTTAATAAATAATTTTATTATTATTATTATAGCCTGTACCTGTAAGTTGATGATGTCCTCCCGACCGAATTTCGGCCACGGCGGCCAGTCTTAATGGAGACTAGCCAATTGCGCAGGACATATTATAGTGCACAAGTGTGTGCGCAAACACAGGGGCACTTTCTATTCCATCACTCTCATGATCCGATGGGACGCCTAGCGACACGACCGGAAAGAGTTCAGGTACAGGACCGACGGCTTTACGTGCTCTCCGAGGCACGGGGTTTAATACCGCCAACTTCCAGACTTCGGGCTGATACTGAGAAATTTATTTTTACTACTACTTTTTGAAAAATCCCAAAATCACTTTTTGGCCCGACCCGGGATTTGAACCCAGGACCTCATTATCTGCGGTTGAACACGCTACCGCTAGACCAACGAGGCAGTCAAAGTCTGTAAGTTATATTGTTACTGACACTGTGGATCTGCTGGTCTGAAAATAAATGATTTTTATTTTTTATATTTATTTTATTTGAATTAATAACAGTTTTTATCACAATTAAGCTTCAGCCTATTTCGTGGTTCAATGCTTTTTGAAATACTTTCCTTTTCAATAGCGCGTTTCTTTCTGTCTTTTTCGAAAAGCTCAGAGGCAACGTGAGCTATTTGTGGTTCTGAAATAATGTTCGGCAGGAGTCTGTCCACTTAAGATTAAAAATGGATCTCAAACATTTAATTGCACTATGAAGATATGTGACAAGATATGTTTCTCTTAAGATTTCTCATAAGAACTTTACAGCTCGCTTGAATGTCATGTAATAATAATGTCCTCCTAGCCGAATTTCGGCCACGGCGGCCAGTCTGAATAGAGATTAGCCATCTGCGCGGGACATATTATAGTGCTCAAGTGTGTGCGCAAACACAGGTGCACTTTCTATTCCATCACATCTGATGGGACGCCTAGCGACATGACCGAAAAGAGGTCAAGTACAGGACCGATGGCTTTACGTGCTCTCCGAGGCACGGGGGTATAATACCGCCAACTCCCAGACTTCGGGCTGATGCTGAGAAATTTTTCTTTTTACAGAAAAGTCCCAAAATCACTTTTGGCCCGACCCGGGATTTGAACCCAGGACCTCGTATTCTGCGGGTGAACACGCTACCACTAGATGACATATTATGCATGCATAAATTAACCTGGTGTAACCAGGTTAATTTATGCATGCCGATGGGGAAGAAAGGTTCTCGAGTGGCGACCACGAACCGGAAGACGCAGCGTGGGCAGGCCCCCTACAAGATGGACCGATGATTTTGTGCGGGTCGCTGGAAACTGCTGGATGCGAATAGCGCAAGACCGGCAATTGTGGAGATCTTTGGGGGAGGCCTTTGTCCAGCAGTGGACGTCTTTCGGCTGATATGATGATGATTATTATTTTATTTTAAATGTATGTCAAGCTCTGACACTGGAATCACACTAATATTATAAAGGCGAAGGTTTGTGAGTGTGTATGTTTGTATCTCTTTCACGCAAAAACTGCCGAACGGATTTTGGTGAAACTTTGTAGTTATATAGCTTATATATTTGAATAACATATAGGCTATAATTTACAAAGTAAACGTGGGTAAAACCGCGGGGAAGAGCTAGTAAACAACAAAAATAAAACATAGAGAAAATCCCAGCTACAGAGACAGCTATTTAATTTTACCCTTGTTAAAACCTATAATGAAATCCACAACTGCAGGGGCGTTTAATGTTATAACGTCACCACAATTTATTTATTTTCCATTCTTTGTCGCGAAACGGCCGGCTTACAGAAACTTTGCGTGAAATTTCAACCAATAAATTATGGCGAATAAAAGGACTGTTGTGGAGAATTTGTTGAGCTGAGTTTGTAAAATAGCCTTAATTTAAATTTGGTTAATTGTGGTGTGCTTGGAATAAACTTGGTCTTACGATTACGATCTAACGGAGTACCATGTATAATCTCTAAAATTAAAATCCTCTTCGGCGAGGGGGGAATGATCAGTGTTGTCATGTGGATCACAAGTGTCATAAGCACAGTAGCCATATATATATATATATATATTTATATACATGGCGTTTGCGTCTGTTACAGACGATTTACGGCGCATTGTCTGAGAGACATTTCTTATGGTGGCTAAACAAACCGATGCGAGAGCGACAAAGCCTGCCGCACGCCTGACAAGAGAAGTTTGCGGTGGTTGGTGCCGAGCCGCTTTCATGTCGCTTCTGTCACTTATCAGCAAGTACTCCGAACCAGGCCTCATCAGTCATCACAGATCTTACGACCCTCCACTACACGTTTGCGCCATTCAACTCTATTTTCAGCGAGTTTTCCCCAGCTACAGTGGTCAATTTTAAAAGCGGCCATATCCCGCTTGGTCAGTCTTTGAAGCGAAGCAGAGCCATATACAATAGTTAACTTGACGACTCTTCTGAAATTATTATTTTTTTATTTACAAATTTCAGAACTGTTGGTTGTGTCTCAAAATGATTAATGTCATTGTTATTTTAACGTTTTTTTTTTTTTTTTCTAATATATTAAACCTAAAATATATTGTTTTACCTGCTTAATAATTTCAGTAAGTGGACCAAATTTCGTGTATATGCCCCATTGAGTATGTTTCGCCGGAGCGTCTCAACTAGGTCGTGTTGAAACCGGTAGTAGAGACACCCGCTGTGTTTGTTTCGCTGAGTCTTCTCAGTTGGGGCGAATTGGATCCGGTGGTAGCCTTAAAGCGCGACCGTCGTTATAAACACAAGGTCCGCCATAGTAATAACATTTAATTCGTACCTTAATATAGACAGAACCATTCAGACAATATGTAGTAATAATATAGCTAAATTTTTAAATTTTGATAGTTAAACGTACACATGATCCTTGACAAGAACTTAATATAAGCTAGCTAAATATCACTACTATTATAAAATAAATCCTATTGTATTTTTTTTAATACAATCCGCGTATCTAACAATATTTTATAATTATAAATTAATTAATTATATGTTACTACAAACATGTTCTGATTATTTACAAGCGCTTTTTTAAAGTCTACATAAATAAAAACCTTTTTTATTATTTTTATTTAATTATTTTGTATGCCATATCCAATTAGCCCCTGCTCATAAGATGTTGTAAACTATCTCTTAATTTTCTCTTAAAGTTAAATTTATTGTATGTGTTAATCACACTAATATTATAAAGACGAAAGTTTGTGAGTGTGTGAGTGTGTATGTTTGTTACTTCTTCACGTCCAAACGGCTGGAGTGATTTTAATAAAATTTGGTATGGAGTTAGGTGATACCCTAGATTAACTCATAGGCTATAATTTATAAAGTTTAACGCGGGTATAACCGTGGGACACAGCTAGTCATTTATATTTATACTCAGTATCTATGTCCGTTTTATTTCTTAAGATTCTTCTATTCAATATTAAATTATGTATTCGTTTTACTATTTCTTTCTAAACACCACTTTGGGCCTGCCTATACTTTCTTCAGCATTAGGTCTAATTATATATTTTATATTGCACCATTTTCGTTCTTTATTAGAAGACCAGTTTATGTTATTTTGTCAGATGTAATTCTAAAAATAAAAAAATCACAAACTGGGACTGTCGAATAGCCCGATCTGCAGGACCTGTAGGGAAGAAAATGAAACAATGCTGCATATAATATGCAAATGCGATGCATTGGCAAGACACAGAATGGCCATCCTGGGGCTGGCATATCCAGAACCAGGAGACTACAAGGATCTACCCCTAAGAAGCGTACTGGATTATGTGAAGACTGCATTCCGTGCTCTAGGGATAGAATAAAAACCAGTGGGGGATAGTACAAAAGATCCTGAAGGGTCGAATTGCTGTACGCAAGTACACCCCATCAAAGATAGGATAAGATATTAATGAAAGTTCTCCGAGCTAGGGGTTTTTAAATGATGCTGATCGATTATTTATCATAGGTACATAATATGAACAGGCATATGATAAATTAGTTAATATGTATTATTATAAGTATGGTACAGCTAGTACCTTTTAGGAAATTTGCTATGTTACATGTTATGTACCCACACTTGTTAACTACCCCCATCTCTGTAACGCCTTTCTTCTTTCACTACCTAGGTTCCCTGGAAGAGTTCACACCCTGTGGTGATAAGGTCGCCATTTGTTCTGTGATAATTTGTATTTGTCAGTTTGTACTGTTTCTTGAGGTGTACAATAAAGAGTTTTATCTATCTATATTTTCGATTCTATATTTACAAAATCATGACTCCTGATGTCATCCTCTTTTAGCAAGAAGTATTAAATATTTCCTCCAATTGAAACAAAGCTTGAAAAGCACTATCACAAACTATTTTTAAATTTCAAATCGCAAGATTTAGCAGATGCTAAGATATACCACTGTGTCAGACGGATGGCTCAGTCGCACAAAAGGGTCCTTATACCCATTTTGATATGGAAATACCGTCTTTGGAATTCTTGCAGACTTTGTGCACGTCCCACTAGTAGAGAGCATTCCACGAACGAGCACTTTGTACCAAGAAAGATTTGTCGAGAAAATTAATAGAATGCGCTGGCATTTTTAGCTTGAGGTTTTCCGACTAATCTCAGGAATCTTGAATATGACTCATGTAGGAATGAAAATCGATTTTTGAGATTATTGTTCTATGATAGTTTGGCTTCTAGGACCTGTAAGTTGCGACAATGCGCCCGGGAGTCAGTTACAATCACCGGTCCGTAAGATCCTATTTATATGGTCAGTCTATATGGGGCTTATTTCCAGAGCACCTCCTTGCTGGGGAGGGCACGTAAAGCTATTGATATCGATTATAGTCATAAGACAACAGTCATTAAGGCAGCAGTCATCACTTACCACAAGGTAACACGCTTGATGGTTCATCTTGGTATATTAAAAGAAAATCAGAGGCCAACGGGGCAGGAACCAATGCCCAGAAAATATATGTATAACAAGCACCAAGCTTGAAGAACATAATATTATATTCTTATGATTGTTTGGCCTAGGATTGATATGTAGACTGGGTTACTAAACATTGTAATAAATCGAAATAAAGAACTTTGAAAAACAAAAAACAATGCCCAGAAAAAAGCCAAGGTGAAGTAAAGTATAATACGCAAAGACGCGGGTCGCTAATCTGATTCAATATCACATGTCATCGAATCAAATACGTGGGCTATTGGGTTAATATGTTTGCTTTTTCTCATATATATTACTAGCTATGCCCCGCGGTTTTACCCGCGTTAAAGTTAATAAATTATCACAACTCCTCCCCCGTAGGTAATAGCGTGATAATATATGTTGACCCGTACCTTAGTAAAATACATGCATAATTTGAAGTAAATCAATGCAGAACTTTTCGAGTTTAGCCCGGACATATTATATACAGACAAACAGATACACAGACAAAAATTCTAAAAACAATATTTTTGGCTTCGATGTCGATTGTAGATCACGCGTGAAGTATCCTTTTAAAAAAATATTCAATGTACAGTTTTGACTTTCCTACGATTTTATTATATGTATAGATGACGTGTTGCGGTATGACATTCTCGAGTTTATTAGAACAATAAAGGTTAGTCGCGTTAATACCTGTAAACAATGTTATATAATTATTAGAAATTCTTGAGAATTTCTTTACAATCTGACGATAATAAGAATTGCCGAGTGAACGAAGCGAACGCAACCAATTAAATATCGATCTCTCTGTCATGATAAGCCAAGCGCGGTGTCTACGGCATATTTCTCCAAATGGTAACGCTATAGAAACCTTTGGTGGAGCTTATGTCGAGCAGAGGATATAATTTATTACAGTCTAGGGGTGTCTAGCAGGGGGTAGCAACTGTCATAAGTGTCCGGCAATGGATGAATTTTAATTTTTTTTTTGAAGTTATACTTCTTTTGGCGCGATGGAAAAAATGATGAGAGTGAATTTTTACGATGCGCGCGCACACCGACACCAAAAAATTTAACAGCATGACGTTAGTTCTAGGTGGTATGAAAATTGATAACTATGTTCAAGTTGTATATTAAGAAGTATAACTTCTAACGCGTGTACATAAGTACACATAAGTTTTTTTTTTTTTTTTTTTTTTTTTTACTTTATTGTGACGTAAAACAGTTACACATTCCAATAGACCGACGCGCTCGCAGGATAATCGATGACAGAGACCTAACAAATAAAAAGCTGCAAAGCTTGGATCATAGGGATCATCAGGTTGCAAGCTTATCGGTTTTCTATAGGCTATTTCATGGAGAATGCGCTCGAGACCTCCATGAACTTATCCCTCCTTCCCCTTTTTTTCATCGGACTACTAGGCGTCGGGAGGGTTTTCACCGCTTTGTTGTTGACATCCCATTCTGCCGTACGAAGCGCTTTGCTTCCTCCTTTATCATACGCACGGCTAAGCTGTGGAACACCCTCCCGAACGACGTGTTTCCAGACTCATACAACATGGGTTTATTCAAGGCTAGAGTGAACAGGCATCTTATGGGTACGCGCAGTCCATCTTCGACCACATCTTCACTTACTATCAGGTGAGATCGTGGTCAAGCGTAAACCCATTCAGCATAAAATAAAAATAAGGTATAGTTAAATTATTACAATATAAATTTTAAGAATAGGTAAACGTGTAACCCACACCAATGTCCGCGAAGTAATGTTAAAAATAGGTAGTAATAAATGCGCGCATTAATTCAGCAGAGAAGTATGTAGGTACTAGTGAGGCGGTATTAACTATAACTATTTTAGTAGTTCAATAGCCATTTTTTGAACTTAAAGTGCGAAAGTGCAAAAATGTCCAAATCGTGGAAATGTGTGTTATTTATTTATTTATTAGGTCAACCAACGATCGCTTACACAATTCATAACATATTGTACAGACATATTTAGGTATTTTCTTTGTGCAACAACCAGTTATAGGCTGATACCACATGCAATAATATAAAGAATAGATATGTGAACACAAAACAAAGAGATATTAGCTAACAAACGACTTTTACAATACATTAAAATTAAATCCTAGAGATACAATTATAAAAATTAATAATAATATTGTACAAAAAAGCAATTCTAATTATAGGTGAAACAGATACATTTAATTAACTAATATATAATTAGTATTAAATCAATTTTGAGAATAACACTGCGAAATTTCAAATAAATGCAGATTACAAAATAACTAAGGAGTTAACTATGGCTATTTACTATCTAGAAAAACGAAAAGTACGAAAATGTCTGTGTGTTTTTACAATATATTCTAATTATTAAGATAATATATTATATAATTATGACTAACAATATACTAATAAAATAAAAAAAAATCTGGGATAAACTTGAAATATTAACTAAGAATAACAGGTAAATAAGAACTAACCAACAAATAAGTAAAAACAAACAGGATTTTGGTGCATTATATGTTGTACGTGTTGGTACCGAGATGTTGTTTTATAATGTTATAAAATACGGCAGTTGTGTTATGGTGAATGTCTGTCATGTCGCTGCAATTGTTTATAATTTTACACATTGTAGGGATTGGTGAGTTTGCGCCTAGAACTGTTCTACGTAGAGGTGGACATAGTGGCGTTATGGCATTTTGGGGTATCCGGGAGGGTACTCTAAATCTAATTAGTTTTAGCAGATATGGGCAGTCAATTTTATTATTTAGTAGTTTAAAAATAAACAGGGCATCCGAGATATCTCTGCGTATTTCTAAGGGTAGTAATTTAAAGAAATAGAGGCGATGTTTGTATGATAATAGCTCCTTTGTTTTCCCTTGCGAGAAAGCCAAGTGCCATAGAAATCTTTTTTGAATCCTTTCAATACGTAATATATGTATTGCGTAGTGTGGTCTCCATACAGAACTACAGTAATCTAAAACGCTACGGACGAAATTATTGTATAATAGGATTTTTGTGGTACTTTTCTTAAATCCTCTAGAGTTCCTTATCACGAAGCCCAACATTTTTGATGCCTTTTTTGTAATATTGTCTATATGGGGTATGAACGTTAGTTTCCTATCAAACCAGACTCCTAAGTCTTTGATTAAATCTACTTCTTGAATTTTTTGATTATCATTAAAGTAATCAGATCCGGTTAGTTGTGATTTCCGGGAAAATTTTATGTGGAAGCACTTAGTGGTGTTAAATTTCATATTATTGTCTGAACACCATTTTATTAACCGGTTTAAGTCTTGTTGTAGTAGATTTGTGTCGTCAGGTGTATTTATTGTTCTTAAGATTTTAAGGTCGTCTGCGTATAAGTAGCATTCAGAGTGCAAAAAACATTGAGGGAGATCGTTAATAAATATATTAAACAATATAGGGGCCAAATGCGAACCCTGTGGGGCACCGGATGTTATGAGGTGGCTGTCAGATGTAAAACCATTTACCACTACATTATATTCTCTTTTAGTTAAGTAGGATTTAATCCATTGCAAGAAAGATCCGGTGATGCCGTATGCTGCCAATTTATCAATTAGGACGGAATGAGGCATCTTGTCGAAGGCCTTGCTAAAGTCAGCATACAACACATCAACCTGTTTATTTGAATCAACTGAACATATGAATGTTTCAGAAAAAGATAACAAATTCGAAGTAGTCGATCTGGACGGTACAAAACCATGTTGATGATCACTGAGGTACTTTTTGAAATGGTGTTGGACGTGAGGGCATATTAGTGCTTCAAATACCTTCGCAAAGGTAGAGAGAATTGTAATTGGTCTGTAGTTAGCGATAACATCTTTTCTATCCGATTTGTGTACAGGAACGACTTTGGACATTTCCATTCCGAAGGGAAAATACCCGTAGCCAATGATTTTTTGTAAATATGTAATAATGGTGTAACTAAATTAGGAGCACACTTTGCGATAAAAAAACGGTGGGATTCCATCAGTGCCGGCCCCCTTTGTTACGTCTAGTGATAATAATTTTTTAAGTAAGTGTTGTCTATCTATTGTTGGATGCGTTAAGCACTGACTGTTGCTTCTTAAGATATGCATGAAGTTTGAGTTTTGTTTATATTCTCTGTCATCGCTGTTACTAAACGCTGATTGGAAGTGATTAGCAAATAAGTTACAAATTAATGGACCGTTAGATGTAGTTCTCTGTCCGTCTGTCATTGTTAATGGATATGCACTGGAACCACCTCTTTTAGACTTTATGTGTGACCAAAATAATTTAGGATTCTTCTTTAATTCTGTCTCTATGTTATCCATGTAATTATTATATAATTCCTTAGCCGTATGCTGACAATTTTTGGTTATTATTGTAAGTTCATACTTGTCTAAGGGGTTTTTATATTTTTTAAAACGTAACCTTAATTTATTCTTTTCTTTTAATGATCTTATAATTACTTTGTTAAACCATGGAGGATAGTAGTTAGATTTTGGTTTACAAAATGGTACGTGTATATTTATAGCAGTCCTTAGAACATCATAAAATGCCTTTAACATGCTATTAACATCAATACGTTTCCACAATGCGCCGGAGAGGCACCCGTGCACCAGCGTGAGTTCTGCACCGCGCGGTGTGGAACAGCCGGGGCACGCGTGCCTCTCGACGCATTACAGTTCTAGGTACAACATAACATAAGTTATATTGTATGTATGTATGGACGAGATTCCTAAAGTAATCCCGAAGAAAATATAAAAATAATTGAGCTTTATACTTTAACGTATTTTAGGTACTATTTTATGCACCTTAACTACCTATTATCTGCCAAAGTAACCATAGCCCAAACTCCATAGTCACTGATCGTTCTTACCTGTATAGAGGACATGCACATTAAAACTTTCAGCTTTTTGGCGGTCACCGTAGCCTAGTAGGTAGTAGTTGGTAGTGCTCCTGCCTACGAAGCTGGTGGTCCTGGGTTCGAATCCCGGTAAGTGCAAATATTTGTGTGATGAGCACGAATATTTGTTTCTGAGTCATGGATGTTTTCTATGTATATATATTTATCTATCTATATAAGTATGTATATCGTCGCCTGGTACCCATAGTACAAGCTTTGCTTAGTTTGGGGCTAGGATGATCTGTGTGACATTGTCCCTATATATTATTATTATTATTTTTTAAAATAACTAAAGCCTGGCTGTCGTGGGCTCTATCTATGTGGTACTTACTGAGGTAGTTTGAACAGAGTCATAGTGCAGTCAGTGCAATGAGTGCTGTTGGTTCCCAGGTGCAGACGGCAGCATGACAGTGGCTCGTGGCGATGGCTCCCCCGAGCGGCTCGGCGGCGCGTTGCGGAGGCTGCACTACAAGGCTACCCGGCGCGCGCACTCCGCCGCCGCACGCCATCACAACACCAGCACGCCGCCCAAGGTACCCTAAAAACATACCCTGAACCTACTGAACATTAATATTATGTTAGCTGTTTAAGCGTGAAGTTTTATAAAGAGAGGTAGGGCACATCGTTCATTCGCTCAAAGAGCAGTCCGACTGGGGAAGTATGTACCTCCACCTTACAGAAAACATTTATTTTTATTTTAGTTTAAACTTTATGCACAACAATGTACAAAGGCGGACTTAATGCCGAAGGCATTCTCTGCCAGTCAACCTTGGGGTGATGCAGAGATTACATGGTAGGTGCACCAAGAGCTTAAAGAGTAAAACTGAGAGTAAAAATGTAGATACTTCATACAATTACATAAAATACACAATACCTATATAATAATATACTAATATATATCCATATATATTATACATAATATACATAAAAATAATGGGTACACTACATTAATACGAAAAACTTTATTCCGACAGTCACAAATACGAATTTCAAAATACCGATTTCCATCATTCCGAATGGTTCAAAAATCCGAATTTCCAAAATTCGAAAAAGTCCAACATTCCTTAATAATAACATTAATAACTTTAATGTTGTGTATTGGCGTACATTGGGGTCAGCAACACTTGTTTGCTGACTCTTAAAGGCCGGCAACGTATTCGCGACTTATCTGGTTATTATATATTGTTGTTATATATGCGTTATTTTTTACTTGCTGCATTGAGCGAAATAATGACTCCTTCAATGTTATAAAAGAATCCCGTGATTTATATTTACTTAATACGTTTTTGACGTCCTGTTTGTGAATGTACACAGTATTTTAAGTGAAACTTTACTTGTGTAGAAATAAATTTTAGGCAATGCACATTTTAAGTAAGTATTGTAATATTACCTGCCCTCCTATAAAATAAAACCTCTTTTGCGAACATTAAACTATATTTTTTTATGAACTCAAATTCTATTGTAACTTTCAAACCAGCTATTTTACAAAAATCACTAGAGTTTTCGGTCATCTTTGTAAAATAGCTGGTTTGAAAGTTACAATAGAATTTGGGTTCATAAAAAAATATAATTTAATGTTTGAGTGATGATTGTCAGGAGTTACCAAAAGTGAAATGCTAAAGAATATATTGTGAGAACTAGTTAATTATTATTAAATAAAATACGTGATTAGTGATTTAATTTATTATTACTTTATCAGCGTACATAAATATATTCCGTAATTAGAGCAATCATTCTAATTTTTACGTCTGTCATTTACATACATTAAATAAATTCTAACTATTAACAAATATTAGAGAATAAATAGGTACCTATAGGCGCAATAACGTCAGATTCAAATCCTAACTATTAATAACTTCCATTCGTTCAATAAACCCAAAAATAAATTGGTAGGCACATGTAAACGTGATGGAATATGATCGATTGGGCAAACGATTAGTTCGGAAACACGTGCGTATGATGGGAACCGATACGCATTAGGGCCGACATATGTAAGAGTATTAAAATACTGTGCTAATAAACGAGCAATATTCGTAGTACTCGTATATGCAAATACTATTAAGGAACATGATGTTTCAGAGATGGTGTGGGTATAAGTTTTCAAACTTAAGAAACGTGTTACGACGGCTTAAGGTTATAGCACACATACAATAATAATATCCTGGGACATTATTTACACACGGCCATCTGGTCCCAAACTAAGCAGCGCTTGTACTATGGAAACCAGATAGCTGGTATACTACATATACCACTTATTTTGTAAAAACATACCTAAGTAGATAATTACACCCAGACTCGGAACAAACAGACATGTTCATGCACATACATATCTGTCCTGGGTGGGAATTCAACCCACGACCTCCGACGTGAAAAGCAAGCATTTGCCAACCACGCCAACAGGCCCGTCACTCGGCAACGGATCATATCTGTATCAACTCGAGCCGTTCAGTATTTTTTTATGAAACTCCCTACTGTAATGCACGCTAATCGGAATCGTAACGTAAATGACTCGCGTCGGCATAAGTTCACGCGGTGCGGCGCGCGGCCGCCCGGTGCTTGGTCAGCCAATAGTCCCCGCGCTTACGGCTCGTCGTTCACCCGCTTATGCCTCTTCGTCGCCGCGCTTGCGTCTGTTCGTTCGTCCCTGCCATTCTCGCTCCTTACACGACCCGTCACCCAGTTCAACCAGCGGCTCAAACAGTCGGCTATCCGTAAGCGCGGCGTCGGCTAGGTGTAGTCAAGGTGTCACCTAGCCGTAGCCGAGATGGCGTATCCCTGCTGCTGATCCTTTAAGTGCAGTCATATGTCTGCACAATAAAAGCTCACGCCGTTTAAGAAAACAAATCTTCAAACTGAAGAATCAAAGTTCAACCTTAAACTCAGTGCTGTTCATAATATCAGCCGAAAGATGTCCACTGCTGGACAAAGGCCTCCCCCAAAGATCTCCACGATTGCCGATCTTGTGCTATTCGCATCCAGCAGTTTCCAGCGACCCGCACAAGATCATCGGTCCATCTTGTAGGGGGCCTGCTCACGCTGCGTCTTCCGGCTCGTGGTCGCCACTCGAGAACCTTTCTGCCCCAACGGCCGTCGGATCTACGAGCTATGTGCCCCGCCCACTGCCACTTTAGTTTTGCAATTCTTCAGGCTATGTCGGTGACTTTGGTTCGCCTGCGGATTTCGACATTTCTGATTCGATCCCGCAGGGAAACTCCGAGCATAGCCCTCTCCATTGCTCTTTGGGTGACCTTGAGCCTTCTAATAAGGCCCATAGTGAGCGACCACGTCTCTGTTCCGTATGTCATCACTGGCAACACACACTGGTCGAAGACTTTCGACTTGAGACACTGCGGTATTTTGGACGAGAAGATGTTACGTAGCTTCCCGAACGCTGCCCAGCCGAGTTGGATTCTACGATTGACCTCCTTCTCGAAGTTGGATCTACCTAGTTGGATGGTCTGTCCTAGGTAAATATAGTTCTCTACAACTTCGAGTGCAGAGTCACCAACTTTAAATTGAGTGGGTGCAACATGGACGTTTGACATGATTTTCGTCTTATCTATGTTCATTTTCAGACCCATTTGTTGAGAGACTCTGCTGAGGTCATCGCGCATTGTACCGAGGTCTTCCATGGTCTCAGCCATGACTACTATATCATCGGCAAATCGAAGGTGAGTGATGTACTCG
This sequence comes from Pseudoips prasinana, assembly GCA_951640165.1. Classification (NCBI taxonomy): domain Eukaryota; kingdom Metazoa; phylum Arthropoda; class Insecta; order Lepidoptera; family Nolidae; genus Pseudoips; species Pseudoips prasinana. The sequence goes on along the minus strand of OX621254.1, from coordinate 32,516,924 downwards.
CCATTGACATTGATGCCAAAGCCTTTCCAGTCCAGAAGCTTGAAGACGTCTTCCAATGCAGCGGTGAACAGTTTCGGAGATATAACATCTCCCTGTCTCACGCCTCGCTGCAAGTGGATAGGTTTCGAGATCTGGTCCTGGAGTCACACTGACATAGTGGCGTTTTCATATAAACACTTCATCACCTCGATATACCGGTAGTCAATTTGGCACCATATGAGAGACCTCAGCACGGCCCATGTTTCGATAGAATCGAAGGCTTTCTCATAGTCCACAAACGCTAAGCACAGTGGCTTGTTATACTCTTCGGTCTTCTGTATAACTTGCCGCAGCGTATGTATGTGGTCTATGGTGCTAAAGCCTTTTCGGAAACCGGCTTGTTCGGGAGGCTGGAAGTCGTCAAACCTGCGCGCGAGACGATTTATAACGACCCTCGAAAACAACTTGTAAACATGGCTCAGCAGTGTGATGGGTCTATAATTCTGCAATAGGGTTTTGTCGCCCTTTTTGAAGAAGAGCACCACCACACTTCTGTGCCATGCTTGTGGCGTTTGACCATCTAGTATGATGGAGTTAAATAACTTCTGAAGGGCCCGTAGGATTGGTGTACCTTCAGAAGCTCTACTGTAACTCCATCATCACCAGGCGCCTTGTTGTTCTTGAGTTGTTTGAGATCCATTCTAATCTCGTACAGGCTGACGTCCGGGATGTCTTCGGTGTAATGTCGGGTTAGTCGTGCTCTGGGATCCGAGGCATGACTTTTGACAGGTGGCTGTGTTGTCGTATATAACTGTCCGTAGAACTTCTCGATCTCTCCCAGCAACTCAGGTTTAGACGTGACGATTCTACCATCCTCAGTCTTCAGCTTCGTCAATTGGCTCTGTCCAACAGACAGAGCTCTTGCGAACACTTTAGAGCCTTTGTTTCACTCGATGGCCTCTTTAATACTAATTGTATTAAATTGCCGTGTGTCGCGAGTCAAAGTCTTTGAGATCTGTCTGTTGAGCTGCCGATATCTGGTAGCATCATCTGAGGATGTCAGAACCATTTTCCGTCTATCTTCCATAAGTTGCAGGGTAAAGTCAGAGATCTTTTTAGTTCTGTTTGTACGACGGGCCTTGAAGACCTTAGACCCAGCCGTATGGACAGCTTCTACGAGCCTGTCATAGTATGTGTCCACTTCTCGCAGTCTGCTAGGCATTCGAAACGGTTTTGCAATTCGAGCTGAAATGGTTCGGTGTTTTGGACGTGGATAGGTAAAGGTCGGAGCGTAGACTTTATCAGTCGGGACCTCTGGAGTTTGACATTAAGGTTCAATGTGCCTCTGACCAGTCTGTGATCGCTCCCGGTTTTAACCGCATTGATCACGGAGACATCATTGAACATCTGTCGTCTCGTCGACAAGATAAAGTCTATCTCATTTTTAGTTTTACCATCGGGTCTCACCCAGGTCCATTTGCGGTGATCCGGCTTCCTGAAGAAGGAATTCATCATAAAGAGTCCCTCTTTCTCCATGAAGTCGGCCAACATTTGGCCCTGGGGGTTCCGGTCTCCAGTTCCAAATTGCCCCACTCTCAGCTCATTACCGAATCGTTTGCCCAACTTCGCGTTAAAGTCTCCCATGACCACAGTGAAATAGGAGTTAGAGGTATGTATGGCTCTGGATATGTCCTCATACATAACCTCGACTTCATCGTCGGAGTGTGTCGAAGTGGGTGCGTATACCTGTATAACCTTCAACGAATACCGCTTGGTGATTCTGAGTAGTTATAAGGTACGCATGGCGGCTGTCGACGCGGCGGTTTTTATCGAAATACGCGTCCGCCAGGGGAGTGGGGGGGCGCCGGACCGGACGCTCATTGAGTATAGACGGGATGTACACCGGCGCGTACTAATACAGTGGCGCGCACGACTTGAGTTGCGCCTGAACGCGCGCCAACGTGCCGTCGGTGCTATCCTGCCTCACCTCGAGGCCTGGGTGGGAAGGAAGGGTGGTTACGTCACCTACAGACTGACTCAGATACTCACCGGACACGGGTGTTTCGGTGAGTATCTGAGCCGGATCGGCCGAGAAGTGACGACACATTGTCACCACTGCGGAAGCGACCTGGACTCGGCCCAGCATACGCTGGAAGAGTGCCCGGCTTGGGAATCCGAGAGGCGAGTCCTGGTCGCAGCGATCGGACGGGATCTATCCCCGCCAGCGATCGTAGGCACGATGCTGGCGGGTGACAAATGGGACGCCGTGGTCTCCTTCTGTGAGACAGTCATGCTCCAGAAGGAGGCCGCCGAGCGGGTTCGGGAACGAGCCGATCCCACTCGTAGATGGAGGAGGCGTCGGGGCGGTGGCGGCAGCCGGTAGCCCAACTCCCCTCGGAGCTGCGGTGGCAGTATGAGAAGTGTCCTCTACTGCGACCACTTACAAGCAGCTCCGGGAAGACAGCGATCTGTTTGTGGCACAGTCGCTGTGCCAGACTGGCAGGAGTCGGCAATAGGGGAAGGCAATCCCAAGCCCTCCCAGGGTACGTGTCCCAACCATCTGGGGCATGGCGCAAAAGAGGAGCACCGGAGCAGCATACCCGCGTTCCCGGGGCTCCTCCCATCAGGCGTCAAGAGAAGTCCACGGCAGGTAGGTTTAGTCGGTGCGAGTCCGACATATCCACCCGCAGACACTTTTTGCGGGTGGCATGCGTAGGCATTCCCCCTGCCTAATCAAAAAAAAAAAAAAAAAAAAAGTTATAAGGTACGCAACCCTCGTCGACACACTCTCGATTTTCACTAGGTTTTTCACGAGGGACTTGTGGACACCTTGGGATATTTGGTCACCCTCCCGGTAATAGAGCAGGTTTCCGGATTTCAGTATTATAGAGTCCTCCCCCTCTCTTCGGACTTCAGATAATCCTACAATATCCCAATGTAACCTGCTCAATTCTTCCTCCAGTTCGGTTATCTTCTCGTCGGACCGCAGTGTACGTGTGTTATATGTTGCCAGGGCCAGAGGTCGTCGGTGTTGGTAACGGGGAATCTGCCGGGGATTCTTAGCACCCCCTGCCCTGCAATAACCACGGTTGTTACCACGGCTGGGAATAGCAGGGCTGCCGGGGACTGGGGGCCGCCGTTTGTTTGTGTCAATCATTTGAGGAGATTTGCCATAATCGCCACGCTTGGCAGACGGGTTGGCGATCGCAGTAAGGTGGACATGGTACTCATGAGAACGCTGCTGCCCGTTCTCTGGTGTATATATTTCCCTCGGGACGTCTTTACGTCCCCCCACGGGATGAGAGGGGGTGGTGATATTCTAAGGCCGTCACCACACAGCATAAGGGCTGTTGCTGATGGGCAAATGCAGGGGCGGTTAATACGTGAAGACGTGAAGCCACTCATCCAATCATGGATTGGGAAGGGCTTTTATGACAGTAGTCTAATTACAACTGAGACCGATAACTTGACGTGCCCTCCGAACTACGGGAACAATTAAATATGAAAGTCTTTGGCGGCCACCCATCTATAGACTGGTAACGTTCCTAGAGGTTTAACGTCGTCTGTTATTTACAGACCCGTGAAAACAACTAGCTGGAATTAGTGGCGTTCTGTATTAGTTATTTAATAATTTTACGATGTAATTGGTAAATTAAAAGGTAAATATTCTAACTACTCTAGATAAGAAAATATGTCGGGACACTTGATACGGCATGATACTTTCTTAAGAAACATGATGGAAGGACAAGTAGAGAGAAGAAGCAGTTGAGGCAGAACAAATAAAAGAGATTGTGGAAGAATAGTCGTATCAAGAAGTGAAACCATTTTCTAAAGAGAGAAAGAAAGGAGTACATTACAGTGAGTTTAGCTCTTTAAATTAGATAGAAACGTCCAAGAAGTCAATAATGTAAATAAATACTATTATCAACGAGTCAAATATAATGAACAAATACAAATATTATTCAAAACTAATATTGACTTTGTCTAAAGATGTTATAACAATGCCGTCGGCGATATAGTTTTGTAGAAGGTAGTATATTAGGTGCCGGATGTATGCCGTTTATAAATATATGGACACGGTAAATACGTAATATTACATTTTAAAACTTGCTTATATACTTAACTACGGCAGTACATACGTATAGTCAACACAATCATATCGAACCATTAACTAGTTTTGAACAAGTTAATAATAATATTAATATTTTATTATGCTTTCCAACATATACACGGCCCTATATGTGCTCGCCGAGGCAAGGGGGTGTAACACATCCATCTTCCAGACTTCGGGCTGCTACTGAAAAATTTTCTTAACGAAAGGACGTAACTATTACTTTCTCCATATTCAATGCGTACGGACCAGACCAAGGATGACTGACATTTAGTAAATTAAAGAGAATGAGGAATTAAGGTTGTATGAATTAGTCAAAGTGACGTTAAGCTACAGACGATCCACACCAACATATCAAATTTACAAGTTCCCTTGGCCAAGCGCCAGCTGTACTCTGGGGCTTAACATGACTGGTACTTCGAGCCGGATCTTAAATTACAACCCTAGCAAAACGCGTGTACTATACTGGGAGTGCAACTCAAATCCAGCTGATCTCCGGAACACTTCTTTACTTTATCGTTTAGATGGAGTTGTTCAAGTCGCCATGTAGGCCCTGACATGGCTTAACTACTGGTGCCTAATGGTTTCAACCGGGACCAATAGCTTACCATCTCCGAAACACGGAAACATTCACACATTTATTCACTTTTAAGATCATCCATATATACTGACCGCGTGACTAGGTGTTACTCTTCGATCACTTGATCGATTCACATCACTTTCAATATTTGACCACTTTTACATGTGAAAGATATCATATCAATAACAACTCACAAACTTTAAAATTTTAGTATTGGATGTTTTAGAGTATCGGTTTCTGAGGACCTTACAAGTATAGTAAGACACAAAGCCTATCCAGATTCAAAACAACCATTTATTATATTATGGGCTACGGATATTTTTTTATTTTATATACAGGTAGCACTAGTAATGATCCACAAAGGTTTGTACTAATGGTACACAGTCATCAGAATCATCATAATTACATTATTATATTCCTGTCTAACACTTCAAACAATTAAATGATTAATCTTAACTTAAAGTATAAATCGAAGAGAAGGCAACATATTATACTGCCCCCTCAGCAAGGAAGAATGTTTTTAATTTAACATTAGTTTTCGTTCTGTGCGGGAATTGAACCCAAAACACAAGGCCATAATCCTACCTACTGCGCCACCCATTTTGACTGCACGGTCTTTTTTAATAATGTCATAAGTCATTTTAGTGACACAAAGCTTAAATCATGACACAAAGCAGGAAAATTATAAATAATTGTCCGGTGGGTATCGAACCTATGTATTAATAAGTTACTGGTTCAGTGGTTCAAAGAAAATATAAAACCAGACCCACAAAGTCGCCAGCGACACCTATAATTGTCCTCTTCTAGTCCATCGAGTATTTTGAGGCTTCTTGGGTACGCAAGCCTTCGTCGTTCAAGCGGTATATATATTTCTATATATATGTATATAAAACACTTAATGGAAAACATCGACAGTTGAAAAGAAATTTATCTTTTTGGAGAAAAACATGTAAAAGTTAAAGTATCTTTAAAAAGTTAAGCAATGATTCCGCAGAAAATTTTGATATCATGTAACTTTACTTTTGCTGTACTTAAAGTCACTGATAAAAGTTTGCAAATATTTTTAAATCGGGTTTTCAAATTTTGTTTAACGAACTTAATTTCTTTAAATAAAATATCTTTCATCTTTATTGCATAATGATTTATCCAGCTAAGTGGGAAAATCAAAACTATATTTTCCTTTTTCTATTTATAAAGCTTATTTTTTTGCAACAAACCACAGAAGATAAGTAAGAACCAATTACTTATCAGGCGCAGTAAATGCTTGAAGATGAATTCAAGCAAATTTACTTTACCCTCCCGTGTAAGATATGCACAAAAATTTAAAAATTTCTTATTAAATATTCAAATTTTCATCTTATCTTACTGTAGTGTGTGTAGGCAAAGACTACACACACACACACAAGAATTTTATATACTAGATATATAGACGGGCCGGCTGGCGTGGTTGACCTTTCACGCCACAGGTCGTGGGTTCGATTCCTACCCAAGACAGATATTTGTGTGCATAAACATGTCTGTTTGTCCTGAGTCTGAAAAGTAGTATCTGTAGTATATCAGTTATCTGGTTTCCATAGTACAAGCTCTCCTTATTGATCTCTTAATTATCTCTTAATTTGGGATCTGATGGCCGTGTGTGAATATTATTATTATTATATATAGATTCTAGCGAAACATTTCCTTAATTAATTAATTTAGTATTCAAAATTTTTACTGTACACATTTTGACCTTCCATATTATTTTAAGTCCTTAAATAAATAACAAGTTACTAAGCATTGTTTCATATTATAATTTGCCATCGTGGTGAAAGGATCAGCCAGTTAGCGTTGGGACTCGCTAAATGTTGCCCAGAGTGCGCCGAACGTACAGATCACTCGGGGAGGTTCCTTTCATGCACCCTGGGTTGTCTAGGTGGGGACTGTCGAGCAACCCCCAAAATGGACTGCGTTTGTGGAGCATCGGTCCAATCCATGGCCCACCTAACCGCGTGCCCGCCACATGTTCATGGCAGGATCTTAGGGGACACAAGCAGGGCAATCAGTGTGGCCAAGTTCTGAGCCACAAAATTTTTACTAGTTTGCCATCGACACGCTAAGAAGAAGATTGTTTCATACCTATGTATGCATAAATAAATGATTAAGATTATACAACATGTAACGTTATTAACGCACACCCTCAAACACCCCAATTAGAATATTATGTTGTAATCATAATACTTACACTAAATTTTTCATATTTCATTATATGCATTGTTATTTACTAAATTAGTTTCTTGGCATAAAGTTTATTTTTCTTTATCTTGTGTAGAATGATGGAATTTGTATGAATACAAAGAAAACAGCAATTGAAAAGTTTTATTACTTTGACTTACGCCCTTTTTAATTTGTTTTGACTGTACAGGGTTAAAATAACGATAATTTCCGTAACTTTAATTATTTGGGAATAAAAATTACCTATATTAAAATTGATATAAATCGATTCAGTAAACGATTCTGAACAAATTATTTTCAGGATGTGCGTTAATTAAGTTACATGTTGTATACTTATTATATACTTATTTCTCTCTCCATATTAGACCTGTATAGCGCCCAACAGAAGCAAAATTTAGGCGAGAGAGCAAAGCATGTTTAGTCATATTTACTTTTGCTTTAAAGAAATAACACCTCATAGGGGAAGTAAATCCTTGTACTATGAAGAACTTTCCAAACACGCAATAGACGGATACGAATTACACCCAGACTCAAACAACCATTTATTAGCACGACTGGGGTAATCTGACGGCGAAACAAAAATGGCCACCCTATCTTCGGACGGTCACCGCAGCCTACTTGGTAGTGCTCCTGCCTACGAAGCTGGTGGTCCTGGGTTCGAATGCCGGTAATTGCAAATATTTGTGTGATGAGCACTAATATTTGTTTCTGAGTCATGGATGTTTTCTATCATCATATCAGCCGAAAGACGTCCACTGCTGGACAAAGGCCTCCCCCAAAGATCTCCACAATTGCCGGTCTTGCGCTATCCGCATCCAGCGATTTCCAGCGACCCGCACAAGATCATCGGTCCATCTGCCAACCATCTGTCAACCAGTGTGTGTTGCCAGTGATGACTTACGGAACGGAGACGTGGTCGCTCACTATGGGCCTTATCAGGCGGCTCAAGGTCACCCAAAGAGCAATGGAAAGGGCTATGCTTGGAGTTTCCCTGCGAGATCGAATCAGAAATGTTGAGATCCGCAGGCGAACCAAAGTAACCGACATAGCCGTAAGAGTTGCTGAGCAGTGGCAGTGGCAGTGGCAGTGGGCAGGGCACATAGCTCGTAGTAGAACCGACGACCGCTGGGGCAGAAAGGTTTTCGAGTGGCGACCACGAACCGGAAGACGCAGCGTGTGCAGGCCCCCTACAAGATGGACCGATTGTCTTGTGCGGGTCGCTGGAAATCGCTGGATGTGGATAGCCCAAGACCGGCAATTGTATAGATCTTTGGGGGAGGCCTTTGTCCAGCAGTGGACGTCTTTCGGCTGATGTGATGATGATGATGATGAAGTACCTTACTACTAACAAACCGATGGGATATTTAATTACTATTCCAATTTATGTGTGTATATATTAATATTATTTTATCCCGGAGCCGCTTGTACGTGGCGGCAGTGGAGGACACTTCTCACACTGCCGCCGCAGCCCCGAGGGGAGTTGGGCTAACGGCTGCCGCCGCCACCCCGACGCCTCCTCCGTCTACGAGCGGGATCGGCTCGTTCGCGATCCCGCTCGGCAGCCTCCTTCTGCAGCAAGACTGCCTCACAGAAGGAGACCACGGCGGCTGTTCATAGGCCTACTCCAAAAGTTTCTATAACGTTACCATTTGGAAGAGTTTACCGTAGTCAACACGCTTGGCATGCGAGTTGGTATTAGGTGGCAGCTAGTACCTAGGTGGCGCTGCTGCCAGACTCCCTGCTGTATCTATGTTAGTTGCCTTTTACGACGACGGCATAGGGTGGCCTGTTGTTCTTTCTAGGCCGGAAACCACACGGCAAAGAAAAAATCAGACTGTTAAAAACAACGATGAATTATGTAAATTTATTGTTTGCTCAAATTAAAACCATTTCGCATGCCAAAAACATACAATCCCAGCGTTTAATATGAAAACAAACAGGTAATAGGATTATTCAAAATACTACGCAATAAAATATTTAGATACCGATTAATGGAAAACAAACATGTACTTAATGATTGAAAAACAAATTATTAATCGGTGAAAAATATTTTGTAAATCTCATGCTGTGCCATAGTGTAGGGCTAATGGTGGGCCAAACAAAAGTGGCTCGGACTTGAAACTTTAACTTAATTGAAATATTTCACACATATTTTAAAACTAGCTGTGCCCCGCAGTTCTACCCGCGTTAAATTTTATAAATTATATAGCTCCTTCCCCGTAGGTGATAGCGTGATAATATGTAGCCTATATGTTGACCCGACCTCTTATTAATATTCATGCAAAATTTTAAATAAATCCATGCAGTACTTTGTGAGTTTAGCCCGGAAATACATACAGACACACAGACAAAAAATCTAAAAATTATAATTATGGCTTCGATATTCATTGTAGATCACTCCCAAGTATCCTTTTAAAAAAATATTGAACGTACAGTTTTGACTTTCCTACGATTTTATTTTATGTATAGATGAATTGTATAAATTTAAGTGTGGGTAGGAATTGAACCCACGAATCACGGGGTATCCGGCTCCATGTGCGTTAACTACTCCGCCACTACACCGTGGTTATGTGGCTCGAATTTATACAATCAATTCATTATTTCTTCACGCAAATTTATGTCTGAAACTTTAAATAGTTCAGCGTGTGCACGTTAAGCATTCAGAATCACATATGTTAGTGTATGAAATGTATTTGATGTTAATCTAGTATTTAAATTATGTTATCTACTTGAAATTGTATGAATCTCATTTATATTATTATTTTGTGATTTAATGTTATTCTTTTTTTCGACATACTTAGGTACATATTTCTATCTTCTTCACTATATTAAATTCTTTTTATTTGTATTATTAATGTATTTAGCTTATCAAATATCTGTTACTTCATTTTACTATAGTATGTAATGGGGGTTAACTATCCGTGGACCCCACAGTCAGGCGCTATCAGAATATCAGCGCTGTCGCAATATTGCGACGGCCAATGCTGAGATAGATGCCTTTTCACCTAGAACGGACTACGGAATATTAAGTATAAGATTTTCAATGTTTGTTTTTCTGTTATTGTATAATTTCGTTGTTATGTCCGTCCTGGTAATGAATAAATGATATTTTCTTTCCTTCTTAAGCTATCGGAGCTTAACGTGCACTCCGAAACACGGATGTATTCCAGATGAATTCTGTAGAAAACAGTTGTTAAGCGCGGTCAGAGGGCTTCTGGGCGGCTTGAATAACTCTGTCTGAGCTATCGGAAGTAACACTGCTCATATAATGTGCATAAAATCAAGGCCTGAGATTGTAAGTGTGATATCACTTGCGTGTTGCTGTCCAACCGTGGCAGCGATCTCATTCTATGCACGTGGGAGAAACACTCGCACATGCATGAACATTTTGCTGAAAAGGACTCGTACTAAATCGTAAAAGTGTATCCTGAAGTTGATTTATACTTAATACATTTTTGGATCGTCCTGAGTCCAAATTTCGGTTACCTTTTGCAGAAGAATAACATAAACTTCTGAACGTCTTCTCCTCCTAAAAATTGATGTTGGTAACTGCGTTTTTTCAGTTATTTTTACGTGCGTGACATACGAATACTTACTTACTTATCGTATGGGCAGTGGTTACCCTAGTGTCAGAGCTGCTCAAGCCGCCCAGTAGGCCTCTGACATGGCTTAACGACTGTTGCCTAATGGCTACAACCGGGACCAACGGCTTAACGTGCCCTCCGAAGCACGGAGACGCTCACAAATTAAACCACTTTGGCGGTCACCCATCTATGGACTGACCGCGAGCCTAGTCGCTTGACCTCGCCAATCACTTACGGACTGGTGAGAGCATCTGGCTATGAGAATAAATAGAGTAGTTATTATACAATACAGTTCGAGTTCCAGGTCAAGTTTATTTATTAACAATTGAAATTGTGTAATTAACATTAATCAAAAAATAAAATTATCTTCCTGGTCGAATTTAAGCCAAGGCGGCTAGTCGCAATGTCGATTAGCCAAATGTGTGAGACATATATAGTGAACAAGGTATGAGCAAACACAGCGGCACTTTCTATTCCAATACTCTCATGATCCCATGGGACGATTAGCGACACGACCAAAAATACTTTACGTGGTCTCCGAGGCACGGGGGTCTAACACCGCAAACTTCCAGACTTTGGGTTGAAACTGAGAATTTTTATTAACGAAAAAGTCTTTGCCACAGTTGAAAATGAGCGCTACAGTCATCTGTGGCAGAATGCTGAACTGTGGCCTTTTAGTCACAAAGGTGCTTAGTATGGGTACCACATCGAATAGGTGCGTAAAATTATGGATTATAGAAAAATGTATTAATTGTTATTTATAAGTATCAATTTTTTTTATGTATTCTTCTGCGTTTTGTACGCCTATTACTTAATTTATACTGATGTACCTTGTGTCTAATAAATATATATTCTTTCTTTCTTTGGAATTACTCTTTGGTCCGAACCAGGAGTCGACAGTAGCCACTTTCCTGACATTTTACTAGATTTAGTTTAGTGAAACGACATATAACTGACGATAAATTAGTGTTTTGTCATATCACTAGATAGTTTTAGTAAGAAGACGTAATAAACAAGAATATTCGACATCTGCCGGGATTTTGTGATATCCCTAGGGATTTCGTGAAATCCCTGATATCCTCATTTCCCTGCGACATATACAGTGTTTAGGCACTTTAATTGTTGCTTTGACCTAATAATTCCGTTCAAATGGCGCGGGTGTACCTACTGATTAATGTAGACTGTGGTTTGGCCGTCCGGTGGAAACAGCTCTCGATCATATTGCCCAGGGGTATATCCAGGTTTCCGATATTAATGACTTCTCATTTCACTATTATTGCGTGAAAATAAGTTTTCATTTTAACGGTATTGCATAACAGTGGAACATAATAATTGACGGGCCTGTTGGCGTGGTTGGCAAATGCTTGTTTTTCACGCCGGAACTGATATACTACTTTTCTTTTGTAAATACATAGATATATATGCAGATTATTACACCTAGACATAGGACAAACAGACATGTTCATGCACACAAATACCTGTCCTGGGGCTATACCGGCTAAGACGCCGAACATCGATTTCTTAAATGGCGTCAAAATAAATTGAGGTTAAATATAAATTAATCAATGGTTAAAGCGGCTTCCATGAGCACATGTGACGTCATAAATGGTTCAGAGTCGATTGTCAACGTTGAAGCCGATTTAACGATTGATTAAGTCATTTTTAACCTTTATTTATTTGAACGCCATTTAAGAAATCGATGTTCGGCGACTTAGCCAGTAGAGCCCCTGGGTGGGAATCGAACCCGTAGTACATGTAGTATATGAGTTATCTGGTTCCCATAGTACAAGCTCTTCTTAGTTTGGGATCAGATGGCCGTGTGTTAATAATGTCCCAGAATATTATTATAATTATAATTATCTGCGATTAATTTATACTTTTAGTGTTAGGGGTTGGATTGACGTTGAAGTCATCGTTACAGCTGAAATAAGTCCACCGCTGGACAAGCCTCCCCAAGAATCATCTGGAGGGGATATGCCATAATCGCCACGCTTGGTAGGATGTTGAATTATTATAATATATTATTAATAAAGATAGCTTAATAAAAAAAAAAACACAGATTTATATATGACAGTAAGCAAATCGTTGTTAATCTTGGTTCTATAACACGCTTTTATATTAGCTTCACTTGTAACTATGTACGTAAGAAAATCTTGGAATCTTAATTTGACCCACTTCCCAGTCTCCGATTAGGATGAAATTTTGCACACGCTCTGAGTTCTGATGACAATACACGACTAGCTAAGAAACCTCGTTACAAATCGACAGACGGTCACCGTAGCCTAGTTGGTAGTGCTCCTGCCTACGAAGCTGGTGGTCCTGGGTTCAAATCCCGGTAAGTGCAAATATTTGTGTGATGAGCACCTATATTTGTTTCTGAGTCATGGATGTTTTCTATGTATATAAGTGTTTATCTATCTATACCCATACTGGTACCCATAGTACAAGCTTTGCTTAGTTTGGACACAGAATAAAAAGTACTTACGTAGTTTGGGGCTAGGATGATCTGTGAGACATTGTCCCGAGATATTATTATTATTATAATCCAATATGGCGGCCTCCCCAAGATGGCGGATTGGCTGTTTGAAATGATATGGGTATCAAATGAAAGGGTTTGCTTTCAGGAATACGAAAAAAATTGTCACGTGAAATTCAATATTTAAATCTAATATTTTGTAATATTTAGTGCGTGCTAAAAGCGAGTTTTGTAGTTTTTTAAACAATTTTGGGCTATTATTTGTCCATCAATTATTGGCTGGAAGCCGCCTGATGCAGGATGAACGACAATTGTGGGGAACATTCGGTGAGGCTTTTATCCAGCTGTAGCTGATATGATGATTGACTGCTCGTGCGGCGCAGCAGTTATGGTAGTCACCTCGCCACTCCGTGCCCCGGGTTCGATTCCCGTACAAGATAACTATTTGTACATACATACATACATAGTCTCACGCCTGTTTCCCAGAGGGGTAGGCAAAGACAACGGATTTCCATTTGTCACGATCTTTGCACACGTCTTTTGCCTCGATTACTGTCATTATATTCTTCATACATGCTCGCCGGGTTAGGGTACTTCTGACCTGCCCTTTCTTGAGAACGTCTCCGATTTGGTCAGAGAATGTTCGACGAGGTCTTCCCCTTCCGGTTGTTCCATTCACACAGGCCAGGTATACTTCTTTGATCAATCTTCTTTCATTCATCCTCTCTAAATGGCCAAACCATCTCAGCATTCCTTTTTCAATCTTTGTGACTACATCCTCTTTCACACCAGAACGCTCTCTTACATCAGTATTTCGAATTCAGTCTCTCAGTCACACCACACATACTTCTCAGAGCTAGCTCTATTTGTGTGACCCATAAATAGTTGTTCTGTACGTTGATACATTTCCCTAGTGTGAGCGTAGTATTTAATACAAAAAAACGATACAATGATAAGCGTTTTAAGTTCTTAGAGGAATAGCAAAGTATGTAGTTTTCTAAAAAGACAGTGATAAGGCATCAAAAAGGTTCCCTAAAACTGAAAAAGATCGAAAGATCGGTATGTAAAGCTCGTTACAAATGGAAATCCGTTTTCCCTGCCTACCCCTCTGGGAAACAGGCGTCAGTCTTTGTATGTAAAAGTACATTTAGAGCTTACCATCGCGCGGGCTGAACGCCAGTTCCTCACTTGGTCGTACAAAAAATGAAATTAACTTGCTCTATCTCTTTCTCACTAAACAAAAATCTGCCAGTATGGAGCTTCTATGGATCCGCTACATATGACGTCATACGTTAGTATAGCGTACTCTTTATCTATTATTAGCGGCTATGGACGGGTATAGTTAGATAAATTATTAGTGTTTAACATTAGGAATATTATGATATGAATTTCATCTTTCAATGACAAATTTTATTTAAAAAATGTGTTGTGTGGTTTTATGAAACCAAAATGTTAGTAAAACTTGGCGTAAAATTAATTTAATGTCGGATTATTTCGCATTACTCTTGGCTATACCCTCGTATACCGATTTATTTCACTCACTAGCTGCATCGTTGTGCATGACGATCAAATGATCAACAACATTTATACCAATACACTGATCAGAACACAAATATCGTGGAGCACTTGCACAAATGAGTAAGAATGTAAATGCTATACGGTCAGCTGATGCGTGCCATGTTGCGACATGCGATAGATGGACGAAAATATTTGAGGCGATGCAAGAACGTGTCATTTTAGTATTTAGTGTATATATATATATATATATATATTGTCGACCTGCGATTATTGTACCAGAATGTGCGTGGCCTTAAAACCAAATTATTGACATGGAGATCAAGTTTGATACTTACCGAGCATGATTTGGTAGCCGTGACGGAAACGAATCTGGACAATTCAGTAGAGAACTCTGAAATGTCAATTGGAGGCTGGAAAGTTCTTCGCAGAGATAGAGGGACGGCGGGTGGCGGCGTGTTCATAGCTGCACGACCAGGTTTTACCTTGACAAGGCGAAGGGAATTCAAAACGGACTGTGGCGAAGATATCTGGGCTCATTTCAAAATAAATAGCCTAAATGTGTTTGTATGTGTTGTGTATGTTAAACCCACTGCAACTGATGATGATTATATGGCGTGGTTTTGCAAGGTTGAGAGCTTCATCCACAATTTGAATGGGATTGTATTAGTTTTAGGACACCTAAATTTAAAGAGCGCATCTGTAAATATTAACAACTATTATGGTTATTTTATAAATTTTTGTAATGTGGCTGATATGAATGGAGTGATGAATATGCGTGGGAGTAAGTTAGACGTAGTGTTGGTTCGTGAGGGCACTGGAGTAGTGTGCGAGTATGTTGAAGGCTTGGAGTTGGATCCAATTGATCTCTATCACCCACCCCTAGACATCGTGGTGTCTCTAATAATGCATAAAGTTTATGAAAAGCTAGACCCCAGCAACATAGATCGTAGTAGGGACTGGAACTTTGCCAAAGGAGATTATAAACTTCTTTATGACCAAATAGGTTCAGCTCGGTGGCATGAAGTTATTAGCTGTAACAACCCGTGCTTGGCTACCGATAAGTTTTACACTATAATGTACGATCTATTTGATACCTCCATCCCTAAAAAGAAGAGACACACTTATAGTTATAAAAGGTATCTAGTGTGGTTCACTAAAGATAGTAAACGATATAAATAAGAAAATCAAACTACACAAAAGATGGAAACAAACACATTGTGAGCATACCTACGCAGAGTTTAGTGCTTTACGATCAGAACTTAGAGCTAGAACTGAGAAAGCCTATAAGTCATACTCCCGTAATGTGGAGAAGAGCTTAAAAAATAATCCAAAAAATTTCTGGCAACATATATCCAGCTTAAGATCAAAGGGTGGCTTTGAACCACAAGTAGCATATAACGGAGAGCTTTGTTCAGGTGTAAAGGCGGCCGAGGCATTTGCTCAGTATTTCTCCAGTGTGTTTTTGCCTGATGTACCTAGATTGGACCCAAATATATTGAACCTAAGCTCTGAGGGAGGTTATGTACCTCTTCCTTCTCTGACAATTCGGGATGTAGAGAAGGGAATTGACAAAATTAGACCTTCTAGCTCGATCGGTCCTGACAATATTCCCGCCTACATCCTTAAGGGATGCAAAGAAAGTCTATTGCCTCCCCTATGTCATATTTTCAACCTGGCCTTCCAATCAGGTGTATACCCCAAACAATGGAAAATATCGCGAGTTACGCCTATTCCTAAAACCAGTGATAGATCCTCAGTGGATAAACACAGGCCTATTGCTGTCCTTCCAACGATAGCAAAAGTTCTTGAGCATATACTTCATACATTTATTTACAATAGTATAAATGCTTATCTATCAGATGCCCAGCGTGGCTTTCGGTCCGGTCGCTCCGTTAAATCAAATCTTATGGTTAAGGTGGACTTAATTTCTAGAAGCCTAGACATAGGAAGGCAAGTTGATGTCCTCTACTTCGATTTCTGCAAAGCTTTTGACCGGGTCGACAATGATGTGCTCTTAACTAAGTTGGCTGCCATTGGTTTCTGTCAAGGTTTTCTCAACTTCTTTGCTGACTACTTGCGCGATCGCACGCAGTTCGTCAAACATGGTTGCTTTGAGTCCGGGCCCTATAATACACGCTCAGGTGTTAGTCAAGGATCTGTGTTGGTCCACTTCTATTCCTAGTAATGATCAATGACCTTGTAAATAAAATTAAATTTGCTAAATGCCTACTATATGCCGATGACCTAAAACTAATAATGGAAATAAAAAACGAGAAAGAATGTGAACAGCTACAAAAAGATATAAACGCCATTTGGCACTGGAGCATTGAAAACAAGCTGCTCTTCAACACTAGTAAGTGCTATATCATGACCTACGGTCGCGGCGACCAGTTCTTTTTAACCCTAGAGTGGGCGCGCTATGAGCATTTTGCCGCCCGCGCTAAAAAAACGTTTACAATTTGTAAAACTATTGCCCGTTAGTTTTGCGCTTTATAGTAGCTGCGCCCTCTCTCGTTAGCAACGCGTACCGAAAAGCCGGACGCCTTCAGTGCACGGGGAGCTGCTCAAGGAGAAGGTTGTTACCAGCTGGTGTCGCCGGGCGGCAAATTGCTCACCACGCGCCAACTCACGTAAGTAAAAATTGTGTCATGTATTTTTTGCGATGTTGAAATACAGGCTATATTTTATTTATTGTGGGAACTAAAAAACGCTTTTAATTTCAGGATTTAAAAGTATCACATAACGGAACAAAAATGGACGATCAAATTGTGTCTTGGTTGGAAATATCTGATTTTGAAGATGCTTCTTGTTCACAGTTTATAGAGGAGAATGTGTCGGAAAGTGATCGATCTAGTTATCATAGTGAGCATAACACGGACACAGAACAGTTAGCATACGACGACGATTCTAACAAGACAAGAAGAACCAACTCCAAATGTTCCGCCATCTGAAATACCTATTCCACGCCAACGGATATCTAATAGGCGAAAAATAGGCGCACTAAAAAGGGTGTTGCAGATGACTAAAGTTACTGTGCAATGAACATTGCTCATTCCTTTGTAAATACTGTTTGGATTAAGCATATCCTGTAGAATTAGAAAACATATGATTTCGTTTATTTTTTTATTTTCTTGTAGTATTATAGGGTATTATAATAGCATAAGTCAAAAAATCAGTTAAAATATTAAGTTTGGTAAAAAAAAAAATTATAAGCCAAAGTTTTTAAAACAGAGTTAAATAAATATGTTGATTTACCATTACTTATTTGTGTGTTATTTAAATCCTGACAAATAAATCAATTATGTTACTTTATTTCTACTTAAAATAGCCAAAGGAAAGGGGCGGCAAAATGCTCCCCACGCGCCCACTGACGTTCCATGGAAAGACGCGCCCACTCTAGGGTTAATTATACTATAGGTGGTCAACCAATTACTCGTGTCAACAACATAAAGGACCTGGGAGTGACCTTCGATCGTTGCCTCACATTTAGTGATCATGTTTCCGGTGTTGCTAAGGAATCATTTAGGCGGTTGGGTTTTGTTTTGCGTAATGTCCGTGACTTTGAGAACCCACAAGTCATTAGCCTTCTTTACAATTGTCTGGTTCGAAGCAAACTCGAGGCTAGTGCCTGTGTCTGGAACCCTCATACAGCGACCCAAATATTGATTATCGAAAAGGTGCAAAAAACCTTCCTAAGATTTCTATTTAAAAGGATATACAACTACTATCCTTATATGTACCCTACTAACTATCTTTTAGGAATGTTAGGTTTTAATTCTTTGGAGGTGAGAAGAGGCTTTGATCAGCTTACGGTAGCCTGTAAAACCTTTCGTGGAGAAATCGACTGTCCTGAGCTCCTTAATTTATTTTGTCGCTTATATGTGCCTGGTCGTAGGCATCATCAGTGCCGCCACCAGCGTGAATTATTTGCGAAGCCGCTGCATCATACTGTCGCTAGAGCCAAGTCTCCAGTATGTCGAACCCTAGATATGCTAAACGCCCTCCTGATTGCCTATCCTGAATGCGATGTGTTTGCCGGTAGATGGACAGACATTAGGCGAATATGTTTGGTTTTCTGCGAAAGAAAGTATGCAAGGATGTCCAGCATTTTGTATTGAAATTTATATGTAACCCTAAAAATAAGTAATGTAATTGTTTCTATGTTAATTAATGTAATTGGTTATTAACCGTTTTATCTAACTATAAATAAATAAATAAATATATATATATATATATGTGGGATGATTTCAGAGTGAAACACAATGTGAATACTCAAAGAAACTATTTAATACTTTATAAATCTTTTAACAGCAGTTACGTCTTTTACAGTCACGGTCGCCATCTTATTTTTCATCTCTTCCATCCCTCTCTTACACATATCATTCATCCTTCTCACACAATTACGTTCCATTTCCCACATTCGGCCATCCTGCTTTATGTCTGTCCCCAGACATACTTTAAAATACATCAAACATAGAAAGAAAAACAATTCCAATTCATCCTTGGACAACAAACAACTTTTCAAGTAACAATAAACAAAATTTAGGTACATATGTTAAAAATTCAAATTTATACACAGTACACAGTAGTAGTAGTACACAGTAGATAACAAAGTACAAAACAAGTAACATTTTCATTTAACACAGGTAAAATTTTCGTTTAACCCAGGGTGTAACAGTACATAATAAAAATAAAATTGCACTAACTACTACAACATACATCACTCATTCCATATCTCATTCATACACCTTTTTTACCTCTACTTACCTCTGAAATTTCTTTACTCCTCACTTTCCTCTGGCCACCTCTTCATATTGTCTGCTGAACTGGAGGTACGATAAGGACCTTCTGTTGAACTATCAACCTTTTCCATTTCATACCTGTCATTCAGCTTAACCTTTGTGATTCTGTAAGGGCCTAAATATTTGTTCTTTAGCTTAAGACCTGGTCCAAATTGAGTTCTTTTAATTGCTATCAAGTCTCCAGACTTATATTTACAACTTTCTTTTCTTTTTCTGTTATAATATCTTCTATTTTCTTCTTGTACTGCTAAAATTTGCTCTTTTGCCTTCTTACGTAACTCTTCACGTTCGCTATCATGCTGTGCAGCAGTTTCGTCTTGAAGTAATTGTAAAATTTCAATGTCCTCTTTACATCTCATCTTACTGCCAACTAATAAATTAAAAGGTGCAGTGTTAATACTCCTCTGGAATGTGCTATTCAATGCTCTTTGCACTCGGCTGACATGTTTGTACCACACTCCCGTTTCTTCATTACAGAGCTTTGTTATTAAGGGGATTATAATTCTATGCACCCTCTCTACTTGACCATTACCTCGGGGTATCCCAGTGGTAATTGTTACATGTTGGATATTTTCTTCCTTACAATATTCCTGAAATTCATGGCTTGTAAAAGCAGTACCTCTGTCTGTTATTATTCTTCGTGGATTTCCAAAAATCTGTTGATGTGTTCTCAACTTATTCAGTGTTTCTGCACTAGTTGTACTCTTAGTAGGGAACAACCACACAAACTTTGTGAAAGCATCGATAACAGTGAGAATATAGTTGTATTGCTTCCTCGTCTCAGTCAATGGTCCTACATGATCCAGATGTAATGTATCTAACGGTATACTTTCCTTTTCAATGGGATTCAAGAACCCTTCCTGTTTTCCTTCCTTCCGGGTAGCCAGTAAACATGGTATACATGCAACTATGAATTCTTCTATTTTCCTATCCAAGTCTTTTATGTAGTACTCTTGACAAATTAAATCTTTCATCTTTCTCTTTGAAAAGTGTCCTTTTCCATGGATTCTCATTATTATTTCTTTCTCCATTTGCTTAGGTATTACCAACCGTTTCTCAGGTCCTTTGTATAGGATATCACCATCCATTGAGTAGTCTTTATACATCTTTTCTTTTAATATCTCCTTAATTGCTTTAATTCCATCATCTTGGTCTTGTGCTTGCTTTATTTGCTCTCGTAAAGATGTAATGGTAGCTACATATGGATTCCGGCTGAGAGCATCAACATGCCTCATCTTTTCACCAGCTCTATGTTCTACCTCAAAGTCATAGTCATTAAGCATAAGCACCCATCTTGCTACTTTCGCTGTGACATCTTTCTTCTTCAATGTTTGCTGAAAAGCTTTACAATCGGTTACTATCTTAAAATGTTTACCATACAAATAATGGCGAAACTTTATTACACTTTCAATAATAGCTAATGCCTCCAGCTCATAACTAGTATACTTTCTTTGTGCATCATTTGTCTTACGGCTCATAAAATGAACTGGGTGTAAACCAGTATTTGGATGATACTGCATAAGCACTCCGGAAATGGCAATGCTTGAGGCATCACTGTGTAATTCTGTTTCTAAATTAGGATCAAATATCTTTAAGACTGGGCCACTTGACAACTTAATCTTTAAATTTTGAAATGCTTCCTTTTGTTCCTTATCAAACAAAAATTCTATATTCTTCTTTAACAAATCATTAAGTGGTCTAGCTATAACAGCATAGTTCTCTATATACTTTCTAAAATATGAAGTTAGGCCAAGAAAACTCTTAAGTTGCTTACCCGTCTTTGGTTCTGGAAATCTCACTACTGCATCAGTTTTTTCTGTAGTAGGTTGCACCTCACCATTCTTAATAACATGTCCTAAGTATTCAATCTCAGTCTGTATCAACCTTGCCTTCTTCCAGTTGATTCTCAATCCAAACTTTGCTGCTGTATCAAGAACTCGCTTCAATCTTTCTAAGGCTTGTTTCTCATCTTTGGCTGGAATAATAAGATCATCAATAAATATCATCATTATCTTTTGCGCTATTAACTCCTGAAAAACAATATGGGCAAATCTCATGAAGTATTTAGGACTAACTGAGAGTCCAAACGGAGCCCTTAAAAATTCCCATTGGCCATGGTGAGTGACAAATGAGGTGTATGGAATTGATTCCTCACTAACTCTCAAATGAAAGAAACCATTTTTCAGATCGAGCACGCTGAACACTCTTGCATGGGACAACCTATCAATTAAGTCCTCAATTATTGGTAGCGGATATTCATCTTTAATTATTTTTGCATTAAGCTGTCGGTAATCCACACAGAGACGTGACGTTCCATCCTTCTTTTTCACCAACACAATCGGACTAGCATACTCTGAAAAACTTACCCTTATAATGCCATCTTTCAACCATTCCTCTATCTGACTTTCTACAATACCCTGCTCTGCATATGACAATCTTCGGGGTCGCTGAGCCACAGGAATGTCATCCTTCAACACGATTTTTAATTCCAGTGGTACCTCCTTCACCTGAACTGGATTGTAATCTTCTATACACTGGTAAACTGCATTCCTTATAGAGCGATCATTTATGTTTTCCACAAGACTATCTGTAACACCTGAAATACAATTGATATTATTCAACCACTCATCCTTGCAATTAAATATGCTAACACACCCGCCATTCATAAACAATGTTACACCCTTCAAGAAATCCTGTCCTATTATAATATCGTAAGGCATACAGTCTCTAGGTATTATATGGAAGGTAACGCTTTTATAACACTGTCCATCTATAGTAATTGACGTCGTAATCTTTCCCATAGACTGCACTTGTGAACGCCCAAGCCCGGAGAGCGTAAGACCGCCAACACTGGGTTTTTCGTCGAATAACTTAGTATACAGTTCAGCCGATATCAAGTTCACATCACTACCTGAGTCTATGAGTGCACGGGATTGATTATTGTCCGCTATTATCACATATTTCACCGGTTTACTTGAGTTATTTACACACGCTAAGTCTTTGTTTACATGCATCACGTCATTTGAAACTGACAACCCGGTGACGTTTGTAGTGTTGGTACTGTCATGGCCGCACATACATTCGTTCACTGAATCGTTCTCTGACGTCATCTTCGTCGTTCCGAACATCGCCGAACGTGGTTTTGTGGAAGTTGGTACTGCCGCGCCACGGCTTCGGGTCGCACGATCATTCGCTGCCGTCGTCATCGGCTGCTTCACGAACGAATGGCCAACGTTTCGCTCACTCCTTCCGCCGTCGGAACCAATCACAGGACACCGTGATCCAATATGTCCGTACTCGTTGCACCGGAAACACTTTATGCCGTTCGGACACTGCGCCGACACGTGGTTCCAATCCCCGCAATTATAGCAACGACGTCTTGTTGCTGATGATGATGATGGTCCTATTCTTTTCTTTACAGGCTCCAACCGTGTTGTTTTATTGTTGTCTTCTTTCATCTTCTCATAGATGGCCAACTTCTCCTTTAACACGCTATACGTCGTCACACCGTATAAAACAACTTTGTTCGCCGGTAGATCTTCTATACCATCGATTGCGTACTGTATGGCAACGTAGTCGGGGAATTTGGCTCTCTTACCAAGCTCCTTCATGGTCAACATATACTGGTAATAGCTCTCGTCTTTTCTTTTCTTTCTAGCTGCCATGATTTCGTGCATTTCCTTTACATTTACCGCCTCGGGAAATTCTTTTAATAGGGCATTCTTAAGCTCTTCATAGGTTTTGAATACTTTTTCTGATTTTAACCACAGGCCCGCCGTACCACACAAAGACCTGCGCGCGATAATTAGCTTTTGTTGCGGGGTCCAACTGAAGATTTCCGCGTTATCTTCAATATCCTGAGCCCATTTGGTCGATGAATATGATCGATCTTCACCGTTGAACTGCGCGATACTCCCATCGAAATTGGAGAACATGGTTGCCGCCACATGTGTTCCCTCACCGCCGTCGGTCCTTTTTCCACCGTCTTGAGACATCATCGTCGTCGTCGTCGTCGTTTAGTGCGTCGAAATAGAAACGTTAGGCACGTCTTGATAGCCCGTTTCGCTGGATGTCGTCTTTAAAATTGCACACAATGAAAGAAAGAAAGAAAGAAAGAAAATCCATTTATTCAGTAAACTGACACAGATAATAATAACAGTATATATAAATGTATACAAACAGAAGTCCTTAATTCTTATCTGTGTGAGTCCGAATTGGTCCCATCTCAGCACTAGCTGCAACATTAACAGTTGCAGCGCTGGTTTTATGATGGAACCACGTAAAATAACTCACGAACAATTAGTGTACAGGTCGCAGTTAGAATTTTACAGTACCTGGACACCAAAATATAACTTATAGCTAATTTAAACAATAAATGTATGCAAGAACGAACTTAATAAATAAATATTAATAAATTAACACCAATTTGGAGATGCATAACACAGACAGTATATAAAATAATTGTTATAATGTCGACATTCTGCTCATAATTCGTCCATAACAATACATAAGTGCACCAATAAAAAATGACATTACATTTATTTAATCCATATTTTTTAGCTGAGTCGGTCAATTATATGCTCTTGGATTGACTGTCAGACAGATGTCAAGAAAAAAGGAACGCGGAAATTGAATTACTTGAAAAATCTAATATGAACAGTAAATTATTATGCTTCTTAATACTAAGTTTATAGCGTAAATATGTTTGATGTATAAGTAAAAGTGGTAATTGTGAATTTTCGATATAAAAGTGAAATATGTATGAAAACAATATTGATCGAGTAATGGTGATGCTATTGTGACGGAGTTCTTCACTGCATGAGCGTCTGGGCATTGTTGTGTTGAGCTCATTAATAGTGTGTCTTGCGGTACTCCTTCCCACAAAAGTGTGCAAAGAGATGGGTAAGTTCAGCCTTGAAAAAGTATTAAATAGTATTTGAACTGAGTTTTTGTCGCGTCAACAATTCATTTTTATAATTGGCATTAAATGTATATACTGTTCGCAGGCACTTCAACGGAGGAGGTATATTGCACCAGACCTTTGCGGCGGCATATTTAAAAGATCCACGAAAAGCTGCAGTCCTATGTCTCGGAATTAGGATCAGGTGAGCTGAAGACCTGGTTTTATAACTATTGACATCTGTTGACCAAGTTAATTTCTTGTACAGATACTCAGGCCTTTTGTTGGCAATCACACCAAATACAAGAGTTGCCAAGAGGAGTAGTCTACGAGCTGACATTTTTAACATGTTGCCACTATTTATGTACGATGTTACATGTGTTCGTGGTGGTACATTAAAACAGAAACGGGCACAGGCATTTTGTATCCGCTGGACTAGCCGTTGTGTTCTAGCCAGTAGACAGGCTCCATACACAGTGTCTGCATAATTTAGGCGAGAGAGGATAAGTGACTCACATAGTAATATGCGTATATCGGTGTTTATGTAAGGTCTTATTCGATACAATAGTTTGAGGCGATAAAAGCAATTTTGAACTGCACTTGCTACATGCTTTTCAAACTGTAATAGTGGATCGAAAATAACACCCAGGTTGCGAGCCTCATATACCTGCTCTATAGAGTCTCCATCAATTTTAATAGTAGGGCGATACTGCTCCATTTGACTTATGGTGTTTTTCGACCCCATAACCATAAACTTTGATTTTGATGGGTTTAGGACTAGTGAATTTTCACATGCCCACTTAGATACTTTACTTAAATCATAATTTATTTTTGTTACAGAGTCAAGACAGTCTTTGGGATGGCATGAGAGATACAGTTGCAGATCATCTGCATATTGATGGAATTTGCAATAAGTTATGGAATGGACAATGTCTGCACTGTAAATCAAGAACAGCAGAGGCCCAAGTATTGAGCCTTGTGGTACGCCCCTGTTTACTTGACGAAGCGAGGATGAAGCTTCATGATTATTTTTGTCACCACTAATCCGTACTAATTGGTATCTTTTTGTAAGGTAACTATGAAACCACTTAACTGTCTCCACACTGCACCCATAGTATGTCAGTTTGGACAATAGAAGGGAAATATTTATACAGTCGAATGCACGAGAGAAGTCTAGTAAAGTTAATATCGTTCCCATGCCCTGGTCCCTGGCCTGGAGTATATTATCCACTACATCAATTAAAGCTGTAGTAGTGCTGTGGCCTTTACGGAAGCCTGATTGCCTGGAAGGTAAAATACCAAATTGTTCTACATATTTGCTTAATTGGTCACATACCACCCTCTCCAAAATTTTGGATATACATGGCAATAAGCTAATTGGGCGAAGATCCTTAATATCATTGGGACTATCTTTTTTAGGTATTGGTCTTACAATAGCAGTCTTCCATATGTCGGGGAAAGTTGATGTTGACACTGACCTGTTTATGATTCTCGTGAGGGTTGTCAGTGTTTGTGGCAGTGTCAGTGTTAACATGTCTAGTGATATGTCATCTATTCCCATGGCATTAGACCTAAGGTTATGGATAATCTTTGATACCTGCTCCTCATTGACTAACTGAATTTGAAAACTACCACAACCAAACCTGTTGAATTCAAACTGTGTAAGATGGGATATAGTTACTTCATCACTACTAGGTATATTTAAAAAGTGAATGTTTAAAAGTTCAGGATTGTTGCAGTGCTGTGGTAAATCTTGGCTTTGGGTTTTGTGCTTTGTTAAATTTTTCTTAATGGACTTCCATAATATTTTAGGTTGTTTTATTTTGCTGTTAATATGAGTCTTAAAGTAAGCAGTCTTTTCTCTGTCTATGGCTGCCCTTACTTCATATTTAAGTTTCTTATAGAATTCTAAATGAATGTCTGATTTGGTCCGCCTAGACTTAGTGTGCTGTTTGTCCCTTATTTGCATCATATCTTTAATAGTGGCGGTGATCCAGGGATAAGATACTTCTTTAATCAAAATTCTTTTAACTGGAGCATGTAGATCAAATAAAGTTGTAATGTAGTTGTTTAGAGTCTCAACCATGCAATTGACATCTCCTAGCTTGCCTATGGAGTCCCAGTCTATACACCCTAAGTCATACTGGAATAAGTCTTGCAGTATGTCATTTAATGGCCGATATCTTACCCAGAAAGGGGCAGGTTTATAAACCTTAAAGTTAAGTTCAGTTGTGGCGATAGCATGATGTCCAAGGTCAGGTATGTGGTTTACTGATACTCCACGGACAGAGGCATCTGTACAAATCAAGTCAATCAAGGTCGCACTGTGATCAGTAAAATGAGTTGGTTCCGTAATTATATTAATGAGATTGGTGCTGTGTAGAAAACAGTTGAGTAGCTTCACTTTGTTATCAGAGGTATCAAGTAAATTAATGTTAAAGTCGCCCAGTAATACTATTTTATCAACATTCCGGAAGGAAGTAACAGAATCAGTAATGGCGTCAAGAAATACGCTGACATCGAGCCAGGGCGGCCTGTACGCGGTGCCGACGACCACCGATTGTGTGTTCACGCTCAGCCGGAGCCACATCTGCTCTACAGTTGGTACAGACGGGTGCGGCAACGCGCGGACTCGCAGCCCCTGACGCACGTAAAACCCAACGCCGCCACCTCGCGACCTTCCCGAGACAGCTGTACGTGGCATGTGTTGTAGTCTATAGTTAGGAACGAATGGTGCCCTACCTTCCTCTCCCGCTTTGATCCAGGTTTCGTTTATTGCCATTAAGTCCACATCCAGATTCTCCATGGCTACTATAAATTCCTCATGCCGTGTTCCGAGTGACCCCGCGTTGAAAAGTCCAACTTTTAATTGTTTTTGTTTAACCATTTGTGTATAATAAGTAATGTGTGTATTGATATGAGATGTATTGAGTGTTAACCAATAATGTGAACTGTATGTAGAATAAGCTATAACCTGTGTCTATATATTTAGACAATTTACACAATATAGTCAAGAAAATATCTATACAAATAAAACGATGACATTGTAAATATTTATATAAGTTAAACCCTATGTTTATTAATTTAGAAAATTGACAATAAGCCGATAAAAGAATAATGTTTAAATGAATAATACAATGTAATTGTAAATATTTACATGAGCCACTCTTAACCAAATTGTGCAAACATGATATATTCAATAGGTGAAATATGGTGTATATGCAGATCCTAAACTGTAAATATGATATAAAGACAGCACTAAGAATAATCACATTAGTAAGAGGAGTAATAGTACCACTTTTTACATTATTCTTCTTCACAACATTATGCTTCTTTGTCAAACGACTGCTCGCCAAAAACACGACGGATGTCAGCCTCTGTTCGGATCACAAAGGTGCGCTTTCCATCAGATTCCTTTGCCAATATTTTACCATGCTTAGTCCAAGTGAAACGCCAATTAACGCGCTGGGCAGCCTGTCGAACGAGGTAGAACAGATGCCTGTTGACGTATGTTAGCCTCTCGTTGACATAGAACCTCTGGGGCGGCGCAGCCAGGCCGAGGTGCTCGGTGTCGACAGCTCGGCGGACGCGCGCCGCGCGCAGCAGCTCGTCGCGCAGCTGGCGGCGCGCGAGGCGCAGCACGACGCGGCGCGCGCGCGGCCCGGCCCGCTCGCAGCGCCAGGCAAGCCAGGCTCGGCCACTCGCCCGGGGCCCAGGCCCACCCGTTCGGCAAACACTATGTCTCGCGCTTCGAGGGTGACCCCAAGCTTCTTGGCAACTAGTTCAACGGTGTGTATGATGTTCTCACCCCTATCCTCAGGGAGGTTAGTGATCTCCAAATCCGAGCTCAACAGATCCTGATCTCGATCATTAATCTGTGACTTCAGCTGCACCATTGTATTTTCCAGCTGCTTAACGGAGTCATCTGTTGCTGTGGTGGGTGGTCTTTTTTCAATGACTGTAATCTTTGATTCCAAGTCATTGACCCGTTGCTCACACTTAGACACCCGCGTCAATGCACTTCCTGTCCGGATATGCACGTTGCCGCCTTGCTGCCGGTAATTCGTCGTATTCGTCTTCTTATAGCTTCCCTGACTCTGAACACATCCCGGACGAGCCCCCAAAATTTGTGGGATGATTTCAGAGTGAAACACAATGTGAATACTCAAAGAAACTATTTAATACTTTATAAATCTTTTAACAGCAGTTACGTCTTTTACAGTCACGGTCGCCATCTTATTTTTCATCTCTTCCATCCCTCTCTTACACATATCATTCATCCTTCTCACACAATTACGTTCCATTTCCCACATATATATAAATATCTAGAAACAATTCACCCATTGCCATCTGCCATCCACCCCAATTATGCAGAGCCTGTACTATGGTCTAGACGACTGATAAACTTACTTATATATTTCTAAATATATACATATTATAGATTAATTATACCCAGACACAATGATTAGTAAGCATCTCTATTGTATTCGACTGAACAAGATTTAGCAATGTATTATGAATTTCAGTAACGAACGAACTGTGAATAATCTTTGATTGACATGTTTTTGCTTAGTTGGTCTCAATGTAAAGGCAAGGGTGCTGATCCGTGGGCATTTTGTTGGTAGGCATGCTAATATTTCGCTGTCTATGCATACATTGTAACTATTTATCTATTTATATATAGTACAACAACAACATTATATATATTACACATTAAAAAATATAATTACATGGTTTTGCATCTGATATGCTTAACAATTAAGGTGTATATAACATTTACCAGCTAAAATTAGAAGTATTTTTGACACGCAAATTGACATTAAAATAAAAAAGTAAGCGAAATATAAATCTACAAATTATAACTACGTAGAACATATATGTAACGGCTAGGAATTTAACAGGCAAAGGTATTTTTAAATTAAGTTTTAAATTCGCCAAATGAATGACTAAATATGTCAACATTTGGATCGCGACTTTGCAGAGCATTGTACTGATCAAGAATTCGCTTGGTACGTGATTGACGGCCAAAATTGGTCTTAGAAAACTGCGTATGATGTATTTTGCTGATTTTGTGTCTGTAATATAGTTCTGTACCCAAAGAACATAATCTATACATAAAATAAAATCGTACAAAAGTCAAAACTGTACATTGAATATGTTCAAAAAAGAATACTTGGGGCGTGATCTGCAATCGATATCGAAGTCAAAAATATAGTTATTAGAATTTTTGTCTGTGTGTCTGTTTGTCTGTATGTATGTCTGGGCTAAATTCAAAAAGTACGTAACGGATTTACTTCAAATTTTGCATGAATATTACTAAGAGGTCGGGTCAACATATAGGCTACATATCATCATGATATCACATACGGGGAAGGAGCTGTGATAATTTATAAAATTTTACGCGGGTAAAACCGCGGGGCACAGCTAGTATAATATAAAGGTATGATAGTTCGGAAGCGATTGGAGAAGTTAGGCACAGTCGCGCTGTTACTTGGACTGGCCTATTGATGTAGTGCAGTGTTTGTCAACCTTTTTCATGGCGCGGCCCCTAGAGTATAAAGAAAATGTTCGCCCGTCCCTAGCGTTGTCTTAAGAAAGAACTTCTTCATAATGACAGTTATTTAAAATTCGGATTTACTGTGATTGGGAATAAATCACAGTGTATTATTTGCTTCGAAGTTTTCTCGTGATAAAGTTTTTTTCGATATTGTATTTAATCGAGGATAAGCGAAATGACGACTGATGTTTCGAATACTCCTTGAAATGTGATGAATCTACGGATACTGCGGAATGTGTGAATTTTCTAGCTTTTGTGCGTTGAATCCAATGAAAAAGTTATGGAAGAAACGCATAGTTTTCTCCATCGTCAAGCTCTTGCGGCCAAAACCTTGCCACAGGAATACAGCCAAGTTCTTAATATTATTATAAAAATTGTAAGTTCTATTAAGGAAAAAGCGTTTCGGGTAACTGTGTTTCGAAAATTTGTGAACCCATATCTTTAAAAATTTTCGAAACAGACGTACCCGAAACGCTTTTTTTAATAGAATTTGTCACTACACTCCACCAAAATTTACTTTATCATACAGAGGTTAGGTGATTGTCAAGAGACAAACTACAGCTAGAGTTATGGAACGTCGTGCTTAACTTTTACTACTCCAAATGTATGTGCAACCCTGCGACTAGCTTTCCCAGCCTTTTGCGAATTCCCTATAGAAACATCGCGACCTCCCTATAGAGGCTTCGCGACCCCCTGGGGGTCGCGACCCACAGGTTGAAAAACATTGATCTAGTGGATAATTACTCTCATCAGGTGACCCACTTGCTTGTTTAATTCTTATACTTACAAAAAAAAATCTTCCTGGCAACACTGAGAGACAGAGAAGGTGAGCGGAATTTTGGCGCCGGCGCGGAAAAAGACGCATCGAGGCTATGTTTTATTTAAAAAAACTGGTGTAAATTCGAGTTTTTATGTGTAAATATGGTGGATTTTTAGACATAACATCTTCGACAACGTACACAAGTGGAGGAAAGTGCGATATTGCCGTGAATTGTGATTTTCCGTGTTGTAACCAAAACTCCATAAAAGCCTCTAGTAAAGTCTCCACTGCTTTACTGGGGTTGGACAAAGACTATGTATGACTTGACTGTGATGGACTTTACTTGACAATGACGGAAATAAATGATATAAAATAATATTTACTGAAGGCTCATAAGGCCAAAGAAGCCAGAGCAGTAAAACGGAATTTTAAAAAAATCTAAAAAGAGAAGGTGAGCGTTGATGCATCACAGGGGGCCCCTTAAACCTACATCTGAGTCGCAAGTCTGACTCTGTCGAGTGCTGCCTCCTCTACCACGCGATGGACCCACTTTCCGCACGGTGAATCCATGGAATGCTAAGAATTAGGTCTTCTAGAGCTGCTTGGCGTCTAGTTACAACGGATTGTGTTTTAACTGCAATACATTACGCATTTTAAGTTAAGAATTAAGACAAAAATGTACATAAGTGTTCACATTTGATTTGAAATAACAGTCTATCTATGTAAGTAAATAACTCTATATTACTAAAAAAAACCAGTCAAGTGCGAATCGGACTCGCGCACGAAGGGTTCCGTACCATTATCTATAAAAACGAGCAAAAAAATTCACTTTTGTTGTATGGGAGCCCCCTTAAATATTCATTTTATTTGGGTTTTTTGTATTTTTTATTATAGCGGCAACTAAAATACATCATCTGTGAAAATGTCAACTGTCTAACTATCACGGTTCATGAGATACAGCCGTCAGACAGCGAAGTCTTAGTAATAGGGTGCCGTTTTACCGTTTGACGACGATGACGCGGGTTCCGTGATTTTTAATCGCCCAAAAAGATTTCACTTAAAAATTCTCTCTCTCTTCTACTGTAAATAAATGCGCGACCGGTTGGAAATGCGTCTTACGGCGATTGCCAACCGGTTTGCTAGGTTTAGCAAACATGGCATAAACCCCAAATTGTTTAGTGACTACTGTAGAAAACCCTTGTCCTTGGGCCTTTTGGCTGACATTATAATATGTAAAATAGCGTCTAGAATACCGAAATTTACTTCACATAGACAAAATTGAAAATGCTACTAAATAAATTAGAAGTCCATACTGATATGCATTTAATATGACGTAAAAGTTACTTAGGTACCCCAAAGTTGGAAACAAAGCACTAGTTTTGCATTTTCAAGTTAAAAGTTCATTCAAAGTTCAGCTGCTTCACCTCTGAAATTGGCTCTACGCAATCGTTCCAAATTGAGATTTTCACAGAATAAATTATGTAAATTCAGAACATATATTAGGTATTCGTTGCTCGGTAAGCATTCTCCGAGTTTAAGAGGCGTAGATACTTGTTTTAGATGACGTTTTGAGTAGAACGGTTAATAAAATAATACTGGTAACCATTCTAGGTTTATTTTAGACCACAAAAAGTGGAGGTAATCATTTTTATTCGTATTTTTTATAGTACAAGTTCTTGGGTGGAAATTCTTTCACCAATAAGTGGATTAGATTCGTTATATCAGGGATAGAAATAGAAATATATCTATATTTATATACCTCTAGATATAGATCTCTTTCTATTTATCTCCCTCATATAACGAATCGATACCATAAATTGAAGCAGAATAGAGTACGTACACACAAAGCATTCTCTGATTGTCTGGAAGAGATCACTGACTGCGATAAGACCGCCTATTGTACAGACGCCAGCACATCTAGCTACCCCAATCTGTCAAATTTATTTTTTTGATGTTTAACTTTATCACTTAAGTATAAGGTTCACTTTCAATTGAGGAAATTTCATTGATTGGGGGTAGCTTAATGTGCTGGCGTCTGTACATGTTTGTAATGTATCATAGACATGTGGTGTGTAATAAAGAGTATTTATCTTCTTTTATAATTCACAATAATATGCCCTGAATAGAAATTGACACCTGTATTCAAAACTCGGCCAATAACATATTTAATCAATTCGTTTGAATCCCATAACCAACATATTCCCCTACTAAAACCAATGCCTCTTTAGCAAAAACAGTTTCCAAAGCCCTCTTAGCCAGAAGTACTTACACTCTTTGTTCGTCTCTATATCCGGCGGCGGTGACGTCACGTAATGAGTTGACGCCATTTCCTCTCGTTGTCACGTCACTTCCGGTTCTGTGGATTACAGCGTTGTATTGTATGGTGATACAAAGGAATTTAATGGGTAGAACTTTGATCTATCAAACCCTAAAAGCTATAATCATGGTCGACATTTAAGTAAACACCAGTGGTTGTAGTTAGTAGTATACTTAGTTGCCTGCAGCTTGATGCTATGTTAATGCGTTTTTAATGGACCTCTAAAACTGAGGTTATTAAATTGGACACCATGACTTATCATTTGGGTAGAATGGCACGTTATTGGACCTTAAACGGTATTGTCCGTCGGGCTATTGTCGCCGTGAATGATGACGGTGAAAGGCCCGATGGCATGTCGCTATTGTTTTGGAGGGCGGGCAGACCTCTCGCTGTGGCTGACGGCATAGTATATCATCACCCCATGTCCTCCCGTGGGAGGCGTAGAAGTTGTCCCAAGGAAGTATCTATCAGATAACGGCCAGCAGCGTCTATTTCCATCACACTGCGATTGCTACCCATCTAAAAACATACATACATAGACTCACGCCTGTTTCCCAGAGGGGTAGGCAAAGACAACGGATTTCCATTTGTCACGATCTTTGCACACGTCTTTTGCCTCAATTACTGTCATTATATTCTTCATACATGCTCGCCGGTTTAGGGTACTTTTGACCTGCCTTTTCTTGAGAACGTCTCCGATTTGGTCAGAGAATGTTCGACGAGGTCTTCCCCTTCCGGTTGTTCCATTCACACAGGCCAGGTATACTTCTTTGGTCAACCTTCTTTCATTCATCCTCTCTAAATGGCCAAACCATCTCAGCATTACTTTTTCAATCTTTGTGACTACATCTTCTTTCACACCACAACGGTCTCTTACATCAGTATTTCGAATTCTGTCTCTCAAAGCCACACCACACATACTTACTTACCGTCTAAAAAACGTAGCGGTTATGGCATATCCCTCCAAATGATGGACTCCATTCTATGGCGGAAACCTTTTGGAGAGGCTTTTGACTAGCAGTGGACTTCATTTGGCTGACATGATGATGATGGGTGTTGCGTCTCATACGAGAGGTCGAAACCTCTCAACGCACGCATCCAAACTTGAGCACTTTCGCACAGACTTTGAGTCAGCTCACCGGAGGACATATGCCGGCTCTGCTGTTACATCTGTGGACGTTCTGATGGGGTCCAAGTATACAAATTTGCATAAATATTGTTAATTTTAGCCGTTTGAGGGCGTGACTTTAGGGCCTTGGAGCTTGAACGTGCGAGTTCTATTCCGCGAAATATATGGGCGTCAACCAGACACTCGTGATCCCAAAGCAAAAGCTTTGTAAAATAAAATAAAAAAGGTTTTTATTCACGTAGACTTTAAAAAAGCGCTTGTAAATAGTCAGAACATGTTTGTAGCAATATAGTTGTATACATTATTATTTCTAGTAACAAAGATATTTAGGTACACATTGTATGAAAACATTTATAAAATTTATTTTATTATAGCAATGATATTTAGCTAGCTCGTATCAAGTTAATGCCAAGAGATTATATTTAATTATCTAGTTTAAGTCTAATATTTTTACTACATATTGTCAATGATTCTGTCTATATCAAGGTATTATTATTATGACGGACCTTGTGTTAATAACGACGGCCGCGCTTTAGTGCTACCACCGGATCCAATGCGCCCCAACTGAGAAGATTCAGCGAAACAAACTCAGTGGGTTCATCTACTACTAGTAAAGGCAGAAAATAAATATTGTGTTCGATCAGTGGATTACGATTTGGATGAATAAGTTACTAAGTGTACGAATGAGTAAGACTCGGGATTTAAACCCAGGACCTCATTATCTATTATGGCGGTGCTGAGAGGTACCGCTAGACCAACAGAGCAGTCTCCAAATTAATAATAATAATAATATAATAATATCTGGGGACAATGTCACACAGATCATCCTAGCCCCAAACTAAGAAAAGCTTTTACTATGGGTACTTATATAGATAGATAAATACTTATATACATAGAAAACATCCATGACTCAGAAACAAATATTCGTGCTCATCACACAAATATTTGCACTTACCGGGATTCGAACCCAGGACCACCAGCTTCGTAGGCACGATCACTACCAACTAGGCTACGGTGACCGTCATAATGGTTGTGTCAAACAGACACACAGATAATTCCAAAATAAAATGTAGAGTCGTAGTATTTGGTTCAATGTCACCCCATAGAGCTATCTCAAACACCATTACGTTACAGGGAAAACGCTCGTACCTACCGCTCTTTTTAAATGAAAAAGAAAAAACATTATGTAAAACCACTTTCCATGCATCTGCTGAGCTCCCCACATCGCTGTATAATGACATTATTAAGGAAAAAGAGGCTTTCACGGTTATAACGCTGTGACCTCACATTTGTTAATGGAAGACACATTTTGAGGCAGGTGCCGGGGTTCATTGAGGGACTTTTAAAAGTTGAATGCAAGTATTATATTTGTTTATTTACAAGATATGTTCGGAAATAGTGTCCATGTACATAAATCATATATATGTTATTCATAATATTAAAACATGACGCAAACTACAGTTGATTGCGCCACGTACGTACGTTGTATCCCTTTTTACGAAAATTATAATTAACTAGCTGTGCCCGCGACTTCGTCCGCGTGTTAATTAGTTTATTTCTTTGTTTTTTGTTTTTAGTAAAATAAAAACATTTTCTAAAATAAAAGTTACCTAAGTTACTCCTTATTACATTAGATACCTGCCAATAAAAGTCCCGTCAAAATCGGTCCAGCCATTTCAGAGATTAGCCGGAACAAACAGACAGACAAAAATTGTAAAAAAAAATATTTTGGTGTATGTACCGTCTATATATTTATGTTGTAAAAACCGGTTATTTCAATTTTACAAACAGACACTCCAATTTTATTTATTTGTATAGATTAATAATAAGACAATTAAAGTCCATATGAAGAAGGAGTGTAGTAAGCTAATGCTTTTTTATATGTGTTTAATGGGTACTGTTAACAAAATTTAAGTACACCGACACCTGCCCTCTTAAATAATCCCTAATATTGTCAATTCTTTGGTTGCCTGGAAGACATCACATGTTAGTGATAATTTTATACTTATTAAATATATGCTCCTGTACTGTATGATTTTACTATTGGTGTACAATAAAGAGTTTATCTATCTATATCTACAGTTATTAGAAACATCTTAAAAATAGTTGTTCGCATTAAAAAAAAAGGCTCATAATGAATGTAAAAAACATTTATATTATAATTAAATTAATTTGGAAAATTGTTCGCCGAATCTAACATAAAATTAATTACATGAGTTTCCCGGTACTATTTTTCACTGTAAAAATATGCCTTTGTCTTATTTTGAAGGAACCATTTTAGTATTTTTATAAATTATATTGTATTTCTTATTAAAATGGTTAGGCTGCTCTAGCCTGTTCTGCTATACGTAAGGGTCTATGCTGAGTGGTGATGTGGCGCGAATATCAGACAGAATATCACCACCCCATCTCATAGTGGAGAGCGTAGCAGTCGACCTATGTGAGTGTCTGCCAGAGGACGGGCAGCAGCGTCTCTCTGAGTACTATTACCATCATAATGCGATTGCCAAGCGTGGCGATTACGGCATATCCCCCCAAGATGATTCTTGGGGGAGGCTTTTGTCCAGCAGTGGACTTTTTGCAGCAGTTACGTTGAAGAGTCTATGGGTCACATAAATAGTTGTCCTGAGCGAAAATTGAATCTAAACACAAAAGCCTCGCGGTAGCAGCAAAACGATAACTTAAACAACTGCATCACATGTGCAGCAAAATATATATTTTAAGTTGAGCCACAAACATGTATATGTACAGAAAAACTTGAGAGGTGTCAAGGGACACCCGGATGGAACGAAGTTATTTCTTATTATTTATTATGTACAAAAAACCTGTACACACTCAACAAAAATAATCGTCGCGACACCACACTGTTCAATGCGAAATAGAAATGAAAATATCTGGCGTGCTTTCTATAAGAGAGAGAGAGAGAGAGAGAGAGACAGAGAAACATGCGCACGCCGCGCAGCTGCAAAAAGTGTCGTGACAACTTTTCGTAGGATTTTTTTCCATCTAGCCCCCTTTCACAACGCGCGATAAGGAACTTCGTTCCAATAAGTACCCTCTATTGCGCCAAATACTTTATAATCCAGGAAAATAAACACAGTAATGTTAATGCAATAGACGACCTTATCGCTAAAAGCTCTTCCAGGCAACCAATGGTGGATGAAATAATAAAAAAAAATTATAAGGAGAACGAAAGGGGTAGAAGATAGTGTATAGAATTCTATACACTATCTTCTACCCCTTTCGTTCTCCTTATAATTTTTTTTTATTATTTCATCCATCATTGAAAATTTAATGTAACCTATGTTCACCGGAGATAGCGTAGCTTCCCAACACTGAAAGATTTTTTCAAAACGGTCAAGTAGTTTAGGAGCCTTATCAATGCAAACAAACAAAAAAACAATAAAATCTTTCCTCTTTATAATATTAGTGTAGATTACACCAAGACTCAGGGCAAACAGACATGTTCATGCATACAAATATCTGTCCAGGGGCTCTACCGGCTAAGTCAAACATTTTCGTGAATGGCGTTCAAATAAATAAAGGTTAAAAATGACTTAATCAATCGTTAAATCTTCTTCAACGTTGACAATCGATTCTGGGCCATTTATAACGTCACATGTGGTCATGGAAGCCTATTTAACGATTGACTAAGTAATTTTTAATCTTTATTTATTTGAACGCCATTTAAGAAATCGATGTTCGGTGCCTTAGCCGGTAGAGCCCCTGGGTGGGAATCGAAATCACGACCTACAGCGTGAAAGGTACGCTAATCGGCCTATCAAAAGCTTTTTCTGAATTAACTTTTGTATACACGTAATAAAAGTAAAATGTTTAAATATACAAAAATAATTTAAGTTGCGCTAAGGTAAAAAGATATAATAGCTTTAGCATAATGGAAAAAGGAATTAATTATTTTCGTTTTATTCAGTCGTATGTGTTTTTTTTTCTACCACCGAGGTTGCGTTCTTCTTTTGTTTTGATTTAATATAACATAATTCAACTTAAATTGAACTGGGTTTTTATTTCCTGCTCGAATATTTAATTTTCTAGATACTGATGATGTCTTCTCGGCCGAATTTCGGCCACGGCAGCCATTCTCAATGGAGATTAGCCAATTGCAAAGGACATATTATAGTGCATAAGTGTGTGCGCAAACACAGGGGCACTTTCTATTCCATCACTCTCATAATCCGATGGGACGACTAGCGACACGACCGGAAAGAGGTCAGGTACAGGACCGACGGCCTTACATGCTCTCT
Organism: Pseudoips prasinana; assembly: GCA_951640165.1. NCBI lineage: Eukaryota > Metazoa > Arthropoda > Insecta > Lepidoptera > Nolidae > Pseudoips > Pseudoips prasinana. The sequence continues at coordinate 32,478,738 of OX621254.1, read as the reverse complement.
GAGGCACGGGGGTGTAATACCGCCAACTTCCAGACTTCGGGCTGATACTGAGAAACTTTTGGCCCGGCCCGGGATTTGAACCCAGGACCTCGTTTTCTGCGGTTGAACACGCTACCGCTAGACCAACGAGGCAGTCAGGCAGTTTCTAGATACTACTTAATAGTTGTGTAATGATTTCCTGTCTGGTTGCCTTGAGTTGTCCATTCTATCAGAGACATCTTTTGGTAGACGGCTGTGACAATGAGAGAGAGTTAAGCAAAACCTGCAAGTAATGTATAATTTTAAGGCTGCATCATGTTTAGGGACATTATGTTACTTGAGAGAGAAGAAAAATATGACGTAGAAGAGAAAGATTCCGACGTAACGGAATAGTCAAAACACATGAGATCGTCTTATTGATTTTTTTTAAAAGACGACGTCCGCTGTATAATAGAATAGAATAGAAATACATTTATTCAACATGAACACACAAGAATTTAGCAATTACAAGGTATCAGCATAATACAAACACAAAAAATAATATATATCGAAAAAACAATTAACCAACTAAAGAAAGTACAATAGCTCCTGTATGTTCTGTCGAAAGGGCACCATCTCAGCAAAAGCTAGGTGAGGTGCACCTAGCACTGGTTGTCAGTTGGCAACCCTGTGAGGGACTCACGGACTGTGGTATGTGATATATTATGTCCCTAAGACATGGATAGGTATGATTACAGTGACAAATATTTGTGTACGATAAATTATTATGTAAACCAGTAAAACGGATAGAAAAAAAACTAATGGTTATATATATATATATATATATATATATATATATATATATATATATATATATATATATATATATATACTACTCTGTCAAGAAAGTACCGGGAAAAGATCAATAATATACAAAATGTTTGTTATTCATCCAAATTTATTTTATCACCTTCAAAGTATGCTCCTTCAGAAACGATACACTTACGCCAACGAATAAGCCATTCATCAAAACATTTTTTAAACGCTGCTTTCGGAATTGAGTTCAGTTCTCGCCGCGAATTCTCCTTTATGTCTTCTACCGATTGAAAACGGGTACCACGAAGTGGTAATTTGAGTTTAGGAAAAGAAAGAAGTCACTGGGGCCATATCTGGTGAATATGGTGGTTGCTGGATAGTATTTGTTGAGTGTTTGGTCAAAAATTCGTTCACAATGATGGCCTTGTGCGAAGGCGCATTATCGTGGTGCAAAATCCAAGAATTTTCTTTCCACAAATCTGGCCGTTTTCGTCGAATTTGCTCTCTTAAACGCCGCATAACGCTCAAATAATATTCTTTATTTACCGTTCGACCTTCCGGTAAGAATTCAGAGTGCACAACACCGCGATAATCAAAGAAAACATTCAACATGACTTTGAGTTTTGATCGACTTTGGCGTGGTTTTTTCGGTTTCGGTTCAGTTGGAAGGCACCACTCCGAAGCTTGTTGACTAGTTTGCATGTCAAACTCGTAAACCCACATCTCGTCACCAGTAACAATGCGTTTCATGAATGTTGGGACGTAATTGACTCGTTCTACCGTATCCTCAGCGACTTTCATGCGATTGAGTTTTTGGAGAAAATCTTTTGGGATTACCCGAGCGGCAACATGTTTCATACCCAAATGATTAGTTAAAATGGTACGAATCGACTCGTGAGATACAGAAAGTTCGGCGGCTATCTCTCTCAGAGTTGGATGAGGATTTTCAGTCACTATTTCCTTCACTTTTGCGATGTTAACTTCAGTTGCAGACGTTGATGGCCTACCAGAGTGAGGCAAATCTTTCATCACATCTCGACCGCTTTTGAACGCTTTGAACCACTCATAAGCACGAATTTTTGATAAAGTCGATTCACCGTAAGCCTTCTGTAACATTTTCAGTGACTCCGAACACGAAATTCCATTAGCGATGCAAAATTTAAGACAAACTCTTTGTTCGATATTTTTGTCCATTATGAAATTCGCAAGACACACTATATATGATATTACTAAAACCAGTACTGTATTTAATATAAATAACAGATGCAACTCTAACTCCACGCCAAAATAGAAAACAGTTGGGCCTATCTAACAACAACAAAAAAAAACAGAAAATTTAATTTGGAACCATAAACAAATCATCCATTCCCGATACTTTTTATCCTGAATGTATATACAACATATTTAGAAAAGGGACATTTAATAATAAATTTTAATTAAATTAAATTATAGATAAGTAGATTTATATTTACTGATTCGAATTTAATTTGGTTGAATAAAAGAAATTAAATTAAATTTTTTGCCTAAAATTTTGTTTATTTCGGAGATCTCTGATAGGCGGTGGAATGTCGTTCCAGCATTTAGAGGCCGCGTATCGAAAATGCAGCGAAAGGATGCAGTTTTATGACAGGGGATGGCTATTTGCTGCGCACATCGTCTGTTTTCTTTTTCTCGCACTCGGTGGCTATTTGTCCAATTTATTTTATCATAAAGGTATGATGGATGCTTTTGCATTTGGGAATCTAATCCCTGTGTCGCAGGGTACTTTACAAACATAGAATAGACGGACACAAATTAACATACAGACTCAGAACAACTATTTATGGGTCACACAACTAGACGTCCGGCGCGGGACTCGAACCCGAGACACGAAGCGGCGAGGCGACTGTCTTAGTCGTTGCGCCACACGTGCAGTCAAACTAAACTAAGGTAGTATCGTCCATGTGCGCATTGTATATCTACGCTTCAGAAGCTACATATGAACAGTTGTGGTAGTGGTACCTTGTATTATTTTTGTTACTTTTATAGTAAAGTTCTTTACACACTCTTGACTTGGGGAGCAAGTGGGACGCGTGACGAGAGCGTTACGAAAACTGTGATCGGGTGAGGCGAACGGAGGTTGAAATAGAGATATACATAAGTTCGTGAAGATAGAGAGGTTATTACGTTTCGTATATTACTTTATATTACAAGCACACGTTTTCTTTATCTTTTTCTTTCTCTGATAACCTGTTACGTATTTCTAAGTATTACTTCAGTCGTGTGGTCTAAATCACACTCGTTTTGTTTACTTCCCTTTTTTTCATACTAATTCTTTTTATCTTGGAATATAACACTAAATCTTTAAAAGTTTCACTTTTATCTTGGAATATAATACTGAATCTTTAAAAGTTTCACTTTTATCTTGGAATATAACACTGAATCTTTAAAAGTTTCACTTTTATCTTCAAATATAACACTGAATCTTTAAAAGTTTCACGTTTATCACGTGTAGAGCCAACATATGCAATTTTTATGTATCTAGAAGTTACTTAAAATGCTATGGTACGTAGACACACAACGATTATCGTAAAGGGTCCCTATTAAATTATATAAGCAGGAAGTAACACAGGAAGTGGAAAATAATAGTCACGTAGGGGTCCAAACGTGGCTCACAAATTGTCACCCACGTACGAAAAGGTCCCGACTAAACGTTCCGTTTTGGTTCGTCTTATTGACACTTTTTATTTCGTTACTTAATATTATACTTATACTAGCTGTGCCCTGCGGTTTTACCCATGTTAAACTTTGTAAATTACTAACAGTGCCCGCGGACTTCGTTCCGCGTTATAAATATTTTTGTCCCAGCCCGTTTTTCCCGCATAATATTTCGGATTAAAAGTTCGGGATATATAAAAATTATGATGATGAATCATATCCTATGATACTCCACAATAACGGACCTTGCTATCGGTGAAATAATTTTGAACGTTGGTTAAGTAGATCCAGAGATTACCCCTTACAACTTCACAAACTCACAAACTTTACCTCTTTATAATATTAGTATAGATAGCCTATATTATTGTAAGTTATAGTCTATGTGTTTTAAAGATATATCAGATATATATCTACAAATCAAAATCCATTCGGTAGTTTTTGCGTGAAAGAGTAGCAAACATCCATACATTTATTTATTGATTTATTTAATGAAATAAGTAGATGTTACTTTTAGCTATAGCTTCTGCACTAAGCACTCAGGCTTGTCTTGCGGGAACCAAATGTTTTACAATAATAAAGAATTAATGATAATATAATATCCTGGGACATTATTCACACACGGCCATCAGATCCAAAACTAAGCAGAGCTTGTACTTTTCTTTTGTAAAAACATACATATATAGATAATTACACCCAGACTCAGGACAAACAGACACGTTCACGCACACAAATATCTGTCTTGGGTGGGAATCGTAGGATGTCTGTTTGTCCTGGGTGTAAGTATCTTTATAATTATGTATTTACAAAAGAAAAGTAGCACATTTACTAGGTACTCTGTCAAGAAAGTACCGGGAAAAGATCAATAATATACAAAATGTTTGTTATTCATCCAAATTTATTTTATCACCTTCAAAGTATGCTCCTTCAGAAACGATACACTTACGCCAACGAATAATCCATTCATCAAAACATTTTTTAAACGCTGCTTTCGGAATTGAGTTCAGTTCTCGCCGCGAATTCTCCTTTAGTATTCTACCGATCGGAAACGGGTACCACGAAGTGGTAATTTGAGCTTAGGAAAAAGAAAGAAGTCAGCTGGAGCCATACCTGGTGAATACGGTGGTTGCTGGATGGTATTTGTTGAGTGTTTGGTCAAAATTCGTTCAGAATGATGGCCTTGTGCGAAGGCGCATTATCGTGGTGTAAAATCCAAGAATTTTCTTTCCACTAATCTGGCCTTTTTCGTCGAATTAGCTCTCTTAAACGCCGCGTAACGCTCAAATGATATTTTTTATTTACCGTTCGACCTTCCGGTAACAATTCAGAGTGCACAACACGGCGATAGTCAAAGAAAACAGTCAACATGACTTTGACTTTTAATCGACTTTGCCGTGGTTTTTTCGGTTTCGGTTCAGTTGGAAGGCGCCACTCCGAAGCTTGTTGACTAGTTTGCATGTCAAACTCGTAAACCCACGTCTCGTTACCAGTAACAATGCGTTTCATGAATGTTGGGTCGGAATTGACGTTCTACCATGTCCTCAGCGACTTTCATGCGATTGAGTTTTTGGAGAAAATTCAGATCTTTTGGGACTAGCCGAGCGGCAACATGTTTCATACCCAAATTATTAGTTAAAATAGTACGAATCGACTCGTGGGATACAGAAAGTTCGGCGGCTATCTCTCTTAGAGTTGAATGAGGATTTTCAGTCACTATTTCCTTCACTTTTGCGATGTTAACTTCAGTTGCAGACGTTGATGACCTACCAGAGCGAGGCAAATCTTTCATCACATCTCGAACGCTTTTGAACGCTTTGAACCACTCATAAGCACGAGTTTTTGATAAAGTCGATTCACCGTAAGTCTTCTGTAACATTTTCAGTGACTCCGAACACGAAATTCCATTAGCGATGCAAAATTTAAGACAAACTCTTTGTTCGATATTTTTGTCCATTATGAAATTCGCAATACACACTATATATGATATTACTAAAACCTGCACTGTATTTAATATAAATATCAGATGCAACTCAAACTCCACGCCAAAATGGAAAACAGTTGTGGCAATCTAACAACAACAAAAAAAAAACAAAAATTTGAATTTGGAACCATAAACAAATCATCCATTCCCGATACTTTCTTGACTGAATGTAATATATCAGTTGTCTGGTTTCCATAGTCCAAGCTCTGCTTAGTTAGGGCATGGCCGTGTGTAAATAATGTCCCAGGATATTATAATAAATCTTATATATGTATTTAAATACTTGGAATGTTTAACATATATATCAGAAAAACTTTTATTATCATATAACCTTCTACAATGCAATTTATAGCTTTTAATTATTGTTTTAAATATACTAAATGTATCCAATGTCTTTGTCTAACAACTATTTGTGGAAAATGCTGTTGAATTTAAATAATTAAAGCTAAGCTAGTAATGTGTTCGTACGATTATTCAAGACGAGTTTTACATAGACAAAAACAAATTTCAATTAACAATTTTAGTTCTAGCAATGCAAAGCGTAAAGTTAATACATTTACAAATAAAAATATTTATATTTGACTGCACGTTTGGCGCAGTGGCTAAGACAGTCGCCTCGCCGCTTCGTGTCGCGGGTTCGAGTCCCGCACCGGATAACTATTTGTGCGACCCATAAATAGTTGTTCTGAGTCTGGATGTAATTTGTGTCCGTCTATTAGGTTTGTAAAGTACCCTGCGACGTAGGGATTAGATACCCTAGTGCAGGCGATGTCTTTTTAAAAAAGAACACGAAAATTGAACATTATCCACGATAGTGAGGGAAAATATTTATTGTGCTTTTGTCAAATTTCACACTTCATACATATCACCTGGATGGTGAATGGTCGTCTAGCCGTAAAGCCGTCAGTCCTGTACCTCTTTCCGGCCCTGCTGCCAGGCGTCCCATCGGATCATGAGAGTGACGGAATAGAAAGTGCTCCTGTGTTTTCGCACACACTTGTGCACTATAAAATGTCCCGCTCAAATGGCTTATCTCTATTGGGACTAGCCGCTGTAGCCAAAATTCGGTGTAAATAAATGAATAAATAAAATAAAATAAAATAAAAAAGGTTTCACGTAGACTTTAAAATTATATACTTTTTTATAGACTTTAAAAAAGCGCTTGTAAATAGTCAGAAGATGTTTGTAGTAATACAGTTATTATTTCTAGTTGCTTATTACAGATATTTAGGTACATGGAATGTTAAAACATTTATACAATTTATTTTATAATAGTAGTGATATTTAGCTAGCTTGTATTAAGTTATTGTCAAGGTTTTCATTGTACATACTTATATAGATAGATACATCCATGACTCAGAAACAAATATTCGTGCTCATCACACAAATATTTGCACTTACCGGGATTCGAACCCAGGACCACCAGCTTCGTAGGCAGGAGCACTACCAACTAGGCTACGGTGGCCGTCTAGTATGAGTGCAGTGTTCTGTCGGCGAAAAGTACAGTCGAAGTAAAGTGTTGTCGGTGTACAGTCTGTCGGCGTAATGTCTGACGGCGTTTAGTCGTACACTCGACATCATCGTACATAATTTTGTATAATTATTTGAACTAAACTGTTACAAAATCTCCAGTAAAGATTGGAGATAGTCCGAAATAACGGCTTCGGTATTACGCTGAACAACACATTAGTACAACATTAGCATAGGAAAACACTTTTGTTAGTAGATAAGGTACAGTAATAACGATACCACAGTTTAGGTAAAAATAACTTATTAGCGATACGATTGCTTGATATTTATAATACACGAATAATTATTATTTATTTGGTTAAGTGCAAATTATTATTGTATACCAAAAGCATTAATTTAGAATTAAATGTATGTTTAATAAATAAAACAATTTACAAATAAAAAAATGAATAAATAAATTCCAAACTTCCAATATTCTGGGTCCCTATCAGGATTGAGGCGGACATGTTTCCTGGAGTAATAATTGCCTCGTACGTTACCCAGCCATAGACCAAAACATGCACCAGCAATCAAATACGCCAGTCCGGCGTCAGAACCAGAATCAATCCAGGAATCAGAACTCATCAGCAGTCCATGCATCAATAAAACGGGTGGATTTTGGTTCTTCTGGTGACAGTTCTTTGCTTTTATTATCCTGAAGAGCGTCAGAATATATCCATCTTCCGTAATAGCAGTGTGTTCTTTGGAAATATACTCATATATTTATTTATTTAAGGTGTTCCAGTCAACCTTAAGGTGGTGTAAAGATAATTAGATAGGTGCATTAGGTACAGATATAGGAGATCGATATAAGATAGAAGGATAGAAGGGTACGGTAGAAGAAAAAAAAATAGGAATATGAGATCAATAGATATATACATAAATATATATATAACGGAGAAACGGGGGTACCGTTGTCGTTAGTCATGATGACGTCAGCAAGACTGACGTCACTATTATCTGCTCGTTGGTTATCCACTGAAGGTTGTTTACTCATGGCGATAGTAAAACCCAAAATATGTTTCGTGAAGTTTTATTCCATAACAATCTTCGATACAAGGTGATCCGTACGGTCCGACGGCTCGAGCGAAAGTGATTTGTACTCGACACGTCGGCCGTATTTATACGAAATGTGCGGCGACAAACATGTTACGTATTTTCTTTGTTCGATGAACGAATGTAAATTAAACTATTGAAATCATCAATTGTACAAATGTTAAGATGGTTTATAAATCGTAACTTGATTTTTAACACTAAATTCATTAAATTTAACTAACTATTTAAGAGTAATTTAAACAAAGACTTAAAACTACTCCTATGACGCATTTGTTTTTGGTTAATTAATGTTGTTGCGCCGATACGGCCATTCTGAAAGGCGGTGCGCGCTCTGCACCAGCCTCGTTGGTTCTCGTAGATTCTTATGGATACTCGTAGATTGTTATGGATTCTCGTAGACCTGAAAAGAACGAAACAAATTTTCTCTGAGTAGTGAGTCTGTAAGCAACTTGTGTTGCTTTCTTTTGGTAATATCAATGAGTAGGTTCTCGGAGGGTCTCGTAGAGTTCTCGAAGGGTCTCGTAGAGTTCTCGGAGGGTCTCGTAGAGTTCTCGGAGGGTCTCGTAGAGTTCTCGGAGGGTCTCGTAGAGTTCTCGGAGGGTCTCGTAGAGTTCTCGGAGGGTCTCGTAGATTTAGGAAAAAGGAGTGGTGTAATATTGTGCTCTGGAGCTTGTTAACACAGTGGCATACAGTAGCGCAATATAAGGAAATAAGGTTAGGAAGGTGAGAATAGGTTTAGTTCTCGTAGAGGTCTCGTAGATTTCTCGTAGAGTTCTCGTAGATTTCTCGTAGATTTAGGAAAAAGGAGTGGTGTTATATTTTGCTCTGGAGCTTGTTAATACAGTGGCATACAGTAGCGCAATACAAGGAAATAAGGTGGAAGGTGAGGGTAGGTTTAGTTCTCGTAGATTAAGGGACAAGGAGTTGTGTTATATTGTGCTTTGAGTGGCTGATAACACAGTGGCACTATACAAGGAAATATTATTAGGAAGGTGCTGTGATCGTAGGTTTATTAGTAGTTCTCGTAGAGTTATTTAGAGTTATTGAATTAAGTTACTTGCCCTTTACTATGAAGGTTTATGAGGTCTCGTGAGGTTGATGCAATTGGCTTGGTTGGTTCTGTAACAGAATTCCGGTGAGAAGACTATTCGTTTCCCGTGGATACGGTTAACTGATCACCAGGTTGTAGAGCATGGCGCAGCACAGATTCCTGCTGCTGGGTGTTGGTTGGTTTCTGTTTATCAGAGTTGATGTAGCAGCTTGGGTGCTCGATTGTTTAATCTTACTACATTCTTCACAAGCCTTGTGTGATGTTCCTTAAAATAATCATTCTTCCGACAATATTGGAGTATCTGCACTCGGCCTATGCTGACTAACTCACTTGCGAAAAGTTAAAAAATTGTACAGCCCTTTGGTGTGTCAGCGACACAGACGTTAACGTGCCTATCCAGAAATAAACCAGTCACGTTGCTGGTACTGCCTTCCTTGCTGTTATGGCTAGGACAGTTTTTCGTGACTCGCAGTGCCGCAGCTGGCAGCAAACATCTTTTTAAAGCTGGTCCACGTCATTCTACGGTACTGAATAACGCTTGATTCATTACTAAATTGGAAGAAATACACGGAGGTGAAGATTAACAAAGCCCAAACAACCTTCTGGCAACGTAGAAGGTTCATAGGGTAGAAGTGGTGCTTAAAACCATGTATGACCCAATTACCGGGCACTGCACACTAAACAAACACTACTTCAGAGTAGCGACAGACAGTCCCCTGCAGAGGATGCACTGAATTTGAAGAATCACCAGCAAACATACCGCCAGAATGCAGTAGCGCTTCCTGCCAACGGGCAAAGTTCCTAAATGATCCGTAGACACTACAGGAAGTACTCAAACCTAACCTTCGAGGCGTCTTATACCTGCGGGCAGAACCAGAATGGTTAGAGGAGCCAAACAAGCCCACGCACAATGGCCCAATCAGGAGGCTAAATGCGAAAAACAAATCAGTCAACCAACTAATTTGTGATAGCCCTTGAGCAGTCCCCAAAGATAAATCCACAGTTAATCACAACCAAATGTGAACCAAAATCAAGGAACACTCCAAACAGCTCATAAAAGGAGTAGAGAAGAGCTGGTTCAAAACCCAATGGAAGTACAGGTGGAACCAACTACGAATAATAGTAGCAGTACCACCACTATGGTATGACACAGAATAGCCAACCTGCGGCTGGCATATCCAGCACCAGGAGACTACAATGAGCTACTCCTAATAAATGTACTGAAGTATGTGCAGACTGCATTCAAGGCACTAGGGATAGAATAGAAAATAATGGTTCTTAGTACGAAAGATCCTGAAGGGTCGAAATGCTGTACGTAAGTACACCCCGACAAAGTCAAAAAGTCAAAAACGTGTGACAGCCACGCCGAAACCCGCCTGACTCAAAGACATCATGAAAGCAGTCCTTTGTAAGTCCGGATCCACAATACACATGTCTGCGGCCGTACACGTTATCCTTATCCGGGTTTAACTCTGAATGTTTTGGCTAGCAGAAGGCAACCTCATTGCCTCTATCAGCTCCATAAAATTACGATTTAGCTGCTCCCCAAGTAAGCGCCATTTACTATCTTCGTCATCAAGGGTGTTTTCACGCTGGTCATCTTCTGGGTTGAATCCCACTTCTGATAACGGAGAAACGGGGGTACCGTTGTCGTTAGTCATGATGACGTCAGCAAGACTGACGTCACTATTATCTGCTCGTTGGTTATCCACTGAAGGTTGTTTACTCATGGCGATAGTAAAACCCAAAATATGTTTCGTGAAGTTTTATTCCATAACAAACAATCTTCGATACAAGGTGATCCGTACGGTCCGACGGCTCGAGCGAAAGTGATTTGTACTCGACACGTCGGCCGTATTTATACGAAATGTGCGGCGACAAACATGTTACGTATTTTCTTTGTTCGATGAACGAATGTAAATTAAACTATTGAAATCATCAATTGTACAAATGTTAAGATGGTTTATAAATCGTAACTTGATTTTTAACACTAAATTTAACTAACTATTTAAGAGTAATTTAAACAAAGACTTAAAACTACTCCTATGACGCATTTGATTTTGGTTAATTAATGTTGTTGCGCCGATATATAATATATATATATATATATATATATATATATATATATTATTGTGGTTTTTGCAGAGATACTGAAAGTAAGTTGTTAAATAAGAAGGAGAATCAAGAATAGTATAAATTACGTCGGTCACTTCGGTGAAATTGAGGAGACCAAGGGATAATTTAGTTTCTCCTCGTAATGTTAACCAAGGGGTATGTAGTTAATATGCAACTTCAATAACTCACGCAAAAATAAGTATGCTGCATGAAATCACCATTGTCGCAGTCATGTTAGCTTCTGGCTCTGACAAGAAAGACTCTGACGCAGGATTTAATGTTATTATAAGTTTCCCACTGCAGATACATTATTTTGAGTATTAGTTTTTGTACATACGAAGGGCCGAATGGCACGAAATGACGAACAACTTATCAATTGAATAACGTTAGGAGTCACCTAGCGATTGATGTGAGAACTAAAACTGATGGAACAATGGGTCAACTGGCGTAATCTTCAATACGTCCTGCTTACTTCAGTGCTTCGTTTTAAGAAACTGTTGTTAATTGCTAAGTATAAGATAACTTTGGTGAATTATAAAGATAGTTAGCTTCTTAATACTTTGAGAAATACTCTGGTGAGTTCAGTAAATTATGAAAGCCTGAACTACACTTACTGCTGTACCGGAGATGTTTGAATTGTAGTATGGCTATGAGCTTACAACGGTTTAGAAACTATTGGGGGCTTTATAATATCACATACTATGATAAAGCGTCATTAATTAATGGTCGGTCCCACGCAATGTCAAAAATAATAATGTCACGTTCGGGCTTCGAATCCACATACCAGTTAGGGTTTTTGGTGGCTTTTGGAACAGCGCTAGAATGTTCTAGATAATACCAGAACCAAAAACAAAGAATAGTGGTTGAAAAGGACATACGTAATTTAAAAAAATTACATTAGATATTTCCATAATAATTAGAAACAGATAGAGCGAGTTGTATAAATGAAAAGAAAGAGATAGGTAGCATTACGATTAATTTGCCATATAGGCATAGATTCTCGAAACCAAAAAAATACTCACGAAATGATTAAACTTTGGAAGAATTTAGAGGTATATAAGCGCAATGTTAAAGCAGAATCGTGAGTTTTAGTTCAAGTGAAATCAAAGGCAAAACAAGAAGAAGAAATTAAGTGGAAACTGAACAATTGCAAGTGGTCAGTGACAGTAAACAATACCAAACTGTTCCCTACACAATGCAATTTTTCCAGTAGTGGAGGTTTACAACTGTCCTCGGAGCTGTGGTGGTAGTTTGAGAAGTGTGCCGCCATGCAAGCAGCTCCGGGAGGACAGCGATCTGTTTGTGGCACAGCCGCAATGCCGGACTGGCAGGAGCCGGCAATAGGGGAGGGCAATCCCGAGCCCTCCCAGGGTGCGTGTCCTGACCATCTGGGACATGGCGCAAAAGGGGAGCACCGGAGCAGCATACCCGCGTTCCCGGGGCTCCTCCCATCAGGCGCCAAGATAAGTCCACGGCAGGTAGGTTTAGTTGGTGCGAGTCCGACATTCCCGCCCGCAGACACTTTTTGCGGTTGGCATGCGTATGCGCATTCCCCCTACTTTAACAAAAAAAGAAAACGGCCTGAATGTTTTTAAACTTTCTCGATTTGTACAAATTTTTATATACTGTGGACACGGGTCTCAATCGCGATAAACGACGTCGTCGACCCGTGACCACGGCTGGTGCAATCCATGCCGAAACGTCGGGTAACCAAGGTAATGATTTGCCTATATCGTGATTGAGACCCGTGTCCACAGCATATAAAAAAAAACTTGAGAGTTGTCAAGGGACACCCGGATGGAACGGAGTTATTTCTTATTATTGAAGTTATACTTCTTTTGGCGCGATGGAGAAAAATGATGAGAGTGAATTTTTACGATGCGCGCGCACACCGACACCAAAAAATTTAACAGCATGAAGTTAGTTCTAGGTGGTATGAAAATTGATAACTATTTTCAAGTTGTATATTAAAAAGTATAACTTCTAACGCGTGTACATAAGTACACAAAAGTTTTTTTATTATGTACAAAAAACCTGTATACACTCAACAAGAATAATTATAATCGTCGCGACACCACACTGTTCAATGCGAAATAGAAATGAAAATATCTGGCTTGCTTTCTATAAGAGAGAGAAAGTGTCGTGACAACTTTTCGTAAGATTTTTTTCCGTCTAGCCCCCTTTCACAACGCGCGATAAGGAACTTCGTTCCAAAAACCTCATCTAAAAATTTCGCAAGCTTTACATTTGGACGGGTTTGGCGTAGTCATCGCACACCGCAGTTAGGTGGTAGCTGGTACACAGGAGGCGCTACTGCCGGAATAAAAAAAAAATCAAAATCAAAAAAAATCAAAATCAATTTATTTGCAAAAATGTGGTGCATTACAGATGTTATAATAACAATGAGTCTCACACATTAGTCATTTTATGTCATGACGTACAAACATTCACTTATTCTATACATGGATACTAATTTATGCTACTACCTATACCAAAGAATTTATTATTATTTCATTAACATTTACTTACATTGCATATTAATTATAATTATACATATTTATTTAACATTCAAATTATTATTATTAAGTACATTATCACAATTATTAAGGTTTGCATTTAAAAAAATCATTTACCGAATAGAAACATTGTTCTTTCAACCATTTAAAAAGTTGAATCCTGAACTTATTTAAAGGTAAATCTCGTACACCCCGAGGTAAGTGATTATATATGCGTACCGACATAGCATAGCTATTTCGACTGCACAATTCAGTTTTTAACGGCGGGAGAACAAGTTTATCAGGGTAGCGAGTGTTAAATTTACATACATCTTTCTTGTAAACAAACAGTTCAGAATTACTCTTAACAAATACACATATTTCGAAGATATATATACATGGGAGAGTCAAGAGTGACAGTTTGCGAAATAAGGGCTTACATGTGATCCATGGAGCGACATTGCAAATAGATCTGACGCACTGTTTTTGAGCTATAAATGCTTTATTTAAGTAAACTGAATTGCCCCATACTACAATGCCATATCGAAGGCTAGAGGCAACAAATCCATGGTACGCTTTTAGAGCCGTTTGTTTTGTAGAAATTCGTGTTAATCGCCAAAGAGCATACGCAAATCTATTAATTTTGTTACAGATTTTGGTAACATGTGCTTTCCAAGTACACTTATCGTCAATAGTAATGCCCAGAAAGGAAATTTCAGTTGCTTCTTCCAAAACTTTACCGTTGTAGTTTAAGTCCAAGTTATGCTTTTTTCCACCTTTATTATGAAATTGTATGTATTTAGTCTTATCAATATTGACACTTAAGTTATTATCCTGTAACCATTCAATAATATCATTAACAACTTTATTGAGTAATGTGTTATAATCTTCTTCTGAATTATTAGGTACCAATATTGAAATATCATCTGCATATAAAATGCATTCGTGTTCTATTACAGCAGGGAGGTCGTTGATATAAAGGAGAAAAAGAAGTGGACCCAAGATAGTTCCCTGCGGTACACCAACTCTATTATGTCTAATATCTGATTTTACTGTTTCCTCTTTTTGTTTAGAATTCAAATTTGTGATTTCAACAAATTGTGTCCGATCAATAAGATAGCTTTTTAACCAGTTTTGTGCAGTACCACGTATGCCATAGAGATCACACTTATGAAGTAACAGATCATGTGATACGAAATCAAACGCTTTGCTCATGTCAAAGAAAACCGTTGTTATTGGTTTTTTGCTATTTATAGAATTAACTATACTATTGATAAGTTTAAATGTTGCCAATGTGGTGGATTTTCCTTTCATAAATCCGTGTTGTTCTAGGCATAATATGTTAAATTTACTTAAAAATGACATCAATCTACTATGCATTATCTTCTCAAATAGTTTAGCTATTGTGGGTATTAACGCTATAGGTCTGTAGTTATATGTGTTAGATTTTTCACCTTTTTTATGCAATGGTTTGATGACAGTAGTTTTCAGTTTTTCAGGGAATTTTCCTTGAGTAAGAGACAAATTTATTAAGTGTACCAAGACAGGCGTTATAAGCTTACTACATGTTTTTAAAATTTTCGTCGGGAAGAGGTCATATCCTACAGAAGATGTATTATTTAGAGATTGAATTGTTTTATGTACTTCTTCAGCATTCGTAGGTCGTAAAAAGATAGTAGCATGATTTGTTTCAATATTGCTGGTTTTTTGTTTTTGCGAAAGTTTGTGCCCTGTATTGGTTATATCAATAAAATGGTCATTAAATACATTAGAAATGTTTACAGAGTCTTGTATAATTTTACCATTGTGAGATATTTGTGGTATAGCCCTAGTAGAATAGTCTGGCCTTAAGTGATTGTTAATGACTTCCCAAGATGCCTTACATATATTAGTTGCTTTATTGACATATGATTCATTTGTCAACCTTTGGGCCGTAATCATACACTTTTTAAAAAGCTTGTTATATTGACAATATGTAACTTTAGTGGAAACACTACTGCTAAACTTGTAGCTCATATACCGCAGTTTGCGTTTCTTTTCAGCTGATATTTTTATTCCTTTTGTTAGCCATGGCGTCTTTTTGGCTTTTAGGTTAACTTTTACATTGTTAATGGGAAAGCATAAGTTGAAAAGTAGTATTAAGAGATCATGAAACGTATTGAAAGCTAGATCAGTATCAGTTTCAGACATACAGTCAGACCAGGTGAGTTCTTTAAGACAGTCCAAAAATTTTTTTATATTATCTTTATGGAAGTCCCTTTTACTCTTATATATAAATTCAGATGGAATAACCTTGTTATCTATTGAAATAGTAAGTAGCTGTGCCGTGTTGTGGTCAGAAAGTTCTAAGGGTAGGATATTTCCTATCGCATCGGGGATGTTACTAATAATCTGGTCTATACAACTTTTTAATCTAGTAGGTTCATTAATATGGATGTGAAAGTTATAGTTTTGCACGATTCGATTGAATTCAGTCAATGTTTCGGAATGTTTTAAGAGATCTATATTGAAATCTCCAGCAATTATAATTTTTTTCCTTGTTTTACTTCGCAATTTGGTCATTAGAACTTCTAGTTTGCGGAGAAATACATTAGGATTGTAGTTAGGTATTCGATAGATGCAAATTACTATGCAATACCTGCTGTATCCTTTAGTTGCCTTTTACAACACCCACGGGGAGCAATGGGTTAGCTCTGTTATTCTTTCTGGGCCGGTTACCACACGGCCCAGGTATGGGTAATAAATATCCGCCGCGATAACTGACGCTATATGTAATGTGTTGTATAGTTTTGGAAATTGTGATAATATTTGGCTGGCCTCTGTAAATATGCAGTATGTGTACAGTCTGATTAACTGTTAATTCAAGTTTTCCAATTAATATTAATGCTATTCATATCTTACGTATACGTATCCATGTACAGAGTTTTGTGTATGCCTACTAAATAATTACTTTAAGTGGACCAAATCCCTTGGTCATGCCCGCTTAAGACTGTTACGCCGGACCGTCTCAACTGGGTCGTCTTGAAACCGGTAGTAGATATAGGTTTTTTTTAAATAAATAAATAAAATAAAATAAATAAAAGTGGTTTTTATTCACGTAGACTTTAAAAAAGCGCTTGTAAATAGTCAGAACATGTTTGTAGTAATATAGTTGTATACATTAGATATTATTTCTAGTAACATAGATATTTAGGTACATCTTGTATGAAAACATTTATAAAATTTATTTTATTACAGAAATGATATTTAGCTAGCTCGTATCAAGTTATTGTCAAGAGATTATGTTTAATTATCTAGTTTAAGTCTAATATTTTTACTACATATTGTCAATGGTTCTGTCTATATTAAAGGTATTATTATTATGACGGACCTTGTGTTAATAACGACGGTCGCGCTTTAATGCTACCACCGGATCCAATGCGCCCCAACTGAGAAGACCCAGCGAAACAAACTCAGTGGGTTCATCTACTACCGGTTTCAACACGACCTAGTTGAGACGGTCCGGCGAAACATACTCAAGCGGGCATGAACACGAGATTTGGTCCAATTAGAGTAATTATTTAGTAGGCAAACACAATATATGCTCGATCGGTTGTCTGAATGCTTATTATTTTAGATTATATTTAGGTATACAAAAGAAAAACTTCGAAACAATAACATTATTCATTTTGAGACAGAGTCAATAATTTTAAATTAAGTATATGATAGCAATCATTTACAGATAGTTCACGTAACACAGCAGATCAGTCATGTCTATATGGCTACAAGATCTCCAGCGAGCAATGTGCAGGTAGGAAGTGAGAGCCAGACGTCTTTGTCATCGATGTACTCTTTAGTGGTGTAATAACCCCTAGCCATAAGTACACGTTTAATATGTGTTTTAAAACTTGTGTCAGGCAGATCAGTAATTTGAGTAGGAAGCTTGTTATAAAACCTTATACAATTTCCTAAAAATGATTTATTAGTTTTGCTTACTCTAAAGCCTGGCATGGCTAGTTTGTTTTTATTCCTAGTATTTATATTATGCAGTTCACTTTTCTTTTTATAATTATGAATATTTTTTCTAACAAACATTATATTCTGATATATATATTCCGATGGCACAGTAAGTATATTTATTTCTTTAAACAAATTTCGCAAAGAATCGCGACTGCCTAAACCATAAATGGCTCTGACTGCTCTTTTCTGCAATACAAAAATAGTACCTATGTCAGCCGCCGAACCCCACAGCAGAATGCCATACGACATAATGCTATGAAAGTACGCGAAATACACTAATCTAGCAGTTTGTTCATCTGACAATTGCCTTATTTTCCAGACAGCATAGGAAGCCGAACTTAATTTACCTGCTAACTTTTCAATCTGAGGACCCCATTGCAATTTTGAATCAAGTGTCAATCCTAAAAATACGGTCGATGGGACTAAATCTAATATTTTCGCATTAAGTGCAACTGTTGGTACAATTTGAGTCACATTCGGCAATGAGAACCTGATGCATTTAGTTTTCCCTGGATTTAACAAGACATTATTTGCCGAAAACCATTCTGATATAAAGCTGAGTGTTTTATTATGCTCAATAAGATCTTTATCCTTTCTATTTACTTTAAATATGAGCGACGTATCATCAGCGAACAAAACTATCTCTGATACTTTCTCTACCAGATAAGGGAGATCATTTATATAAACTAGAAATAAAAATGGGCCCAATATAGACCCCTGGGGCACCCCCATTTTCACAGGATGACGTGCCGAAGTGACACCGCCTATCGAAACCATCTGTTGTCGCCCCGATAAATAGGACATCACAAGATCAAGAGATGTGCCAGATATTCCATAGTACTTCAGTTTAACAACGAGCGTACGATGATCAACGCAATCGAAAGCCTTAGAGAGATCACAGAAAACTCCCAGCGCATCCTGTGATCCCTCCCAAGCCTCCAATATTGACCTAATTAATGTGCAACCTGCATCCTGAGTGGAGCGGCCCCTTGTAAACCCGAACTGCTTGTTATGCAATATCTCATTCACGTTAAAGTGCGACAAAATTTGGCTGAGCATCAGCTTTTCAAATATTTTACTTAAAGCTGGCAGTATTGAGATAGGCCTATAATTCGTGGCATTTTTTGAACAACCTGCCTTGAAAATGGGTATTATCTTACTTATTTTCATTAAATCGGGAAAGACACCATCACTTATACAGCCATTGAAGATGGCTGCAAGGATTGTAGCAATGTTTAGTATGATTGATTCAATTGCTTTAACAGACAGTCCCCACAAATCTTCTGTGCCTTTCCTTTTAATACTCTTAAAAGCTTTTATAATATCATCACTTGTTACGGATTTAAAACTAAAGTTAGGTACAGTTTGTTTTACGCTTTGATTTAAAAAGAGTTCAGCCACATCTGGTGATGATGTGAGACACTTAGTAATATCCACGGGTATATTTGCAAAAAAAGCAGCTAAAAAATTGGCAATGGTAAGCTTGTCTGAAACCAGTTCATCACCAATATTCAATACTAATGTTTGATCTCTTGATCTACTTTTACCAGTTTCAGTATTAATTATTTGCCAAGCTGATTTTATTTTATTATCAGATTTTTTAATTTTATCTCTTATATATAAAGATTTAGCTTGTATGCAAACCTTTTTAAAAATTTTTGAATAATTTCTAACATAATTAATAAAATTGACATCAGGGTTATAGGACCTTCTGTCATACAACTCATATAAAAAATCTCTACTCAGTCTAATGCCTTGAGTTGCCCAAGAACTAAATTTTATCTTATTACTGTCAACCGTTATGTTTTTTATTTTACAAGCTTTATTAAATTCTTTGCAAATACAGTGGAATAATGTAGTGTACATATCGTTGGGGTTACTTTTGTTTGGCAATAGATGGCACAAACTATTCTCCAGGTTGTTACTGAACTTTCCCAAATTAGATTTTGGTAAAGGTCTAAAACTAATTTTTTGTTTATTTATATTTATCTCATTTTTTATCTTTACTATTTGGCATTTATGGTCAGAGCGAACACCAGCCACCAAACACTTCTCAGAGACATCAAAGTTGGTAATTATGTTATCAATGCAAGTAGCAGATGTGAGTGTGACTCTCGTGGCCTCAGAGAACAAGCATTTAAGGCCAAAGGACATGAAGGAAGGAGGTATGGTGTCGAGATATAAAAATCGGAGTCACGAAACACGATGAAGACTGGTTGCAAAATCTCAAACAGAAAAGTCTACGTCGTGCATTACCACCTCCTGTGGATACTCCTTTCACTTGCGAACGTTGCAGAAAAAAATGCCGCGCGGCTATAGGGCTCTTCACACACTAGCGCTGCAACAAACATCTACACAGATCCCGTGGCCAATGATGATAAACTCAGTTTTAATTATATAGTCGCCATTATTGACCAGTTTTGGTTAGTATTTCTTCTATCTAAAAGTTATTTAAGCCGTGTGGTTTCCGGTCTCTAGATTAACACGGCCACCTCATAACATAACGTGGGCATCGTAAAAGGCGACTAGGGGATACAGTAGGTAGTTGAGCAGCAACGCCACCTGTAATTCATAGATTTACATACTGTAATATATTTTATAACACATGCTATTCTGAATGTTTTTGGACAAAGAACTCGAGAGTTACAAATAAAAATTATTGGTCACATTAACTAATCTATCTCATTCTTTTTCGACATTTATTTAGTAACGTGTACATATTTTGCAACTAAAAAAAATGTTTTTGATTTTCTTACCAATACAGTAAAATCCAGTTATTGATAGCTCTCAGGCTAAAACATTTTGTTTCATTCAGACGAATCGGAATCAAACAAAGAAACTGAAATCAAAGTTGATTGATGTCAAGCAAGGCGTGAAGCTTGAAGCTTTCACGAGTTTGTTTGATCCCGTCGTTGCTAGGCAACCAGCCTTTGTAACTTCGCAAGAACAATGGTCTGCTTGCTGCTGAAATACAGGTCCGTTTGTAATTTGTTATTATGTACATGCTTAATGCTTCACAAGTCGCACACAGACCGTGAAGATTCGTTTGACTATCATTGCAATTTGGAAAATTTATCTTAGTAAAAATTTAAAACATTTTCTTTATTTTTTGAACTCAAAATCCTACTAATATTTTAAATGCTAAAGTTTGTGAGTATGGATGTATTATTCACCACAAAATAACATTATCCATGCAAATTTCGTGGATATACCGACCGTAGTTTTAAGCATTTAATGTAGATACATGCATACAAACTCCTGTGTTCTCTCCTGTATTACGTTTATTATACTAAATAAGGGTTTATTTTTGAAGTTATACTTCTTTTGGCGCGATGGAGAAAAATGATGAGAGTGAATTTTTACGATGCGCGCGCATACCGACACCAAAAAATTTAACAGCATGAAGTTAGTTCTAGGTGGTATGAGAGTGAATTTTTACGATGCGCGCGCATCGTGCGCGCGCATCGTGAAAATAACAGCATGAAGTTAGTTCTAGGTGGTATGAAAATGTATGAGAGTTGCGCGCGCATCGTAAAAATAACAGCATGGCGTTAGTTCTAGGTGGTATGAAAATTGATAACTATGTTCAAGTTGTATATTAAGAAGTATAACTTCTAACGCGTGTACATAAGTACACCCAAGTTTTTTTGTATGGATTTTTGTAACTCTTTGTATATATTTTGATGGTGAATTTAGTGTGTAATTTAGATATTGTCGAATTACTTTTTATAAAGTGCATGTGATAAATAATTTGCAAGAATTCTCAAAAGGCTAGTTTAGGTGGAATCTTTTAAAATAAAATAAAATAATTATCTTAGAAAAACTACTACACTGCCACCAGATTCCAAACTAGGCAGAATATGGCAGTGAGACAACTGATAATTATACTTAAAAATGTCTAAATAAATACATATTGCAACGTTCGGGGTTCGAACCCCATTAGCAGTAAGGATTTTATGTGGCTGTTTTAACATTTCGGGAATATTCTAGTTAATTTATCTTGCGACCCGAATTTCGGCCGGTCCATCGAGTCCAAAGTTAAGGTCAGTGCCAAAAAGCTTAGTATAGAGACGGTACTTCACGAGGGAACAGCTTTAAAATCTATACAAAGCTCAAGTCCGACCCTGCATGGAGTACTGCTCTCATCTTTGGGACGGCTCCGCAAAGTATCAGCTAGACTTTTTGGATTCGATAGACAGACGCGCTCGCAGGATAATCGACGATAGAGACCTAACAAGTAAAAAGTTACAAAACTTGGATGATCGGCGTCAGGTTGCAAGCTTATCGGTTTTCTACAGGCTGTTTCATGGAGAATGCGCTCAAGACCTCCATGAACTTATCCCTCCATCTCCCTTTTTTAATCGGACTACAAGGCGTCGGGAGGCTCTCCACCGCTATGTTGTTGACAGGCCATTGTGCCGTACGAAGCGTTTTGCTTCCTCTTTCATCCTACGCACGGCTAAGCTGTGGAACAGCCTCCCAAACGACGTGTTTCCAGACTCATATAACATGGGTTTATTCAAGGTTAGAGTGAACAGGAATCTTATGGGTACGCGCGGTCGACCTTCGAACACATCTTCACTTACCATCAGTTGAGAAAGCGTCAAGCGCAAACCCATTTTGCATTTAATAAAAAACTTAATTCTAGAACAGAAGAAAAAGGATAACTGGTGAAAAAAAATCTTAATGCAAATTGACAAGGTTCTAGAATGAAAAGAAAGAGATGGTGCCAAGACGTCTGGCTCTCACTTCCTACCTGCACATTGCTCGCTGGAGATCTTGTAGCCATATAGACATGACTGATCTGCTGTGTTACGTGAACTATCTGTAAATGATTGCTATCATATACTTAATTTAAAATTATTGACTCTGTCTCAAAATGAATAATGTTATTGTTTCGAAGTTTTTCTTTTGTATACCTAAATATAATCTAAAATAATAAGCATTCAGACAACCGATCGAGCATATATTGTGTTTGCCTACTAAATAATTACTCTAATTGGACCAAATCCCGTGTTCATGCCCGCTTGAGTATGTTTCGCCGGACCGTCTCAACTGGGTCGTGTTGAAACCGGTAGTAGATGAACCCACTGAGTTTGTTTCGCTGGGTCTTCTCAGTTGGGGCGCATTGGATCCGGTGGTAGCATTAAAGCGCGACCGTCGTTATTAACACAAGGTCCGTCATAATAATAATACCTTTAATATAGACAGAACCATTGACAATATGTAGTAAAAATATTAGACTTAAACTAGATAATTAAACATAATCTCTTGACAATAACTTGATACGAGCTAGCTAAATATCATTTCTGTAATAAAATAAATTTTATAAATGTTTTCATATAAGATGTACCTAAATATCTATGTTACTAGAAATAATATCTAATGTATACAACTATATTACTACAAACATGTTCTGACTATTTACAAGCGCTTTTTTAAAGTCTACGTGAATAAAAACCTTTTTTATTTTATTTATTTTATTTTATTTTTATTTTATAATTTCCTGATAGTAAAGAAAAAGACAAGGACAGAAATATTTCAATTGATCTGGTATCTTATAGAAGGGTCTAGAACGAAAAGAATGACTTCGGAAAGTTTAATATTTTAACGGAATAAATGACTTTTGAATCTGAATTTAATTTAAAGTTTGGATGTGTACTAGAGGTACACATCCTGCCAATATTATAAATGCGAAAGTTTGTGAGTATAGATGTATATTTGTTACTCTTTTACGCCAAAACTACTTTAACGCGGGTGAAACCACGGGGCATAGCTTGTATTAAATATAATAGATTTATTTAAATATAATAGATTAAATATAACAGAATTATCGTTAAAATTCTTAGAGTACACTTCTTAGGTACTGACGTCAAATTACATAAGAAACACATTAAAACATGACGCTTGTAGGAAACTGATGGATGCCAAGCTACATAGCTTGGCTCATCGTCGTAAGGTTGCCTGCTTGTCGGTCTTCTACAGATTGTACTTCGGTGAGTGTGCCCAAGAACTCCACGACCTCATCCCACCGGCCCCCTTCTACCATCGGACATCCAGACGCACTGCATCTTACCATCCTTAGCTTGTAGCTATTCCACCAATTCGCACTAAGCGTTTCCAAACGTCTTTTATAATGCGCACAGCAAAAGAGTGGAACTCACTGCCTGCGTCGGTGTTTCCAAAAGCTTATAACCCTAATCTCTTCAAAGTTAGAGTGAACAGGCTCCTTCTGGGTAAGCTCGCTCCATCGTAGACTTTGTCTCTGTCATCTCTGACATGGACTAGAGTGAAGAGCAAACCCATAACTAATAAAAAAAAAAAAAAAAAAAAAAAAACTATAATTTATGTAAATTAAAACTCTGGGCAAATGCGAGTTATACTTAAATGTCTTAGGTTAAGTTAGTAAGTTATTTACCACTAGAGTTAATTGAAGAAGTACCTATAGACACTAATCAAACACCTCTTCAAGATTGGCGTCACAGACAGCCCCCTGTACAGAGGGTGCATTGAAACTGAAGAAACACCGGCACACGTACTGCTACACTGCAATAGCGTTGCTTACCAACGGGGAGTTCCAGAATAATCCGAAGACACTGCAGGAGGCCTTTAAGCCAAGCTTTCGTGGTCTCCTGGACTTCTGGGTGGAATTGAAATGGTTCAAGTTGCCAATTAAGTTCACACACCATGTACCACTTAGGACCGTAGGAGCGAATTTCAATCGCCCAACTAACTTACTATCACAATTTATGTTTATTTTTAAGACAACCCTGCGCTATTCTATTTAATCCTGTGTCTGTGGGTACTTTACAAACATACAATTCACAGATACAAATCATACATCTAGGATTCGGAATAACTATATATGAGTCTCAAAAATAATTGTGCTGTGCTGGAATCGAACCCAGGACACGAAATAGCACTATATACACATATATACAGTCAAAGTTATAATGTACTGGCTGTGCCCCGCAGTTTTACCCGCGTTAAACTTTATAAACTATCACAGCTCCTCCCCCGTAGGTGATAGCGTGATAATAGGTAATATTCAAGCAAAATTTGAAGTAAATCCATGCAGTACATTTTGAGTTCAGCCCGGACATACATAGGGACAAACAGATAAACAGACAAAAAATCTGAAAACTATACTTCTCGCTTCGATATCGATTGTAGATCACGCCCCAAGTATCCTTTAAAAAAAATATTCATTGTACAGTTTTGACTTTCCTACGATTTTATTATACCTATGTATAGATAGATCGGGAAAGATTTTTGATGACTTGCAAAAGTAATAGTAGGAAGGATCTTTTTAATACTTCTAGAATATTCACGTAAACACATTTTAATGTATTTATTATTAATGTATACTTAAAAAACACTGCTTAAACTGAAAAACACAATTAACATTTCTCAATGTCACTACTTGCATTAATTAATTTAAAAGCAGACGAACAAAAAATAATAATTCGTATAATATTTATCATGAGATTTTTTATCATTAATAATAATATTCTAGAACATTACTCACACATGTCTGATCCCAAACTAAGCAGAGCTTGTACTATGGAACCAGACAACTGATATACTACATATACTACTTTTCTTTTGGTAATACTTATATAGATCATTACACCCAGACTCGGGAGAAACAGACATGTTCATACACACAAATATCTGTGCTTCTAGCACGAGTTCCTGCAGTTTACTTACTCGATCACACGTACAGTTTCGTCCCATACATTGAGCACCAGAGTTTTAGTTCTTAATAGTTTCCGCGAGAGGCGCTGGTGCTCAATGTATGGGAGGAAACTGTACGTGTGATCGAGTAAGTAAACTGCAGGAACTCGTGCTAGAGGCACTGTCCTGGGGGGGGGGGGGGGGGGGAATCGAGCGGCGTGAAAGGATTGGTGATGGGCCGGTTGGCATACCACCTAGTACAGATCTTTGTGTGCATGAACATATCTATTTGTCCTGAGTCTGGGTGTAATTTGGGATCAGAATGTATTATAATAATAATATAATAATGGCGTAAGCCCGTAGGCATCATTACTAACCGAAAAATATATTTCGAGGAAATAAAGAAAAGTAATAAATAATAATAATATCTTGGGACAATGTCAAACAGATCATCCTAGCCCCAAACTAAGCAAAGCTTGTACTATGGGTACCAGGCGACGATAAACATACTTATATAGATAGATAAATACTGAAATACATAGAAAACATCCATGACTCTGAAACAAATATTCGTGCTCATCACACAAATATTCGCTCTTACCGGGATTAGAACCCAGGACCACCAGCTTCGTAGGCAGGAGCACTACCAACTAAGCTACGGTGACCGTCAAATAGCGACCTTATCACCACAGGGTGTGACCTCTTCCAGGCAACCTAGGTAGTGAAAGAAGAAAGGAGTTACAGAGATGGGGGTAGTTAACAAATGTGGGAACATAACATGTAACATAACAAAGTTCCTAAAAGGTACTAGCTGTACCATAGTTATAATAATACATATAACTAATGTATCATATGTCTGTTCATATTATGTAGGCTACGGTGACCGTCAAAGAAATGTATTAATTAATTTAATAATATTAAATATCTTGGTACAACTAACACAGTGGCATTTACTTCTACCAGACATCTGATAACATATTTATATATTTCTAAATACATATAAAATTACTCCCAGACGCATAACAAAAAATCGTGCTCACCTCACAAAGATTTGTCCCGGCTGGGAATCGAACTCACGACCTCTGGTTGAGCAGTCAGGGTCACTATCCACTAGGTCCCTTTCTATTATGAAATATTTAATTATATGGCAATAAAATTCTAGCCATCATCATCATAATTTCAGCTGAAAAAGGTCCACTGCTGGAAAACCCAAGCCAGGCCAAGAATCATCTTGGGGGATTTACATAAAACTTTTTTTAATAATAATATCTCGGGACAATGTCACACATTCCTAGCCCCAAACTAAGCAAAGCTTGTACTATGGGTGCCAGGCGACGATATACATACTTATATAGATAGATAAATACTTATATACATAGAAAACATCCATGACTCAGAAACAAATATTCGTGCTCATTACCCAAATATATGCACGTACCGGGATTCAAACCCAGGACCGCCAGCTTCGTAGGCAGGAGCACTGCCAACTAGGCTACGGTGACCGTCATCTTTTACATAAAACTCTACTCCAACAATAATTCTTTCAGTATGGAATACTTCTTGGTATGAGTACCCTTTTTTTATTTTTTTATAAGTCAGGGGGAATGCCTTCGCCTGCCACCCGCAAAAAGTGTCTGCGGGTGGGTATTTCGGACTTGCACCGACTAAACCTACCTGCCGTGGACTTCTCTTGGCGCCTGATGGGGGAGTCCCGGGAACGCGGGTATGCTGCTCCGGTACCTGGTATGAGTACCCGGGAAGCCCGAAAGTAGCTCTTGGAATTGAAATTCGGCCATAAAGTGCTCAATTACAACATTAGGATCTGTTTCACAATGTCCAGATAAAGTGTCGGATAGCTAACTACCAAATAAATAAACTGACATATATATAGATATAAGTTCTGGATAAAACACATTGCGTTTCACCACCACCTTCCCGATAATATTTGCCAGATAGCTATTCGGTAGTTACTTATAGGTAGGTTTGGCAACGTCGCATTTTGTCGTTCCGTCTTACGAAACAGACAACCTATAAATACATTTATTATGATAAACACACCTAAAAATATCTTTTTACTATTTTTTTATGGTAAGCATTTTCAGGTTTGCATAAATATTTTCAAATTTATCTTCTAACTATTATTTGATCAAATAAAAATACATTCATAAATTGATTTTTTTTGCGTGAAATTAAACGTATGAAATTCAAATAAATAGACGTCAAATGTTAATGTCAACAAATGTTTGTTGCGGTGTTTCGGTGGTGTTATTCTTAGCGGTGTCGGATTTATGCGCGGTTCACGATCAAATAATTCATCAATTTCGTCTTCAATAGTATTAAATTTTACCATTTTATTCTAACAATAAACACCACCGAAACAAGCATCGAATGACATCTGTCAGATATCTTATCCATCATATACTTATATAAGATAAGATAACTTTGCTATCTGAAGCTTGATCTGACCAATAGTTTACTTGGCAGTTTAGTTGCCAGTTAGCACTATTCATGGATTGTGAAACGCAAACGATGTCTTTATTCGATAGATAAGTTGCAAGTAGCTTATTCGGGACTTTACCTGGACACTGTGAAACAGGCCCTAAGTGCCCTCAATTATTAAGCAAGTTCAATTTAAGAGTACGCGAAGAAGAAGCTAAGAAGAAGAATTTAAGAGTACCCATGGAACACCTCGATAACCTATAACATCCCTAGCTCCACCTCTTCGTCGTACAGTGTTTGGTGTTAACTCGCCAATCCCCGCATGAGCAAACTTATAAACCAGTACAGCGTTGACCTCCACCCCGACCTAATATCGACATTAATTGTCCGAGAAGTCAAACGCATGAACTGTTATCAGTAGTGATTAGTTTTTGGATGTAGTGTTTGCCTAAATTGGTTGTGCAGTTAGATTTAAGGGAGGTCAAGTACAGGGCAGACGGCTTTACGTGCCCCCCAAGGCACGGGGGGGTAATGCCATGACATATATTTACAAAAAAATCCTGAGCCGGGACCCCTTTATGTAAAAAAAAGTTACATTTCGGCCTCGGCGGTCAGACTTAAGGGAAACGGGCCGTGGCCGAAATTGGGCCTAAAACACATTTCATTTTTAATTTTATTATTCATTCTCTTTAAGTAGTTATTATTTGATTGACTTGTAAGGAACTGGGTTTCATGAGAAAGGGATTCATACAATTGTGAGGCAAAGGGAATTTGTAAACATTAGCACATAAGTTTACGTTTATATATTATGTACCAATAAAGTAAAATAATCTGTTAATGTGTTTTCTATTGAAACTGAATAAATTATTATTAATATTATTTGTTTACGTGTGTGTCTACGTAGAAAAACTATATTTGTACAGCCCTGACAGGTTTTATAATTAAAAAACGCTAGTTATCGCGGCCTGAACACCTCTCCAATAAGATAAGATAAGATATTAGTTTATTTCACCACATAACATAAAACTATAACAGTAATAGTTGCGTACAGTAAAATGCAATTGATTTTTAAATAATAAAATTGTTTGGTCGTCACAATATATTTCGCAAACTGTGTGGTGGCTAGCACCTTAGCTAAGTTATTCGGAGACAACTTGTATTAAAGGTGCTAGGCCCAACTTTGTTTATATAGTTCCATCATTATTCATCTATTATTTATAGGGTGAAAGTTAACATAAAAAGAGAAAAAGTAATAATATGAACAAACCATAGTTAAAATACTTAATACTAAACTCATCGACAACTTTTATATTTTATACACACATGTTATTTTTTTAATTGTCTACACAAATCTATCGGCGTCAGCCAAGCCACACGTAATTTTGTTAACACTTAAATTAAATGCAGTAAAACAGTTACCCAGATATTTCCGGGTTTTATTTCTACCAAGGAGTAGGACCTGCAGTGTCTCATGCATAGACACTAATATACGAAGCACAGTTAAGAGCGCTTTTTACTCATCAGAACCCCATCAAAGCATGCATAAGCACAAATGTCGTCTCAACAGAGGCTCTTCGCCGAAATAGGTCAAGCAATCTGCAGTGTCTCATGCATAGACACTAATATACGAAACACAGTTAAGAGCGCTTTTTACTCATCAGAACCCCATCAAAGCATGCATAAGCAAAAATGTCATCTCAACAGAGGCTCTTCGCCGAAATAGGTCAAGCAATCTGCAGTGTCTCATGCATAGACACTAATATATGAAACACAGTTAAGAGCGCTTTTTACTCATCAGAACCCCATCAAAGCATGCATAAGCACAAATGTCGTCTCAACAGAGGCTCTTCGCCGAAATAGGTCAAGCAATCTGCAGTGTCTCATGCATAGACACTAATATACGAAACACAGTTAAGAGCGCTTTTTACTCATCAGAACCCCATCAAAGCATGCATAAGCACAAATGTCGTCTCAACAGAGGCTCTTCGCCGAAATAGGTCAAGCAATCTGCAGTGTCTCATGCATAGACACTAATATACGAAACACAGTTAAGAGCGCTTTTTACTCATCAGAACCCCATCAAAGCATGCATAAGCAAAAATGTCGTCTCAGCAGAGGCTCCTCGCCGAAATAGGTGAAGCAACCTGGCTATAATGTAGATAATACAATCAATACATAAATTATCCACAGACTGCTGAACATGGCAACAATACAGACATTACTCCACATAACACTAAGGCAATTATCGGTCGGGATGTATACAATTGGGACATTATTAGCGCTCTTTGAACCAGTAGTCCTTATAAAGTGCATATACATTAGTTCTATTTCCCTCCAGAGCAAAGCGGGAGACAGAAACTATTCCGAACCTGTCCTACGCCTGGGTGCTTTACCAGGTAAGGTTAAGCTCATTAGTGTCAGAACTACTTCTAACTATAATAACCTCAATACTACAGTTGTTCAACTATTCCCATCAAAAATGATTTGATTTTGTAAAGTGTACTTTAACACTGAAGCAAAATTCATAACTATAAAATCCATTTACAGAAACCGTCTAGAAATTAACTTCTATACTGGAATTTACATCATAATAAGTTTAAGGCGCGATGATTCCATATTTTTCATATTACCTGCCTCTTTGATCCTGTGGCAGCGTGTTCAACCGTAACTGATAGTCCTGGGGGCTACCAGCTAAGTCACCGAACATCAGGATAGTGATCGACGTTCAAATAAATAAAGGTTAAAAATGACTTAATCTATCGTTAAATCGGCTTCGAGGTTGAAAATTTATTCTTTTTTATCGGGACTAATCCCTCCCTCTTACCTACCACTGCAACTCCTGTAAGCCAGAATCAACAGTGGCACACAATGAAATGTCACTGAGCGGTGAGGCTCAGGCATGTCCCGGGGAATCGTTTTAACTGTCTTGGATCCCGCAACGAATTCCGGACCATTTATGACGTCATATGTGCTCATGGAAGCCGCATTAACCGCGATTGATTAAGTAATTTTTAACCTTTATTTATTCGAACGCCGATCACTATCCCGATGTTCGGCGACTTCGCCGGTAGCTCCCCTGGCTTGAAATACCGAGACCATAAACTGATATTGGAATTGGAATGACATGTAGAAACGCCAGTAATTTTTGTGTCGTTCATAAAAGATTTTCACACTTGAGCTTGCACGGTCTTTTAGAAGTAAAACTTCTTAACGTACGCTTGACTTCGGGAGTAACCTGGTGAATGCGTGACGAGAGCGTTACGAAAAGGGTAAAAGGGAGTGGCGAACGGAAGTCGAGAGGGAGATATAAGTAAGTGAAGATGTAGTCTAGTAAACAAGTTCAAAAACGTGAAAAATAGAGATAAAGGTCCTAAAAAT
Organism: Pseudoips prasinana; assembly: GCA_951640165.1. Lineage (NCBI taxonomy): Eukaryota > Metazoa > Arthropoda > Insecta > Lepidoptera > Nolidae > Pseudoips > Pseudoips prasinana. The sequence goes on along the minus strand of OX621254.1, from coordinate 32,447,570 downwards.
ATGAGCGATGGCTCATTCGATTCGGAATCACCTCTAGAAAAATGTTTTTGAAGGATTTTGGTGCAGATTAAAAATTGAATTTTGTTTATGTATTGTTATTGATGCCATGTAAAATATCGCTTATATTGTGGTGAGAAATAAAACTTTATTATTATTATTATTATTAACAAAATAAGATGAAAAAAAAATGATATTTCGTTTTTTGTTAATAACTTGAAAAATATTAACATTTAAGCAATTTTAACTAATTTTCCTAACTCCCGGAACTCTATCTCCATTATTTATAATTTTAATTAGACGTTGAAAATAGGGCTCCGCATGGCTGTTACAGCATGCGCGCGCCACCGCTAAAGAGAGTTCAGCAATAAAAATATTTTTTTAATGATTAATGTTATTATTAAGGAACGTCTTCTGTAAGGTGGAGGTACTTGCCCAGTCGGGCTGCTCTTCGAACGAATGAACGCTGTGCCCTACCTCTCTTCTGTACTTATTATTGTTACTGTGTCTCATGCTGCTTGTTTCTGTTGTTACGTACGAATCATAATAACTACTTATGAGTTACATGAGTAGCTGTGTAATGTCCGACGTGGGAATCAAACCCGAGATACGAACTTGATAGGCGAATGTCTAACCCGCTACGCCACACGCATCCAGTCCACATGTTCAGTGCCAATTTCTAGTATGAATTGATATTATCGCTATTTTTATATATTATATAAGTTATTTAGTACTAGCTGTGCCCCGCAGTTTTACCCGCGTTAAATTTTATAAATTATCACAGCCCGTTGGTGAAAGCGTGATAATGTGTATCATGTTGTGGGGAAATAGTAGTGAGGTACAAAAAATATTTATTTTACAGAAAAAATGCATAAGAATAATTGCTAATATTGCTGCAAGGGATAGCTGTAAACCACATTTTATAGATTTAAATATATTGACGGTCACATCGTTATATATCCTGGAAATCTGCAAATTTGTGAAGAAAAACTACCATCTATTTAAACAAGTGAAAGATAACTACTCACGACCTCTAAATTTAAGACACCAAAACAGACTGGCCGTTCCCCAGACGAAACTAAGCCTTTACAAATCGGGGCCATACGCTAGTGCCATTAATATATATAATAAACTACCAAAAGTTATACGAGACGAACAATTATGTGATTCTTTCATTAGACAACTCAAAGGCTATTTAATCCAGAAAAGTTTTTATACGCTACAAGAATTCTACAATGACAGCCAGCCTAAATAAATAAATAGTAATATAAAATTAATGCTAGAAGGTAAAACCTGGAACCAAATAATATGACATTCTCTTTGTATTCCCTGACTATTTGATGTACCAGATGACATTTAATATATTGAATGTAAAATTAATTATCATTGACATGCATGAAACTTTTTTATATATTTTTTTTCTCTTTTTTTTTCTCTTATTATTTAATTATTTGACTATGTAATAATACTGTAATTTTATATTTATTCTATTGATTGTATTGTGTAAAATTAAAATGATAAATATTAAGTATTAATGTAATATGTACCTAATGTTGCTGTGCCCTTACAGGGTATCATGTTGAAACATAAGTAATACCATTGTAACAACATTGTATACACATGATTTGCAATAAATAAATTGAAATTGAAATATATATTGACCCGACCTCTTAGTAATACTCATGCAAAATTTGAAGTAAATCCATGCAGTACTATTTGAGTTTAGCCCGGTCATACTTACAGACTAACGGATAAACAGATATAAATTCTAAAACTATATTTTTGGCTTCGATGTAGATCACGCCCCAAGTATCCTTTTTTTGAAATATTCAATGTACAGTTTTGACTTTTTTACGATTATATATTATATGTATATCATATCACCTTCCAGTTTACTAGCAGCCGTCCCTGCATACTAGATCGGCCAAGTACTATCGTACAATATTTGCAGTATTTACATAAATAGAGTACACTTTATTGCACCAAAAGCAACAATATATGACTTACAAATAAGCAAATACAGATACAATCGGCGGTCTTATCGCTTTGTAGCGATCTCTTTCTGTTTCCTTTTTAAAAATTATTCAATGTACAGTTTTGGCTTTCCTTCGATTTTATTATATGCATATGGATAGTAATTTAAGATAAAACACACGTGGCTAACATCCAAACTATTCACGATTGAATTAAGATTTGTGGGTTATCGACTAAGTTAAGCAGCTGTCGTCCCATTGCAGTCAAGCCATTTTAAGGCTTTAACAACTTCGACAATTAAATAGACCGCTGCCTTCTCAAGAAAGAAAAAAACCGTTAAGTTGAAGATCAGTTTTTTAATCAAATTTGGCGTCATACCGCGCCTTAAGCAATAAAAACAGTAACCAACTCCTAAAAGGTATAAAACTTACATAAACATGATTAAAAGTTATATTAAAAGGTTATAAAAGCATACTACGTCGTTTGTGGTATAAAAGCATTATCATTCATTTCATTCATTCTTTAATAGTCGTTCAGTTCATTTATTTGAAGGGCCATTTATTTTTATTTCGTTCGGACTGATGATGTAATCTTTGGAAAGGAATAAAACGTTGTCATTAGATATTGAAATTAATATCCTATCTACTAAAATAGATTATGTACATACCTAACATTTTTAATAACTTCTAAAGCTATTAGGAAATAAAATCATTATAAAATACGTAGTTTCGAAAAATTTCCCTTTGTGGGTAATTAATATGCCGTGAAAGTGGGTGCGAGGGGTATACCAGCAAAATCCCTCTATAACCTATTAAACCTAAGTCTTTTAATAGGTTAAAGAGGGATTTAGCTGGTATCCCCCCCCCCCGCTCCCCTACTTACTTACTTATCGTATGGGCAGTGGTTACCCTGGTGTCAGAGTTGTTCAAGCCGCCTAGTAGGCCTCTGACATGGCTTAACGACTGTTGCCTAATGGCTACAAACAAGACCGACAACTTAACGTGCCCTCCGAAGCACGGAGACGCTCAGAAATTAAACCACTTTGGTGGTCACCCATCTATGGACTGACCGCGAGCCTAGTTGCTTAACCTCGCCAATCACTTACGGACCGGTGAGAGCATCTGGCTAAGAGCGCCTCGTTCCCCCCTCCCCGTTTATCAAGAACTTCCGTAAGCTCTATATTAGAACGAGTATCCAAAGCGGCATTGTTAGGATCATACCAAATTTGGCTAGGAAGAGAGGGAACACTGAGAGACAGAGAAGGTGATCGTTGATGCATCACAGGAGGTCCCCTTAAACCTACATCTGAGTCGCAAGTCCCAGACTCCGTCGAGTGTTGCCTCCTCTACCAAGCGATGGACCTGGTTTCCGCACGGTGAATCCATGGAATGCTAAGAATTAGGTCGAATAATGTTGGGTGGTTTATTCCAAAAGAATATTTTTAATTTACTTAGTATATATTGTTACATAAAGGAGACGGATACTGTTTCATATAACATTGGGCTCGGATGTAAAAAGATAAAAGTGGTGTCAATTAATGGGTCTATAAATTATCAGCCAATCACAAAAAAACCATGGATTTTTTCAACCTATGAGAAGAGTTATAAAAGATTTAGTACTTAATAGAGAGGTTATGTACCAACCTATTTTAAACAGCTGATTTTTAAGGGCGATTGCTATTTAATAGTTATCCGTGTCCAGTATGTTAGCAAAAGTCGTACACGTTTAGCAATATCAGAAGTCCGTAGAGAAAATGCAGTTGTCGTGGGAATGCCACAGATCATCCTAGCCCCAAACTAAGCAAAGCTTGTACCAGGGTACCAGGTAACGATATTCCGTATAGTCCCAGTCGCCCCCACATGGATTGCCACCAGGTGGCAATTGGGAGAAAAAAATCCCAGTTGCCACCGGGGGCGTATAGTCCCAGTCGCCCCCACATGGATTGCCACCAGGTGGCAATTGGGAGAAAAAAATCCCAGTTGCCACCGGGTGGCGACTGGGACCTTATTGCCCCCACTTCAAATCGCTGTATATTGCGGCGTGGATCGCCAAACCCCCTCATCGCTATATTTCTTACGGCCGCGATGACGGGGTTGGCGGTCACATTTCCAATGTGGTTTTATTAGTAGATATTTGTGATATTTTTAGGGACATACAAACTAGATTTTCTTTATTGTAGTTGCTTTTAATCACTTATATATAGCTAGTCATCATCAGTCACAGATAATCAAATTACATATTTACAATAACTATGTTTTATCAATCAAATTACTTAAACGTAAAAATTACCTCATAATCATAAAAACTTGGTGTAAATTTGTATCACAGATAATCAAAATATTTACAATAATCATGTTTTACAAAAAACAATCGTTACCTTCGTTTCTTAAATTTTTGTAAGTATAAAAAAAGCTTAAACATATAATAGTAAAAAAAACTTAAAAATAACAGTCTTATTGCAAGAAAATCACAGAACAAAATATTAACAATAATCAACTTTTGTTTTTATAAAAATATTTAAAAATGTAAATAATATGTCTAAATATGAAATAAAAGATATAATAATCAACTTATAACAATAGTGAATAGGTAATCACTTTATAACAATGAACATAGGTACATTCTTAAAATCTTGTACCGAAACGTTAAATGGAAATCGTAAAATATTTTTAGTGTCTTATCGTTTCGAGAAAATGTCCCACTGTCATATCGCCTTGCACCAACTCTAGCTGAATTTCTTGTATAAATTGATCTCTAAATATTTGTTTCGCTTTTCTTTGTTTTAATGGATTTTTCTGTTTTACTCTGCTAGTACAAATACTGGAATACGAAGAATCATTTCGCAAGACATGTAGTAAACACATGAGGTTGGGGTGCTTCGTGCCGACTTCGTGGTTTAATTTGTTATGCCAGCCTTCTAGATAATTTGTAGTTCGGTGCTGTTGCCCGTATACACACCAAACATCCATAAATCCTTCTCTTAGCCACTGTTTTTCCATGTAGGTACGGAATTTTTTCATATTCTCATCTTCACAAGGTTTGCGCGTGATGTATGTCCAGCCTTTCATAATTTCAGTTGCGGGCAATAAAGGAAGCACAGCGCTGAGTGCTACTTCTCGTATTTTAATTGAATTATGGGATTTTGTGATACCCAGTTCTTTGCCTTTTCCCCAAATTGCTTTATTGTAATGGTAATAGCAACCCCTTACTATTACAGTTGGAAAAACAGATCGAATGGCGTTCATCGCTGCCTTTTCGTAATCAGTTTTATACGTTCTTGGATTCCATTCGGGTATTTGGGATTTTATTAATGAAAACAATATGAAGTACGATTGTTCTGTTCTACTACTCATAAGAGCATAAACGAGTGGCACTATGTTGGTACTGTTCACTGTGCTTCCTAAATCCCCGTGGATTGTATATAGCTGTATGAAGGGTATTGGGCAAGACTTAAAGGTGCCATCGCTATAATAGTCAACAATTTCAGTCAACGTCAATTTAGCTCTTTCAGAACAAAAAACTATAACTCTTACTCCATTTTCAGAATAATCTGCCAAAACAAAATCTTGATAGTCTAATGGAATTTGTACTTGATCAACTTCTTTACACTGTAGTCTATCTACACCAGCAACTTTATTGCGAAATCTATACAAAGAGGATTTCACACTAGAATATTTTGGTAAATCACATAAAGTTTCTTCTGTGTTTTCGCACGAAGCAATCAGTGAATTAAATGTTTGAGGAACAGCAGGAAACTTTTTATTTATCAGCGCTTGCTTGACTTGATAAAGGCGCTCTTCGTTTTCATTTTTCTTAAAATCGGCTGCACATGTATGATTGAATTCGTGTACAATGTTGTTATCCTAAAAACAAGAACAAGGCATTATATTATTTTTTTTAATTAAATGATTACATAAATTGTTGCTAGTAAGTGTTACAATTGTTTTTCAATAGAGTATTTTTTATATAATAAGATAGATGTTCTGCAAGATTATAATAAGCTGGAAACGCACACACGCATCTACATACTTATACAACAGAAGTTTATAAATAACAGCCGCGGCTGGAAGGTAGAATTGAAAAGTTCTTAGGAACGTGCATATATATTATTGCCTGTGAATATAATTACTCAAAAATAAGAATCATGCGGCTGCACGCTCTTAAGTGATAAATCATAGGCGTTAGTGACTTACTTTTATCTTTATAAATCCCTTGCATTTTTTTTTCCTTTGGGTGCACTCCCACGTTTCTACGTCACTTTTGTTTTTTCTTTTCAAATTATATTGATGTCCTGCACGAAGAATAATTGTCCCATGTCGTCTTTTTATATATATTATACTTTGTCCGGAGCTGCAAGACGCACTTTGCTCTGACATGATTATAGATAGACTAAATTGCATTTCAATGTCATAGATGCAAAAGCCGGTAAAGGGTAGGGGAAGGGAATGACACATCTATTGTGATTTGTGTACTCCTTATCGCTGAGTCGGTTTTGGAGTGCTTCAAACAATACACGTGTTTTATGACTTAATCCGTCGGGTAGTTTATTGTGTGCATTGTTTGTATTGGTGTGGTTTTATTGATAATATTTTGTGGTTTTCTTTTAATCTTGTTTGTATGTCCCTAAAAATATCACAAATATCTACTAATAAAACCACATTGGAAATGTGACCGCCAACCCCGTCATCGCGGCCGTAAGAAATATAGCGATGAGGGGGAAACGAAGGTAACGATTGTTTTTTGTAAAACATGATTATTGTAAATATTTTGATTATCTGTGATACAAATTTACACCAAGTTTTTATGATTATGAGGTAATTTTTACGTTTAAGTAATTTGATTGATAAAACATAGTTATTGTAAATATGTAATTTGATTATCTGTGACTGATGATGACTAGCTATATATAAGTGATTAAAAGCAACTACAATAAAGAAAATCTAGTTTGTATGTCCCTAAAAATATCACAAATATCTACTAATAAAACCACATTGGAAATGTGACCGCCAACCCCGTCATCGCGGCCGTAAGAAATATAGCGATGAGGGGGTTTGGCGATCCACGCCGCAATATACAGCGATTTGAAGTGGGGGCAATAAGGTCCCAGTCGCCACCCGGTGGCAACTGGGATTTTTTTCTCCCAATTGCCACCTGGTGGCAATCCATGTGGGGGCGACTGGGACTATACGCCCCCGGTGGCAACTGGGATTTTTTTCTCCCAATTGCCACCTGGTGGCAATCCATGTGGGGGCGACTGGGACTATACGCGATATTCATACTTATATAGATAGATAAATACTTATATACATAGAAAACATCCATGACTCCGAAACAAATATTCGTGCTCATCACACAAATATTTGCACTTACCGGGATTCGAACCCAGGACCACCAGCTTCGTAGGCAGGAGCACTACCAACTAGGTTACGGTGACCGTCAATATTTTTAATTTACTTTGAATATATTGTTACATAAATTCATTTTATAGTCTTTGTACATTGTACCTACTTAATAGTCTAATACTACTACAGGAAATATTATATACAATGTTGGAACGTAGTGCGGCGGTTTATAATATAGTAATTATGTAATTAAACACATTTCCTTATCTGCCAAGAAATTTTGCTACTAATTATATAATTTTTCAACTAATATTGTGATTACTCTTTGAAATTTTTATGACGGATAGTATTATAAACATAATTAAATCCATAATACACGATAAATGTCACAATAAATGTCCTCCTAGCCGAATTACGACCAGCCTGTGGCCAGTCTCAGTGGAGACTAGTCATCTGCGCGGGTTATGTTATACTGCTCAAGTGTGTGCGCAAACATAGGAGCACTTTCTATTTCATCAATATCATGAACCGATGAGACGACTAGCGACACGACCGGAAAGACGTAAGGTACACGACCGACGGCTTTACGTGCTCTTCGAGGCACGGGGGTATAATACCGTCAACTCCTAGACTTCGGGCTGATATTAAAATTTTTTGCGGTTCCTCTTTGATATTTCTGGTTGTATCATCCACACAGGCCAGGTATACTTATATGTCAATCTTCAAAAAAAAATAATTTTCTTCACCCCATCTCGTAAAGAGCATTTTTACTCTTCGTTATCTGAATGGAAAAGTCGTTTTTATCCTCTAGAGGTTAAAGTAAATTTGAATTTAGAACATCGTGTGCTCCAAGTTTGTGAATGCAAAATATCAGTAAACCTATTTACTTCTATCTCTATGGTGCCGAATTTATCATATAACTTTTTTAATTTATTAAAAACTAAGACTCTGAACCTTCTTGGTATACTTTTTTAATTGGTTTGCGCTATATTACTGTTCTTTTACACTCAAACTGTAGCAACGTTACTTTTAGTTTTTCTTAATTATACCTAAGTATTATTTGTTACAATTTAAAGATAGTAATACTTCCATACCATAATATAGTAATCAATACCTAAACTGAGATAAAAGTATTGATGATAAGATCTTTTTCGCATGTAGTCATTTCCTCGCTGAGGTGTGATGAAAAGTTACGTGTTGCACTCGAGTGCAAAGATTTTTCACCTCTGCCGATATACATCCAGACTCAGAACAACTATTTATGGGTCACACAAATAGTTGTCCGGCGCGGGGCTCAAACCCGCGACACGAAGCGGCGAGGCGACTGTCTTAGCCGCTGCGCCACACGTGCAACAGTAATGTCTTTATCGTGAATCGTTTTTGTCCTTACTAGGAATCAATATAATATAATCAAATCAATAGAGGATCAAAGGGAACGTGGGGTCCCTCTTTTACTATCTACTCTTCGCATGATAGACGGCAGCGCCTTTCTTGGATCTAAAGTAACCGTCATGAGAAGCTATAAATTTTGTAAACAAGTGTTCAGGAGTTCACAACATTTGGACCAACAAAAAAAAAATTAATTTGTTTAAGATTTAATAAATTATTAAGTAACAAATATTTATTAACATATACTATTTAAGAATAATTATTCGTCAGATTCAGATGTTTCCATTTCTGTGTCAGAATCAGTGACATGTATCACGAAGCTGTCTACAGTTTTATCAATCATCTCATCGATATTGGAATAAAAATTATCTTCTTCCTTGATAACATGCTCCACACAACGCTTCCAATTTTCCGAAGTAATCTGCTGCAGTCCCTCTTGTAATAATTGTTTTACCTCGTCAAATTTAAAACCCCCTATTAAATTAATATTTTTTTTTAATTAATTAATTTAATTCCCTTTTACGTTGGCTCAAATTAGCTCAATTGGATTAAGCTCACAATGATATGGCGGGAGTCTCAATACTTCAACCTTATATTTTTTTGCGAGCTCGTCCACTACACAAGTTTTAAAATTGTCTTTAACATTTTTTACTTTTAGCAGTAATTCAGTCTTAATTTCATTGTCGTCGTAAAAAATATTCTTACTTACAAGCCAATTTTGTATATCATTTTTTTTCCAGGCAGTAGTAGGAATTCTTTCAAGACGCCTTGAGTGGTATGGTGCATTGTCCATTACCACTACTGCATTTTCTCCAAGTTTTGGGAGAACGTTTTCAAACCATTGTTCAAAATGTGTTGCATCCATTGATTCATGGTAATCTCCCGTCTTCTTGCATTCAAATATATTTTCACCGCCCTCTACAAAGCCGTTCTCATTGCCAATATGGGTAATTATTAATCGTTTACCTTTTGACGTTGGGTTACGTGCACCAATGCTAAGTCCTTCTAGGAAAGCCTGCTTCTTACTTTTAACTTGTTTGTCTACCCAAGTTTTATTTACGGTATGTCCTGTAAAAACAATTAAACATTTGTTAATTAGCGTCTTGCGCAGTAAAAGAGTTGAAGTACATTATTTTTAATACACACTTGTGATAGCCCTTAAGAACTAATGTTTCAAGGTCGGCGGCGCGTGGGTTATATTTTGCAAATAGATTTGCAGTATCATACACATCACTTCCCGGTAAAGGCGACGGTATTTGCTTACTATCAGGCGAACCGTATGGTAGTCTGCCGTTTCACTGCAATAAAAAAAAACACACTTACCTGCATTCACCCATGTCTCATCCATGTAAAATATCTGGCAATTTTGTTGTCTATAGTCTTTAATAGATTTCAAATATTTTCGCCGCCATATTGTTATGTCATCTCTATCAATAAGTGTGTTATTTCGCTGTCGTTTTATATATTTAAAGTTTAAATGCTTTATTAGCCGCCTGAGAGTTGTTTCGCTAAAATTTGGCAAATCTTCATCGTCATTGACTGCCTGAAGAATATTGGGAATTGTTGGTAATTGGCCAATTAAAAAGAAACTGTGATTTTTTATCCTAATTACGGATTTATCAAAATCGTCTACTTTCTGATAAAATTTAGGCCTGTCTTTAGACTTGATAGGTGATTTTATTCCCTCTTCTGATTTATATTCTTTTAATATATTATACACAGATGCTATGCCAATTCCCAAAATCGATGCTGTTTTTTTATTTATTTCGGTTTTGTAGGAATATTCATTCGATGGCCAATTTTCTTTCACGTACTTATATACGTTGATCACCATATTTTTCTCATTAGCCGTAAAGCTCTTCACCTGTAAAAATCACCTGTAGTCACTTGTCACACCAAGCTCAAGCTATATCTCCAGGTATACCAATTAACCTAACCAATTACTTCACAATTTAAAACCTACTTCTAATATTAACCTTAAGTTTCCAAAGATTAGCGCGTTTGAACAAACAACTCTTTCTTTTTACTTATTATATATTTTAGATAAATTGTGTTACGCACCTTTTGACGTTTTTTTCGTGGCGAATTTATTTCCTTAGATGTACTGGCTACTGGCTCCATTATACGTAATAACAAATAAAATTAACGCAACAATTAAAGTAACAACAATAAAAAAGTGATAACGAAACAATAACCAAATTAACAACAACAACCAGATCCGCGATATATGCAAAGCAATGAAACAAACTCGTACGCATTCGAAACTTGAATGACGCGTTTATTTCAAAATGGCGTCCCGATAGTTTACAATCCCTGCGATGGACGCGTTCCGGTACCAAGAAACACAAACGATAGCGCTTTGCGTCGTTAAAATATGATCCGACTAAATTAAATAGGTTGTTACTTTCATATAACCCGTCTATATTTCATGTCGATTGAATATGGTCAATTTATTATTATCTCGCAGTATAAAATGTTTAGTTAGTAAAAGATGTTTGTTTACATAATTAATAGCTTCTCCTGACGGGTACTTTACATATATACTAGACAGGGGCATCCATCCAACCATTTGCTACAAAGCCAAAGCTTTGCGTTTATATAGGGTGGCAGAGGAGAAGACGTCCAAACGCAAAATTTAGATATTTTATGATGAGGAGTATCCGAATCACCACCATGTATGTATCTTCTACGATTTTGCGTAGTTTTTGAGATAGAATTTTTATAATGATTTTTTCGTAAATTTCAACTAACTTAACATCAGTTTTTGGATGTTTTTCTTGTTCTGTTGAACATTTCTGGTTGAGTTTATTTGTGATAACTAATTAGCATAGTCTAACTAGTTCTACGATACTAATTTTTTTTGATACTTTGAAAATTTATGAGTCCCGAGCTCAAACCCTAATTTTAAACTAGAGTCAGTTCTGTAATGAGTAGATAAACCATACTTTGTAGGGTGTTAGGTTAGACTATGCTTATTAGTTATCACAAATAAACTGAACCAGAAATGTTCAACAGAACGAGAAAAAAAATCGAAAACTGATGTCAGGTGAAATTTACGAAAAATAATTATAAAATTATATCTCGAAATCTACGCAAAATCGTAGTACATACATAGGGGTGATTCGGATACTCATCAAAATAAAATAACTAAATTTTGCGTTTGAACGTCAACTCCTCGGCCACTCTGTATGCACTTATATACCACTCTGTGGAATCAATTAACTGCGGAGGTATTTTTGATCCGGTATGGCATGGCAACCTTCAAGAAGCGAGCCTATTCCGCGAGCTTAGGCCGGCAACGGATTTGCGGTTCCTCTGGTGTTGCGAGTGTCCATGGGCGGCGGTGATCACTTACCATCAGGTGACACAATTACGCGTTTGCCATCCTATTATATAAAAAAACAAAAAATTCTGTGTGTACTTATGTACACGCGTTAGAAGTTATACTTCTTTGGCGTATGGAAAAAAATAATTAAAATGCAGTAGTGATTAACGATAAATATTAAAATTAATCAAAAAGATTTTATTTAAATAAAAATACTAGAATATACAACTTGAACATAGTTATCAATTTTCATACCACCTAGAACTAACTTCATGCTGTTAAATTTAGGTGTGAGTGTGCGCGCGCATCGTAAAAATTCACTCTCATCTAGAACTAACTTCATGCTGTTAAATTTAGGTGTCGGTGTGCGCGCGCATTGTAAAAATTCACTCTCATCATTTTTCTCCATGGCGCCAAAAGAAGTATAACTTCGAAAATCTTAAGCCTAGCCTATCTGTAATAGCAGGGATATTTCCGTTTGTTCTTGAGGTTCAGAGCAGAGATGTGCCATTCTACGTGCGAAATTGATTTCCTCTTAAGTTACCAGAGTTACCATTAAATGACCAAAAGCAATAAAAAAAAAACTTGTGTGTACTTATGTACACGCGTTAGAAGTTATACTTCTTAATATACAACTTGAACATAGTTATCAATTTTCATACCACCTAGAACTAACTTCATGCTTTTAAATTTTTTGGTGTCGGTGTGCGCGCGCATCGTAAAAATTCACTCTCATCATTTTTCTCCATCGCGCCAAAAGAAGTATAACTTCAAAAACTTAATAACTAAACTAGTGTCACCGTTTTTCAAGCTGCCCAGTAGGCCTGTGACATGGTTTAACAATTGTTTTCTAATGACTACAACTGGGACCGGCAGCTTAACGTGTCCTTCGAAGCACAGAGACGCTCAGAAATCAAACCACTTTGGCCGTCACCCATCTATGGACTGACCACTTTCTTAATCTCGCCGATCGCTTACGGAACGGTGAGAGCATCTCGCTATGAGTGCAATAAAGTATGCCAACTTGGTTTCAGAACAACTAGAAAAGCCTGCTGCCAAAGCACCAAATATTAAAATAAAACTTGAGAGGTGTCAAAGGACACCCGGATGGAACGAAGTTATTTCTTATTATTTTATTATGTATACAGGTATAACCGTCAACAAAAATAATCGTCGCGACACCACACTGTTCAATGCGCAATAGAAATGAAAATATCTGGCTTGCTTTCTATAAGAGAGAGAGAGAGAGAGACAGACAGAGAAACATGCGCACGCCGCAAAGCTACAAAAAGTGTCGTGACAACTTTTCGTAAGATTTTTTTCCGTCTAGCCCCCCTTTCACAACGCGCGTTAAGGAACTTCGTTCCAATAATATTATAGTACATTATTATTATAGTACCATTATCTTTATCGCTTAACTCCCCCAGCGATTACACTCATTATTTGACAAAACCAGCGGCTTCCAAACATAATCAATCAAATGCTTGAGGTCGTTGCTCCCACATCGATCCGTGAAACTAGGTCAGGCGGTGCATATCTGTGAACAGGGTTGGCACGTCGCCCGGACGTGTCCGATATAAAACCGGACAGGTCATGTCCGGTTGTTGGGTAAATCCGTATTCGTAATGTTAAACGTAACACTAATATGGGATATGCGAAGATCCAAAAAGATTTTACGAGAGATTTTTTTTTCATTCGCTCAAAGAGCAGCCCGACTGGGGTAGTACCTCCATCTCACAGAAGACATGCCTTAATAATAACATAAATAATTTTAATGTTGTGTTTCCGAGTGTGAGTAAGGTCACCAGAGGTCATTGGGGCGAGGGGAAGGCTGACCCTTCCCCTCGCACTTGTTTGCTGACTATAAAAAGCCGGCAACGCACCCGCGACTTCTCTGGAGTCGCGAGTGTCCATGGGCGGTGGTGATCACTTACCATCAGGTGACCCACTTGCCCGTTTGTCACCCTCTAATATAAAAAAGAAACAGTCCAATAGCGCCCTAGGCTATTTATAAGAACCGAGTTATTCCTTTATTAAAGCTGGCAAAGCACTTGTGGCCCTTCTGGAGAACCATGCCTTTTCTCCAAATAATACACCGCAAGATAGAAATAGTTTAGAATCATACGCATAGTCAAAATAATGAGGAACTTAGGTATTAACATAAACTTGTAATTGACAAGCTCACCATTTTGTAGTTAAATATAATACAATAGCAAGCATACCTTTTAATAAACTTTATTTAAGCCAATGGCCAAGTCCAAGCGAGTTTTTGTGGTTTCTGATCTCACATATTATATTGCTACCCTTAAATAAGATATTTTGTTACTTAATTTTTTATTTATTTAATACTAGCTGTGCCCAGCAGTTCAACCCACGTTAAACTTTCTAAATTATATCTTATGTGTTAATCCAGGGTTTCAACTAATTCAAAACCAAATTTTATTAAAATCGCTTCAGCCGTTTAGATATGAAGAATTAACAAACATACACACTCACAAACTTTCGCCTTTATAATATTAGTGTGACTATAATTTTGAAGACATCAAACTAGTGGCGACCGCAGATAATTCTTAACCAAGAGTTTGTTAATTCAAGCAATAATTACGAGACGGGTTCGGACCAGGGTCAGAGGACGCTGAACTAACACGACTGAGAATACATAAATTTGCAAGGCATATTATTAGTGAACGTTAAGAGATTACATTAAGTATTTCCAAATATAGAATTATGGCGAATACATAGAATACATATTGGCTTATTTTTTTAGAATACTTAATATAAGTATGTTTATGTTGTAAATTGTACATAACTTTAAACATTTGACAGACACTTTATTACGCTTACAACTACCGCCTTTTCTATCTTACTTTTTCTTGTAGACAAGACAGAAACCGATAAGACCGCCGGTTGTACCTGTCTTTGGTTATTTTTACATTATTTATTGTGTTTTTTTTGGTGCAATAAAGTATATTCTATCCATATATGCAGTGAAGCCAGTGTTCGTTTTGTGCACATGTAATTACGTCTTTCTAGGACGTGTCCGGTAGTTTTTAATAGTAAACTTTCGGATAGCGGATAGCGGCTGGATTCGCACCAACCCTATTAGCGGATGGCAGAATTCTTGTTGATAGTGATGTTTGGGGTGGATTTCTATTTAAAAGGAGATTATTTTTATTATGATCGTTGGATAAAACATTTAAAGCTTACTAAGAAAATCTACTTTAAAGGAACTTCTTTTTAATCTGATGATTGTTGGTGTTCACTAGTTTGAGATTGTTATTTTCTGACGTTTGTAGTTAGACTTTAACTGCTTCACCGGATGATAGAAGCGAGGGGGGGTGGTTCGCAGAATCATTTATATGTAAAAATAATGATATTCGGCCAAGGCGGCCAGTGTCAACAGAGATTGGCCATTTGCGCGGGACATATTATAGTGCTCAAGTGTGTACGCAAACACAGGAGCACTTTCTATTCCATCACTCTCATGATCCGATGGGACGCCTTAGCGACACGACCGGAAAGAGATCAGGCACAGGACCGACGGCTTTACGACGGATCTCCGAGGCACGAGGGTATAATACCGCCAACTCCCAGACTTCGGGCTGATGCTGAGAAATTTTTCTTTTTACAAAAAAGTCTCAAAATCACTTATGGCCCGACCCAGGATTGGAACCTAGGACCTCATTAACAGCGGGTGAATACACTACCGCTAGATTTATATGTATACATGTAGGTAGTGGTAATTAACCCAAAACTGTGTAAGTGTATTCGTGATATGTTCAAAGAGTGGCATTCGCTGTGGTGCCTCGTTCTAACCTTATACGTCACTGTCTAAGAGGGAGAAACATATATCTGACAAACGTTTGTAATGAATCAGCCGCACATAAAATAATACTAATAATATCCTGGTACATTATTCACACACGGCCATCTGATCCCAAACTAAGTAGATCTTTTACTATGGAAACCAGACAAGTGATGTAGGTACTCCTTTTTGTAAATACACACTTATAAGTGTATTTACAAAAAGTAGTAGTGTAGGTACTACTTTTTGTAAATACACACTTATAAGTGTATTTAGTTATCTATATATAGATAACTAGCTGTGCCCCGCGGTTTTATCCTCGTTAAATTTTATAAATTATCACAGCTCAACACCCGTAGGTGATAGCGTGATAATATATAGCCTATATGTTGACCCGACCTCTTAGTAATATTCATTCAAAATTTTAAGTAAATCCATGCTGTACTTTTTGAGTTTAGCCCGGACATACATACAGACAAACAGACACACAGACAAAAATTCTAAAAACTATATTTTTGGCTTCGACTTCGATTGTAGATCACGCCCCAAGTATCCTTTTTAAAACATATTCAATGTACAGTTTTGACTTTCCTACGATTTTATGATATGTATAGAATATGTATAGATAAAACATTAGAAAGTGGGTCAGTTTAGAACTGCGACCTGTCAGTAGTGAAAAGGTTATGTTTTCGATCCACTCGTGAATAAATCGTTCTGTCGTCAATACCGTCGCAATTTCGAAAGGTTCGGTGTCGATGAAAAACTTAAAAAATATCTTTGGCGGCTCATTCGCCAGAGAACCGTTTGTCGGAGACATGATTCAGAATCGTCTAGGAGCATATTTTGTCGATTAATTGCAAAACTACAACGATTTTGAGGCTTTAAATACTTTCATTTCATTGTCATTTATTAATTCGTTAACAATATACATTGTGTCCGAAATACAATTCACTTATAACTAGCAATTTAATTACATAAATACATTAAACAATTACATAAACAGTCAAAATTATTGAATAATAAATAACATTATAAAAATAAAACTCACTAATATACCTACATCACACATAACTTTTGCAATAAAATTAACCAGAGCAATTAATAACTTAATAGGATCTGATACATTAATTATTATTTGAATTTGCAACTCTGATACTGAACATAAACAATTTTCAATCAAGAATGCCTTTAGCTTAGTTTTAAATAAGTAAATTTATATTAGTAGGTATAGTATATTAGTGTTAATTTTAAATCAGTAGGTACCCTAAGGTACTAAATAAATACATACTATTATTTGTCTGGGTGTTGTCGAGACACCTTTTCAAAAAGACAGGTAATTGAAGAGCTGATAGATACACACGCCAGCACATCCGGCTACCCCAATCTGTCAAATTTCTTTTAAAGATTTTCAACTTTATCACAAAAGCATAAGGTTCCCTTTCAATTGGGGAATTTTGACAGATTGGGGTATCTTGATGTGCTGGCGTCTGTACCTCGGCCAACGCATAAGCCTTGACATTCAAAGAGGTTATTAGCTTTTAGAGTCCTAATCGGGCAGCAACATTCTTTTAAAGACAACGTCCGCGCTTTATTGAATTCCTGTACTTTACAAACATTATCTATACATATAATAAAATCGTAGGAAAGTCAACACAGTACATTGAATATTTTTTTTAAAGGATATAGTTTTTAGAATTTTTGTCTGTTTGTCTGTATGTATGTCCGGGCTAAACTCAAAAAGTACTACATGGATTTACATCAAATTTTGCATGAATATTACTTAGAGGTTGGGTCAACATATAGGCTACGGGGGATAATTTATAAGGTTTAACGCGGGTAAAACTGCGGGGCACAGCTAGTTAATAATAAATACATATTATTACTTAATACTTATAGCTCGCACAATTAGTTGTCCGGTGCGAGAATAGGACCCGGGACACAAAGTGATGAGTTGACTGTCTTAGCACACCTCTTTTGCCTCATTTACTCTCAATATATATATATATATATATATATATATATATATATATATATATATATATATATATACATCAGAGGGCGACAAACGAGCAAGTGGGTCACCTGATGGTAAGTGATCACCGCCGCTCATGGACACTCGCAACACCAGAGGTGTCGCGGGTGCGTTGCCGGCCTTTAAAAGTCAGCAAACAAGTGTTGCTGACCCTTCCCTCCACCCCAATGAGCTCTGGCGACCTTACTCACACTCGGAAACACAACATTAAAATTATTAATGTTATTATTAAGGAATGTCTTCTGTAAGGTGGAGGTACTTCCCCAGTTGGGCTGCTCTCTTAGTTTTTATTTTTATTTTAAAAAAGACAACGTACTTCCTGACTCTGAACATTTATTTATGGGTCACACAAATAGGAACCCGGGAAGAGGAGAGGTAACTTACTTGACTTAACCGCTGCGCCTTTGCGCTGGCGCTGAACCTTTCAGCCCCAACGGCTGTCGGTTCTACGTACCCCACCCACTGCCACTTGAGCATAGCAATTCTTCCAGTAATAATATAATAAAAGCGTAGGAAAGTCAAAACTGTACATTGAATATTTTTTTTAAATCGATACTTGGGGCGTGATCTGCTATCTAGATATTATTATTATATATTATATAAATAATTATATAATAATAATATCTAGGGACAATGTCACACAGATCATCCTAGCCCCAAACTAAGCAAAGCTTGTACTATGGGTACCAGGCGACGATATAAATAATTATATAGATAGATTAATACTTAGATACATAGAAAACATCCATGAATCAGAAACAAATATTCGTACTCATCACACAAATATTTGCACTTACCGGGATTCGAACCCAGGACCACCAGCTTCGTAGGCAGGAGCACTACCAACTAGGCTACGGTGACCGTCAAAACCGTCCGTTTGTTCTGTGTCTGCGGGTAATTTTTCTTTACTATGTCTGTCAACGATCCCCACTCAGGACAAATCTGTGTGTGACGAACACGGTTATCCGTGTTCGTCACACACAGATTTGTCACACACAGATTTGTCCTGAGTGGGGATCGAACCACCGACCTCTGGCCTAGCAATCAAAGCCTCTAACGGCTAGATGAACAGGCCAGTATGATCAGTACTATAATTTTAGTTCGTTAAAATATTCCCAACTCTTTGGTTATAAAATTCTAAAACAATCAAGAATTAATTAAATGCGTAAGCATAGTTGAACTAAAATTAATAATGCAAGTCATGTTATGATCAATAACAAGTGCTTTTTATATATCAACCTTGAGTAAAAACCATTTTTATTTGAAGTTGTATAATAGTTGTTTTTTTATTT
The DNA here is from genome assembly GCA_951640165.1 of Pseudoips prasinana. Taxonomy (NCBI): domain Eukaryota; kingdom Metazoa; phylum Arthropoda; class Insecta; order Lepidoptera; family Nolidae; genus Pseudoips; species Pseudoips prasinana. The sequence goes on along the minus strand of OX621254.1, from coordinate 32,428,414 downwards.
GAAGTTATATAGGGTTGTCAACTGCCCGAATGTCCCCGGATTCATCTTAGTTAGGCTCTAGACAGACGGACCGCATTTCAGCTGCAACGCCGACTGCATTCGGACTGCGAGTTTGGTTTTGCAGTTCTATTGCAGTCGTGTCAATTGTGTGATGTGAGTCAATGTATTTGTGTGATGAGCACGAATATTTGTTTCTGAGTCATGGATGTTTTCTATGTATTTATCTATCTATATAAGTATGTATATCGTCGCCTGGTACCCATAGTACAAGCTTTGTTTAGTTTGGGGCTAGGATGATCTGTGTGACATTGTCCCCAGATATTATTATGTCCCCAGATACTACAGTAATACTAATTAAGTACGTAAATTACACAACTCATACAACATTTTAGCTTCACGTGATATGGGTGCCGATCAAATAGTATAGAAGAAGCCTAAATCTAATTGATTAACATTAAGATCTCTTAATAGAGGGCTATAGAGCCTCTTAAGAGAGGGCTAGAGGCTTAAGAGAGGGCTATGCTCGGAGTTTCCCTGCGGGATCGAATCAGAAATGTCGAAATCCGCAGGCGAATCAAAGTCGCCGACATAGCCCGAAGAATTGCAAAACTGAAGTGGCAGTGGGCGGGGCACATAGCTCGTAGAACCGATGGCCGTTGGGGCAGAAAGGTTCTTGAGTGGCGACCACAAACCGGAAGACGCAGCGTGGGCAGGCCCCCTACAAGATGGACCGATGATCTTGTGCGGGTCGCTGGAAACTGCTGGATGCGAATAGCGCAAGATCGGCAATTATGGAGATCTTTGGGGGACGCCTTTGGCTGATATGATGATGATGATGAAGATCTCTTATAATACTGTCTCTTTGGGTTTGATTCCGTTCACATTCCATTAAAATATGGTGCGAGGTGCACCATATTTCTACTCACTCAACTTAAGTGACTATTTTTAGAATATATTAATTCTAGCACTTCTTTGCCTGAAATACAGGATTACCTAGTTCAGGCACACCTGTAACGTTTGTAGCGAATTAAGAAAAATTGTATTTGTAGTTTTATTTTGTGTTTTAGTTGTTAAGAATTTTATCTGAAATAGATTATTGTTATTATAATTAAAATTTCATTTTTATATTATGGAATATAAATAGCATCTTGAAAATATTAAAAAAAATTACTTGTAACCTGTAAGCAACATTTGCACACCCCGACGGGGTCATAATTCAGCGGACTCCGTGTTTTATTACACCACCTATTGTAACCTGATTTATGCAAATAAATTTGAAAAAGAAAGAAAAAAAAATATTTTTTTTACACACCTAACACAAAGGAGACTCAACTTTTTTCATCAAGAATGCAAACACTTTCAATGGCATGTGACCAGAGCAGTAATGACCCTTAGAGCAGTAACCAATAACTTACGACAAATCTTAAGATCATTATAGTCCGGGTTTATAAATCTAAAGTCTTGGGCCACGGCGCTAGTGAGTGACTACTTTTACTTACTTACAGACGGACCGACACTGGCACTCGCAGTCGTAAGACGGGAATTTATGACTGTTGACATGTCTGGGTTTTGGGAGATTGGAGATGGCAACCCTGCTTATAGTAAACTCGATAAAAAAGCTTAACTTTAGAGTTCATCGGATCTAAAGTAGAAATCGCTGTCCAATAAAGGAAGAAAGAAGTATTGGAATAGTGAAATTTATTGAGCACCTGGGTATTTACATACAGGTGTACTTGTGAAGCTCACAATGCAATACATAAACATAGTTGAATACAGTTAGAAATATATAGTATACAGTTCAGAAAGTCAACGTCAAAAATCATTTATTCCGTAAAAAAATTACATTTATGTGGAATCGATATTTTTTTTACCCTACCGTGCAGTGCATGACGTGGCAGCTACTGAGAAACACTACCAGAAAACTCAGTAGGAATCCTTTTTCAAAATAAAATATACTTAAGATTAATTACAATCAAGGTTGTTGACTCAGAACAACTCAATCCCAATATCAATAACATATTCATATTTTTGTTATAATTTACCGCTTACATTTTTACACCTATCGTTGCCTATCGTGTTGTATTTGAAGCAAAACTGTGTTCTTTGGTACGTAGTTTTTATATATGCAGATTTTTCTTTGATATATCGATATTGACAGGCCTATTTGTCTAGTGGTTAGTGATCCTGACAGTTAAGCCAAAGGCCGTGGGTTCGATCCCAATCAGGACAATTCTTTCTGTGATGAGCACTATTATTTTGTTCTGCGTTTGGGTGTTATTTATTTCTGTGTATCCTCCAGGCCGAATTTCGACCACGGCGGCCAGTCTCAATGGAGACTAGCCAAGTGGGCAGGACATATTATAGTGCACAAGTGTGTGCGCAAATACAGGGGCACTTAAGTAATGGAATCAGGCGTCACTTTGCGGAAATCCTTAACAATCAAAATACAAATTCAATATGTAGTGTTAATTCCGCTAATTGTCAGTTTAATCATGCCGAGATGCAATTTGCACCGCCCTCCCGCCAGTAAAAATGTGCACATGCAAGAAGGACGATATAAAAAAGCAAATTACATGCGCCAGTACGATACCCAGCATGTGTTTCAGTCCTCCACGGATCATTCTCAAGGGCTGCTAACACGTCGAGTGCTCGAACGAGACGGAGCAGTCAGTCATATTTATTTAATTTATCGATATGTAACATCCATGGAGACTTTTTGGTTACAACTATATTCAAGTTATAGGTTTGAGTTGTGTAGTATATTTCATATAGAAAGGTTTTTTATAGCTCTCACACGTATGGTGTATTTGCCAGTCTCAAGTAATTTGATAAAACAAGTTATACGTATGTACATGTCGGAGATTCTGACGGATTTAACTCCGAAACATCGTCGGTGTCCGCCAATATGCACGTGGTTAAAAGAATCAGTGCGCACACTCGGCGCGGTCGAGCTCTGGATGCCAATTGTGTCGTGTCGCTAACACACTAATGTCACTTAGACAACTGACAGACGTCACATGCGACAGTTCATAGACAACCTCGACTCGATCTACTGACTCAGTGAGTAGTGTTTTCCAAACGCTAATAGGTGGCGTTACTAGTAAACAATCCTTTTACTTAATTTCTCCCACATACATATATGAATTCAAAATTAAGCAGTTTTTCGTCAATAAGTCAAAAGTCAAATAAAGTGCGTCATAGTCCTACATCAGTAAAGTAGTGGCGACTTAATTAGAGGCTTCTATGGAATTTTGAAGTAACACTGGCTTGATGACTCTTATAAAGGCCGGTAACGCAACAGCAACAAAAACTATGAAGACACGTTAAAGAAACAATTGTATTACTGAGAAAAATGTCTTTATAAAATAAAATAATATACAGCAATGATTCACTTATCATTAACTACATACCTATTTCTATTCTAAAAACAAAGGATATTAAAAAATATACGTGACGAAACAGACCGCGTGGACGAACTGATTCAAAATATTTTGTTGTTTTAATGACTGTTTTTAAACTGTACTTATGTATTGTATTGTGAGCTTGACAAGTACAAGTGTATGTAAATACCCAAGTGCTAAATAAATTTCATTATTTCAATTTGAATTGAGTAATTTTTTAGCCGATTAATAACTAGTTTATATCATGTTATAAGTATTTGTTATTGTCTTGACGTGGGGATTTCTTTCTATCATCAGCATCATGTCGTGGACTGGTACTAATCTGTGAGTGTATATCTTTGGTAGCTTAGCGCAGAGCACCTACCCTGGATTGTTAGAGGGTATTGGTTGGAGACCCGCCGGATGATAAAATTTATAATTTCCCATTATTGAGAATTTTTTTTATTTAAATAACAACGCCCGCATTAGAGAATATAATCCCTGTGTCGCGGGGTACTTTACAAACATATAATAAACGGACATCCAGACTCAGAACAACTATTTATGGGTCACACAAATAGTTGTCCGGCACGGGACTCAAACCCGCGACACGAAGCGGCGGGGCGACTGCCTTAGCCGTTGCGCCACATGTGCAGTTAGATTAACTCCTTGTATTGTGAATAATGGTATTAAAGTACAATGTTACAGAAAGTTTAGTTTGCACTCATATCAATGAAGTGTTCGTTCTGATTCTCAATTGGACGAGCGGCTCGTCTCTTAATATACAGCGACAGTTGTACAAAACATCACTAAAAACCTTCTCATGCATTTCCACGACCATAGCCAACGTAAACCTAGCTTCAAAAGCACGGCGGGCAATGTCATTGGAGACTCGCTATCTGCGCGGGACATATTATAGTGCACAAGTGTGGCACACAGGGGCACTTTCTATCACTCTCATGATCCGATGGGACGACTAGCAACACGACCGGTAACAGAGCAGGTACAGTACCGACGGCTTTACGTGTTCTCCGAGGCACGGGGATGTAACACCGCCAACACCCAGACTTCGGGCTGATACAAACAAAACTTGTGTGTACTTATGTACACGCGTTAGAAGTTATACTTCTTAATATACAACTTGAACATAGTTATCAATTTTCATACCACCTAGAACTAACGTCATGCTGTTATTTTTACGATGCGCGCGCATCGTAAAAATTCACTCTCATACCACCTAGAACTAACTTCATGCTGTTAAATTTTTTGGTGTCGGTGTGCGCGCGCATCGTAAAAATTCACTTTCATCATTTTTCTCCATTGCGCCAAAAGAAGTAGGTATAACTTCAAAAAAAATAAATATTTTTATAGACAAATCCCATAATCACTTTTGGCCATTTGAACCCAGAACCTCTTTAGAGACCAACGAGCTGAACAGTGTAATGTAAGTGTCCACCTACGCGGGATGCTGAGTTTATGATCTTATTTGTCAGGCTTCCGCTTGCCTCTACCTACTGTCTGATGAAGCATTGAAAGTCGCGTAGACTTATTGTAAAGGGCATGATAAAAAAGCCATATTTAAACAAAACCTTCACTATTTTCCTGCATTATTATATTTATCGTCAACAAAATTGTATAAGTAATCTATTCATATAATAAAATCGTAGGAAAGTCAAAACTGTACATTGAATATTTTTTTTAAACCAGCCAAGTGCGAGTCGGACTCGCCCATGAAGGGTTCCGCAGCAGCAAGTATTTTAGTTGATTAAATTAAAGGTAAATTGCGGTTTACGATTTATGACGCATTAAAAAAAAAACTACTGACTAGATTTGGTTCAAACCAATTTTCGTTGTTAGTTTACATGGAAATGTACATTATATATTTTTTTTTAGTTTTATCATTCTCTTATTTTAGAAGTTACAGGGGGGGGGGGGGACACTCATTTTTCCACTTTGGAAGTGTCTCTCGCGCAAATTATTCAGTTTAGAAAAGAAAGATTTTCGAAACCTCAATATCATTTTAAAAGACCTATTTATAGATACTCCACATGTATGGGTACGATGAAAAAAATATTTTTGAGTTTCAGTTCTATGTATGGGTAACCCCCAAAATTATTATTATTTTTCTATTTTTGTGTAAAAATCTTAATGCGGTTCACAGAATACATCTACTTACCAAGTTTCAACAGTACAGCTCTTATAGTTTCGGAAAAAAGTAGCTGTGACATACGGACGGACAGACAGATAGACAGACATGACGAATCTATAACGGTTCCGTTTTTTGCCATTTGGCTACGGAACCCTAAAAAGGATACTTGGGGCATGATCTACAGTCGACATCGAAGCCAAAAATATAGTTTTTACAATTTTTGTCTCAAAAAGTACAGCATGGATTTCCTTCAAATTTTGCGTGAATATTACTAAGAGGTCGGGTCAACATATAGGCTACATATCACGCTATCGCCTACGGGGGAGGAGCTATGATAATTTATAAAATTTAATGCGCGTAAAACCGCGTGGCACAGCTAGTATAATAATAATAGAATATCCTGGGACATTATTCACACGCGGTTATCTGATCCCACACTAAGCAGAACTTGTACTATGGAAACCAGATAACTGATATACTACATATAAGTACTACTTTTCCTTTGTAAATACATACTTATACAGATAATTACACCCAGACTCAGGAAAATCAGACATGCTCATGCATCATATATTTTTCCTGGGTGGGAATGGAACCCACTACCTCCGGCGTGGACAGCAAGCAAAAGAAAAAGTATGTATGTTAGGTATCGTTATTTTCTCATAAACCGGTTTACGGCACCGAACATTGACCGACTCGATAGGTAAACTTGACCGTGATACCATCGGCGACCTTAATTTGATTTGCAGTGTATAAATTACAGATTTTTAGCTACAGATTTTAGTATTAAACTAAATCGAAAGTGAAAATAACATGCACAACTGTGTAATTGGATTCTAAATTTAACAGTAAATATTATTCAAAAAAATATATGACTATAAATATGTACTTTTAAATAATTAAAACAATAACTAAGCATACATTTAGAGCAAGTATAAATTAAAGATTGTGACAAATACTTATGTAAATATTTACCTCGTTAAAGGAAGTTGTTCAAACATACAGTCCGTAATATTACTTCACTGACGCTATTAAAGCGAGCCAGTTGTTATCATGGCTTCGAAAAGGATCAACACATTGAACATACTAATTGTCGCGGCAGTTATCGCGGCCGCATATTTAATACGCTCGCCTTGGTATCCATTACGAAGAGAAACAAAAATATCCCTGGGATACCCAAGAGATTCTCTCCTAAATTTCACCGAACTTACTAGCGCATATGGATATATTTCCGAAGAACACATTGCTGTCACGGAGGACGGATATATTATTACGCTCTTCCGGATATCGAAAGCGAAGAACTGCCACCAGAAGAAAATAATTCCACCTGTTCTATTAGTGCATGGATTGATGATGAGTTCGGATTCTTGGATTGACTCGGGTCCTGACGCGGGACTGGCGTACATGATTGCTGATGCATGTTTTGATCTATGGGTGGGAAACGTACGCGGCAATTACTACTCCAGGAAACATATCCATCTCAACCCTGATAAGGATCCAGAATATTGGAAATTTTATATAGATGAAATTGGAAGATTTGATGTTCCAGCCATGATAGATTATATCTTGGACTACACTGAAGTTGACAAGTTGAACTATATAGGTTTCTCTCAGGGTGCTGGTGTTGCTTTTGTGATGTGTTCAGAAAGACCTGAGTATTGTAATAAGGTTAGTCTGATAATAGGCTTGGCTCCCGCGAGTAGACACTTTAATACTCAGTCTGGTCTATTTAGAGGGATAACGCAGGGCATGGAGAAGATGCAAGGTCTGCTATCAAGTCTTGGAGTATACGAAGCGATACCAAAAGGGGGATTCGTACAGGAGTTTGTGTCGTTATTCTGCCCTCAAACACAATTAACAGAGAAAATATGTGAATTGTTTATGTATCATTTTGATTACGTAGATTCTTACCATTATGGAACTTATACTAATGAAACTATTAGAACGTTATTTGGACATTATCCTGCGGGCACTTCAGTGAAAAACATGGCCAGGTACGGCCAGAGTGTGAAGAGTAAACGTTTTGAGAAATATAACTATGGTAAGGAGAACAATTTGATTGTATATGGTAGTGAAGATCCACCGAAGTATAATCTAAGTGCTGTGTCAGTGCCGTTTTTGTGTATCTATGGTGAAAACGATGGATTGGTGGTTACCAAAGATGTGAAATGGTTGGTGAAACAACTTCCGAATGTAGTCGAGTGTTATAAAGTTAAAGATCCATTGTGGAGTCACTTTGACTTCACATACAGTCGTGATTTAAGAGACAGTGTATTCCCAAAAGTACATCAATATTTAATGAAATACACAAGTACTTAATACTACGTAATATATTAATTTATTTAGGTTAATTAGAAATGGATAGTGTATGTATAATTGTCATCGTGACTTCACATATTAACCTGGTTTTATTTAAATTGGTATTCGTTTGTAACCTTGCTTTTTAAGGTTATTGTTTTCAATAGTTTACTTCAATTACTGTCTCGTTTGTCTAACGGTAGCGTGTGCAATTATAGTTAAATTAGTGCTAGGTTCAAATTCCGGGTCGGGACAATATGTGTAATAGGGAATTTTTTGGCAAAAAAACACCCAGTTACAGCCCGGGGTCTGGGGCCTATATTGATATATAGTTTATAATATAATATCTTAGGATATTATTCACACACGTTCATCTCATCCCAAACTAAGACAACGCCCGCACTAGGGAATCTAATCCCTGTGTCGCGGGGTACTTTACAAACATATAATAGACACGAAGCGGTGAGGCGACTGTCTTAGCCGCTATGCCGCTAAAGGTAAGTTAAATAATAAAATTATAATTTCGTTAACCATATTTCTGTAAGTAGGTAATAGTAGTTGTTCTGTAAGAGTAACAATGAGAATGAGATCACATCGACATTTGCTACGTATTGATAATGCATCGACCAATTATAATATGACGGGCCCGTGGCGTGTTTGATAAATGCTTCCCTTGCACGCCGCAGGTTGTGGGTTCGATTCCCACCCAGGGGGGCTACCAGCTAAGTCACCGAACATCGGCATAGTGATCGGTGTTCAAATAAATATAGGTTAAAAATGACGTAATCAATCGTAAAATCAGCTTCGACGTTCAAAATCGATTCCGGGCCATTTATGACGTAACATCTGCTCATGGAAGTCGATTTAAGGATTGATTAAGTCATTTTTAACCTTTATTTATTTGAACCCCGATGTTCGGTGACTTAGCCGGTAATCGGACTGATATTTGTGTACATAAACATGTCTGTTTGACCTGAGTCTGGGTGTAAATATCTTAATAAGAATGCATTTACAAACAGTATGTGTAGTATATCAGTTCCAGGAATAACCGAGCCGTTTGAACGTCTCAATTTAACATTAAATCATGGCCTATACAGTTTAATAATAATGTCCTCTTAGCCGAATTTCGGGCAATGGCGGCCAGTCTCAATAGAGATTAGCGATCTGCGCGGGACATATTATAGTGCTCAAGTGTGCGCAGACACAGGAGAACTTTCTATTCCATCACTCTCATGATCCGATGGGATGACTAGCGACACGACCGGAAAGAGGTCAGGTACAGGACCGACGGCTTTACGTGCTCTCCGAGGCACGGGGGTATGCCATATATAGTATGGGGGTACCGCCAACTCCCAGACTTCGGGCTCAGGCTGAGAATTTTTTTTTTTACAAATAAGTCCCAAAATCACATTTGGACTGACCCGGGATTTGAACCAAGGACCTTGATTTCTGCGGGTGAACACGCTACCGCTAGACCAACGAGGTAGTCAAATATACAGTTACTACAATTATAAAGTTTACAGAGAAGACATCACCATTGTTATTAATATTGTTAATATAAAATGAGTCACACAACACAAACATTAACATATATCATAATTAATAATAATAATATCTGGGGACAATGTCACACAGATCATCCTAGCCCCAAACTAAGCAAAGCTTGTACTATGGGTACCAGGCGACGATATACATACTTATATAGATAGATAAATACTTAAATACATAGAAAACATCCATGACTCAGAAACAAATGTTCGTGCTCATCACACAAATATTTGCACTTACTGGGATTCGAACCCAGGACCACCAGCTTCGTAGGCAGGAACACTACCAACTAGGCTACGGTGACCGTCAATTGTGACCTTCATTTAACAATAATACTAATTAAAATTATAATAATTATACTGAACGTTGTGTAAACGAAAAATACGAAACTTGTAGAAAACATTATATTCGACATAACATTCATAAGCAAAGTGAGCCAGATGTCATCGCGACTTCGAAAAGGGTGTACTATGCCAAATCGAACGCCAAGTAATCGAATGTCTAAATACTCGAAATAAAAAAATAAAATGAAAATAAGAAATGTTTTTATTCACGTAGACTTTAAAAAAGCGCTTGTAAATAGTCAGAACATGTTTGTAGTAATATATTTAAGTATACATAATTATTTCTGGTTCCATACAAATATGTAGGTACACGGATTGTTAAAACATTTATAAAATTTATTTTAATATAGTAATGATATTTAGCTAGCTTGTATTAAGTTATTGTCAAGGAGATTATGTTTAGGTTTAATTATCGAAATTTATAGTTTAAGCTAAATGTTACTACCTATTGTCTAAATGGTTCTGTCTATATTAAGGTACAAATTTAATATTATTATTATGACCGACCTTGTGTTTCTAACGACGGTCCCAACTGAGAAGACCCAACTGACAAGACCCAGCGAAACAAACGTTCATGTCCACCGGTTTCAAGACGACCCAGTTGGGACGGTCCGGCAAAACATACTTAGCGGGCATAACCACGGGATTTGATCCACTTAAAGTAATTATTTAGTAGGCATACACAAAATCTGCTCGATCAGTTGTCTGAACGTTCATAATATCGGCGTCTGTACATGGATTTATGGCGATATGAATAGCATTAATATTAATAGGAAAACTTGAATAAACAGTTAATAAGACTGTACACAATACTGCATATTTACAGAGGCCAGCCAGATGTTATCATAATTTCCAAAACTATTCAACGCATTACATATAGCGTCAGTTATCGCGGCGGATATTTATTACCCATACCTGGGCCGTGTGGTAACCGGCCCAGAAAGAATAACAGAGCTAACCCATTGCTCCCCGTGGGTGTTGTAAAAGGCAACTAAAGGATACAGCAGGTATTCCGGCAGTAGCGCCTCCTGTGTACCAGCTACCACCTAACTGCCGTGTGCGATGACTGCACCAAACCCGTCCAAATGTGAATCTTGCGGAATTTTTAGATGAGGCTTTTGGAACGAAGTTCCTTATCGCGCTTTGTGAAAGGGGGCTAGACGGAAAAAAATCTTACGAAAAGTTGTCACGACACTTTTTGCAGCTGTGCGGCGTGCGCATGTTTCTCTGTCTGTCTCTCTCTCTCTTATAGAAAGCAAGCCAGATATTTTCATTTCTATTTCGCATTGAACAGTGTGGTGTCGCGACGATTATTGTTGTTGAGTGTATACAGGTTTTTTGTACATAATAAATAATAAGAAATAACTTCGTTCCATCCGGGTGTCCCTTGACACCTCTCAAGTTTTTTTTTATATGCTGTGGACACGGGTCTCAATCACGATATATGCAAATCATTACCTTGGTTACCCGACGTTTCGGCATGGATTGCACCAGCCGTGGTCACGGGTCGACGACGTCGTTTATCACGATTGAGACCCGTGTCCACAGTATTTAAAAATTTGTACAAATCGAGAAAAACATTCAGGCCGTTTTCTTTTTTTGTTAAAGTAGGGGGAATGCGCATACGCATGCCACCCGCAAAAAGTGTCTGCGGGCAGGAATGTCGGAATCGCACCAACTAAACCTACATGCCGTGGACTTATCTTGGCGCCTGATGGGAGGAGCCCCGGGAACGCGAGTATGCTGCTCCGGTGCTCCCCTTTTGCGCCATGTCCCAGATGGTCAGGACACGTACCCTGGGAAGGCTCAGGATTGCCCTCCCCTATTGCCGGCTCCTGCCAGTCCGGCATTGCGACTGTGCCACAAACAGATCGCTGTCCTCCCGGAGGTGCTTGCATGGTGGCAGTAGAGGACACTTCTCATACTGCCACCACAGCTCCGAGGACAGTTGTAAACCTCCACTACTGGAAAAATTGCATTGTGTAGGGAACAGTTTGTTACTGTTTACTGTCACTGATCACTTGCGATTGTTCAGTTTTCCACTTAATTTCTTACTCTTGATTTGCCTTTGATTTCACTTGAACTAAAACTCAAGGTTCTGCTTTAACATTCCGCTTATATACCTCTAAATTCTTCCAAAGTTTAATATTTTCGTGAGTTTTTTTTGTTTCGAGAATCTGTGCCTATATGGCAATTTAATCGTAATGCTTCTGTCCTTGTTATATCTCTTACCTATCTCTTTCTTTTTATTTATGAAACTCGCTCTATCTATTTCTAATTATTATGGAAAAATCTCATGTAATTTTTTAAATTACGTATGTCCTTTTCAACAGCTATTTTTTGGTTTTGGTTCTGGTATTATCTAGAACATTCTAGCGCTGTTCCAAAAGCCACCAAAAACCCTAACTGGTACTAGGGTTCGAAGCCCGAACGTGACATTATTATTTTGGACCTTGCGTGGAGAGCGACCATCAATTAATGACGCTTTATCGTAGTATGTGATATTATAAAGCCCCCAATAGTTTCTAAACCGTTGTAAGCTCATAGCCATACTGTAATTCAAACATCTCCGGTACAGCAGTAAGTGTAGTTCAGTTTTTCATAATTTACTGAACTCACCATAGTATTTCTCAAAGTATTAAGATGCTGACTATTTTTATAATTCACCAAAGTTATCTTATACTTAGCAATTAACTACAGTTTCTTAAAACGAAGCACTGAAGTAAGCAGGACGTATTGAAGATTACGCCAGTTGATCCATTGTTCCATCAATTTTAGTTCTCACATCAATCGCTAGGTGACTCCTAACGTTATTAGATTGATAAGTTGTTCGTAATTTCGTGTCATTCGTCCCTTCGTATGTACAAAAACTAATACTTAAAATAATTTATCTGCTGTGGGAAACTTATAATAACATTAAATCCTACGTTTATATCAGAGTCTTTTTTGTCAGAGCCAGAAGCTAACATGACTGCGATAGTGGTGAATTCATGCAGCATACTAATTTGTGCGGGAGTTATTGAAGTTGCATATTTACTACATACTACATTACCAGGCAGGCCCCTACAAGATGGACCGATGATCTTGTGCGGGTCGCTGGAAACTGCTGGATGCGAATAGCGCAAGACCGGCAATTGTGGAGATCTTTGGGGAGGCCTTTGTCCAGCAGTGGACGTCGTTCGGCTGATATGACGATGATGATGAATATCTCTTATTATGCTGTCTCTTTGGGTTTGATTCCGTTCACATTCCATTAAAATATGGTGCACCTCCTCAACTTAAGTAAGTGACTATTTTTAGAATATATAGACGGTCACCGTAGCCTAGTTGGTAGTGCTCCTGCCTACGAAGCTGGTGGTCCTGGGTTCGAATCCCGGTAAGTGCAAATATTTGTGTGATGAGCACGAATATTTGTTTCTGAGTCAAGACGTCCACTGCTGGACAAAGGCCTCCCGCCTTTGTCCAGGAGTGGACGTCTTTCGGCTGATATGATGAATTGGTCACACTGGTCCGTAAGTGAGGTTAAGCACATAGCATTCTGTCAGTCTATATGGATGGATAACCGCCAAAGTGATTTAATTTCCGAGCGTTTCCGTACCGCAGAACTCTCGGTACCGGTTTATGTCGTTATATAACAGTCAGTTGGCCACAGTTGAAAATCAGCGCTACAGTCATCTGTGGCAGAATGCTGAACTGTGGCCTTTTAGTCACTAAGGAGCTTAGTATGGGTACCACATCGAATAGGTGCGTAAAATTATGGATTATAGAAAAATGTATTAATTGTTATTTATAAGTATCAATTTTTTTTATGTATTCTTCTGTGTGTTGTACCTGTATTACTTAATTTATACTGATGTACCTTGAGTCTAATAAATATATATATTCTTTCTTTCATTAAGCCCTGTCAGAGGCCTACTGGATGACTTGTACGACTCTGACAGAAGGGTAACCACTGCCCATACGATCAAAAAGAATTACTAATCTATCTTATTACCCAAGAGCTGCACAAATTCATTATGTATCTCATTAGTGGCGGTAATTTGTTCATCTTATCTTAAAGATGTCTAAAACTTAGTTTTAGCTTAGCTCATATAAAATACTTTAGTTAAAAATAGTACCTATCACATTTATTTAAACATTTATATTACATAGTCTTTTAATGTACATCATAAGAAACTTATTTTTTATTGACATTTTTTAACGTTTCGTTTAGAAATAAACTTTGATCGTTTACATAGTCCATACACATACAGATAGTTCGATTATCTATAAAAACGAGCAAAAAAACTCACGTTTGTTGTATGGGAGCCCCCTTAAATATTTATTTTATTTTGTTATAGCGGCAACAGAAATACATCATCTGTGACAATTTTGACTGTATAAGTATCACGATTCATGAGATACAGTACAGCCTGGTGACAGACGGACAGACAGCGAAGTCTTAGTAATAGGTTCCCATTTTACCCTTTGGGTACGGAACCCAAAAAAAAAATGACGACTTCGTTCATCTAGCGGCAGCTTGTTGAAATGCAGATTATGAGGTCCTGCGCTTAACTGGTCTGCTGGTCTAGTGGTTAGTGACCCTAACTGTTAGGTCTCAGGTCGTGGATTCGGTTTCCAAGCAAGGCAGCTTTTTGTGTGATGAGCCCAAATATTTGCTCTATTTCTGGGTGTAATTCATCTATAACTAGCGGTGCCCGCGGTTTTACCCGCGTTAAATTTTATAAAATATAGCCTATGTGTTAATCTAACGTTTCAGCTAGCTCCATACCAAATTTCGTTAAAATCGCTCCAGCCGTTTAGACGTGAAGAAGTAACAAACATACACACTCACACAGTCACACACCCACAATCTTTCGTCTTTATAATATTAGTGTAATGTATTTGGAAATATTTAGAAGTATGTATATCGTCTGGTTGCCAAAAAAAAACATGTCTGCGTAGTTTGGTATCGGATGCCAGTATGTTGACATGATGAAAATAAAAAAATGAAAATGATAACATTTATTTATTCAGCACAACACACAAGAAATACAATAAATTAAAAAAAAAGCAACATCAATACAAAGAAAAGGAAAAGAAAGAAGGTAACAATCATATCGTGGGGCAGGTGTGTCTTGCATGTTCTGCCGAAAGGGTCACCACCTCAGCATCAGCTAAGTGGGATACACCTAGCGCTGGTTTTCAGTTGGCAACCCAGGTATAGTGACGCACGGACGGAAGCAACAAAAATGTACATAAATCAATCAAAATAAAGGAAATAAAATAAACGTTGACGTTAACACAACATAGGTACATAAAAAATATAGTATACTAGCTGACCCGACAGACGCTGTCCTGTCTTAACGATGACTATTTAATTCGAATTCCCTACTCCTACCCTACCCCTACCCTACCCTACCCAACCCCTACCCTACCCTTACCCCACCCCTACCCTACCCCTACCCTACGAGAATTTTATATATTAGATTATCAACGTTTTAAACTTATACAAACTGATGAAGTATGTTTACCAGTTGTCCGGTAGCAAGTAGAGCTACCGGACACCTTATAAACATACTTTGTACACTTTCGTATCAGACGGCAGTGTGACGGTTGTCCGGGGATAATTATTATATTTATTACTAGCTGTGCCCGCGACTTCGTCCGCGTGTTAATTAGTTTATTTAGTTTTTTAGCAAAATAAATGACTTTTTCTAAAATAAAATTAGCCTAAGTTACTCCTTATTACATCAGCTACCTGGCAATAAAAGTCCCGTCAAAATCGGTCCAGCCGTTTCAGAGATTAGCCGGAACAAACAGACAGACAAAAAATGGTAAAAAATGTTATTTTGGTGTATGTACCGTATATGTATTCATATTTATGTAGTAAAAACCGGTTATTTCAATATTACAAACAGACACTCCAATTCTATTTATTTGTATAGATGTATAGATTATCATATCACCTTCCAGTTTACTAAAACTACAGGAAATACCCTAAATATTTGAATGATGATCATTCTTCAGCCGTCCCGCCATACCAGATCAGCCAAGTACTATCGAACAAGATTTGCAGTATTAAGATAGAGATAGAGTACACTTTATTGTACCAATAGAAACAATATATGATTTACAAATCAGCAAATACATGTACAATCGGCGGTCTTATCGCTTTGTAGCGATCTTTTCCAGACAACCGTTGGGTGGACAAGGAAAAAGTACGACAGAAATGGCGGTAGTTGAGCAAAAGCACCGAAAAAGACCCATCTCTCGTCTGGAGGACATTATTAATTGACGGTCACCGTAGCCTAGTTGGTAGTGCTCCTACCTACGAAGCTGGTGGTCCTGGGTTCGAATCCCGGTAAGTGCAAATATTTGTGTGATGAGCACGAATATTTGTTTCATGGATGTTTTCTATGTATATAAATAAGTATTTATCTATATATATAAATATGTATATCGTCGCCTGGTACCCATAGTACAAGCTTTGCTTAGTTTGGGGCAAGGATGATCTGTGTGACATTGTCCCCAGATATTATTATTATTATTATTATTATTTTATTTGCTCTTATAGCCGCCATAGAAATACACACTTAGTGAAAGTTTCAGCTGTGCACTAACAGACAGACAGTCAGCGAAGCTTTAGTAATAAGAATTCGAATCCGTTCGGTACTGAACCCAAAACAAAAAGACATCATTTGTAACGGGTGCCACCTCATCACACAACCAAACATAATAAGTGCCGATAACAATAGCCTTTCGTTGCTATAGTGAGTCATTTCTCAAATATGTGTCATATACATTGTTAAATACATTATTTCCCGTTTTCGTCTCCAAAACGTCAACCCACAATAATAATAATAATAATGTCCTCCTAGTCGAATTCGGCCACGGCGGCCAGTCTCAACAGAGATTGGCCATCTGCGCCTTTTCTATTCCATCACTCTCCTGATCCGATGGGACGACTAGCGACACGACCGGAAAGAGATCAGGCACAGGACCGATGACTTTACGTGCTCTCCGAGGTACAGGGGTGTAATACCGCCAACTTCCAGACTTCAGGCTGATACTGAGAAATTTCTTTTTACAGAAAAATCACTTTTAGGCCCGACCCGGGATTTGAACCCAGGACATCGTTTTCTGCGGTTGAACAGGCTACCGCTAGACCAACGAGGTAGTCTAAACCAAATCCACAATAATGATGTATGTAACCGCTGGTAAAGAAAGAAATCATCAGAATTCTTAGCATTATATGGATTCACCGTGCGAAAACCCGGTTCACTGCGTAATAGAGGAGGGAACACGCGACAGAACAGACAACACAGAATAAAAATAAATAAAATAAAAAATAAAGGTCCACGCAGATTGTTGCTGACGTTGAATAATATTAAATGAATGTACAATTAAATACTAAAATATTAAATAAAGCCAAAAGTAATCTCGAAAGCAATGGAGTTATCTGCATGAAGTTAAATATAGTCTTAGTTAGAAAAAGTGCAATTCCTGAGGGGTATTACGAGCGTAATAGTATAATTGTGCTCTGGAAAACTATTTTAATAGAAATATTGCTTGTCTTATAGTAAAGTATGATAATAGAAAGCGAGAATATCTTTTACTAATGTCCTTTCTTTATAAAAAACATAATTGTAGCCTGTGGATTATTTGGAGTATTACATATTTTCTGGTTTCTCTTTTCGTTTTCTCTTGTTTACACCAGAAAATATTAAATTTGAATATTATCGCATTATTCGCAATACAAAGCGTTTATCTCATCTCAAAGATGGGAAATCATAAATTTAATCGTCCGGCGGGTTTCCAACCTGCACCATCTACCAATTCGGGATAGGCGCTCTGCGTTAAGCTACGAACAATACACGCTGGCAGATCAAATTAAGGATTCCCTTCCTAACACCCTTCCGGAGGATGTAGGCATTATCTATCGACTTTGTTTTCTAGAAACATGGCCGACTGATATTTTCACAGTTGCATGTGAAAGATCAATGGTATACGCACAGATCACGTTGGTATTTTACAGTCTATGTAGCTTACAAGTTTACTGTTAAGTGTGTTATTTACAATTGTATGTAGAGAGCACATGTCGTTTATCCATCTCCTTCTTTCTAGGCTTATCATTCTAAAATTTCGATTTTTGACATAAAAATCTTCGTTCTTCTCATAACCGTCTCCTACAATATCTCCAATACCGCTACTATATATACATATATATATATATATATATATATATATATATATATATATATATATATATATATATATATATATATATATATATATATATATATATATATATAGTTAGCATAAAGATGTTGAAATAAAAATAGTAGTAGCGGTATTGGAGATATTGTAGGAGACGGAGACGGAGACCCAAACTTCTCTTGTCAGGCCTGCATATATATATATATATATATGGCCTTTGCGTCTGTTACAGACGATTTACGGCGCATTGTCTGATAGACATTTCTTTTAGTGGCTAAACAAACCGATGCGAGAGCGACAAAGCCTGCTGCAGGCCTGACAAGAGAAGTTTGCGGTGGCTGGTGCCGAGTCGCTTTCATGTCGCTTGTGTCTCCCAACACAAGTCTCACCGTCATTTCTTATTGTGGCTAAACAAACCGATGCGAGAGCGACATAGCCTGCCGCAGGCCTGACAAGAGAAGTTTGCGGTGGCTGGTGCCGAGTCGCTTTCATGTCGCTTGTGTCTCCCAACACAAGTCTCACCGTCATTTCTTATTGTGGCTAAACAAACCGATGCGAGAGCGACATAGCCTGCCGCAGGCCTGACAAGAGAAGTTTGCGGTGGCTGGTGCCGAGTCGCTTTCATGTCGCTTGTGTCTCCCAACACAAGTCTCACCGTCATTTCTTATTGTGGCTAAACAAACCGATGCGAGAGCGACATAGCCTGCCGCAGGCCTGACAAGAGAAGTTTGCGGTGACTGGTGCCGAGTCGCTTTCATGTCGCTTGTGTCTCCCAACACAAGTCTCACCGTCATTTCTTATTGTGGCTAAACAAACCGATGCGAGAGCGACATAGCCTGCCGCAGGCCTGACAAGAGAAGTTTGCGGTGGCTGGTGCCGAGTCGCTTTCATGTCGCTTGTGTCTCCCAACACAAGTCTCACCGTCATTTCGTATTGTGGCTAAACAAACCGATGCGAGAGCGACAAAGCCTGCTGCAGGCCTGACAAGAGAAGTTTGCGGTGGTTGGTGCCGAGTCGCTTTCATGTCGCTTGTGTCTCCCAACACAAGTCTCACCGTCATTTCTTATTGTGGCTAAACAAACCGATGCGAGAGCGACATAGCCTGCCGCAGGCCTGACAAGGAGAAGTTTGCGGTGGCTGGTGCCGAGTCGCTTTCATGTCGCTTGTGTCTCCCAACACAAGTCTCACCGTCATTTCTTATTGTGGCTAAGCAAACCGATGCGAGAGCGACATAGCCTGCCGCAGGCCTGACAAGGAGAAGTTTGCGGTGGCTGGTGCCGAGTCGCTTTCATGTCGCTTGTGTCTCCCAACACAAGTCTCACCGTCATTTCTTATTGTGGCTAAACAAACCGATGCGAGAGCGACATAGCCTGCCGCAGGCCTGACAAGAGAAGTTTGCGGTGGCTGGTGCCGAGTCGCTTTCATGTCGCTTCTGTCTCTTATCAGCAAGTACTCCGAACCAGGCTTCATCACAGATCTTACGACCCTCCACTACACGTTTGCGCCATTCAAGTCTATTTTCAGCGAGCTTTCCCCAGCTACAGTGGTCAATTTTAAAAGCGGCCATATCCCGCTTCGTGCAGAATTTAAAGCGAATATACAAAGGTAGTACAAAGATATTGAAATTCAGAAGTTAGATATGAAGGTGAGGAATGAGTCAAGTAAAGAGTACAGTGTGGTTAGCGCTCGCAATGTTCTCCATTGGTGAATTGGTAACCACTTTAACTTTACTCGATAAGAAGAGTATGATCGCATTTATTCATTATTCATTTATTTTATATATCATATTATATTATAACTTCATTAAGTAATCATTGTTTCGATGTTTTTCTTTTGTTTCCTAAATATAATCTAAATTAATATTCATTCAGACAACCGATCAAGCAGATATTGTGTTTGCCTACTAAATAATTACTTTAAGTGGACCAAATCCCGTGTTCATGCCCGTTTGAGTATGTTTCGCCGGACTGTCTCAACCGGGCCGTGTTGAAACCGGTAGTAGATGAACCTGCTGAGTTTGTTTCGCTGGGTCTTCTCAGTTGGGGCGCATTGGATCCGGTGGAAGCATTAAAACGCGACCGTCGTTTTAAACACAAGGTCCGTTGTAATAATGATACTGAATTCATACCTTAATATAGGCAGAACCATTCAGACAATATGTAGTAAAATATAAATTTCAATTATTAAATCTAAACACAATCTCCTTCACAATAACTTAATACAAGCTAGCTAAATATCACTACTATTATAAAATAAATTGTATAAAAGTTTTAACATTCCGTGTACCTTAATATCTGTGTTTGTATTACTACAAACATGTTCTGACTATTTACAAGCGCTTTTTTAAAGCCTACGTGAATAAAAACCATTTTAATTTAATTAATTTAATTTAATACTATTTTTTATTTATTACTGAGTTAAATAACCTCACTCTTGACCGTACCTTCATTATGTCGGTCATGAATAACCAGATGCTACCAATGTGACCTAGATGGACATTCTAGTACGTATAGAAACACTCGCTAGCTATCGCGAGTCAGAAGTACGATAACATTTTATTCATAAATGTTGAGCCACTTGGGGTTTAAATTCTAGAACCATGGAGTCCAGGTGCTCGTTCACTCTTCTAGAGTATCGCTAAAAGATTGATCGACGCCACTCGTAACCAGAGGCTTTTTTTTTGCACAGAGAATAAGCATTGTCATACAACGTGGCAATGCTGCCAGCCTTCTGGATACGATACTCTTTGATGCCAATGCGGAGCGCCTATTGGATTGCCTTTAGTTAGTTAGTTATTTTAGTTTATAGTCAACATTTCTTAATTAAATTATTTTATATTATATTTAATTTTCTTAGCAATTATTAGGTTTTATGATAAATACTTTAAATATATTTTTTAAAGATAACCCACGCATTACGGAATATAATCCCTTTGTCGCGGGGTACTTAACAAACATATAACAGTAATTACGTCTAGACTCAGAACTACTATTTATGGGTCACACAAATAGTTATCCTGCGCGAGACTCGATCCAGCGACACGAGGTAGCGAGGCGACTGTCTTAGCCGCTGCGCTACACGCGCAGTCATATCTGTCTTGTCTGATTAATTTGTAGTAATTTAGTCACAGATTACGTAACGACTCAAACGTCCCGGTTTATTTGACACATGATGTTGCGACGTCCACGTGTTTTTGGACCTTGTAAATGCTACCTGACGTTACCGTTAACAACATTTCGTATTAATTTATTACATGTGCTAAACAAAAAAGCAAAATGTACTATAAAGCTTAAAGTCTGATTGTGAATCTATTTTCATTTTAAATTATAAAATTGTGGGTAAAAATGGAGGTGTTAGTTACATTTAGTAACAATGTCCCATCATAGTTTAGAGTGAAGAGCGACTCATTGACGCTTCTGTTGCAGGAATATTTTGGAAGGTAATAAATATTGGAGATCAATTTTAGTAATAGGCACCTACATTGAAGAGTTGAACGGTCGGTCAAATGCAAAGCGGTTGGTCCGAAACAGATAGGTAATCTGTTTCGGACCAACCGCTTTGCATTTGACCGACCGTTCAACTCTGCGCGGAGCGAACGTTATTTGGACCTTGGAGCGTAATATTGTTGTTTATTGTCGTGTCATCTTGAGGTACCGGGGATGTTAAAAATACATACAGGCTGGCCGAGGAGTTGACGTTCAAACGCAAAATATAGATACTTAATGATGAGGAGTATCCGAACCACCCCCATGCATGTTCTACGATTTCGCGAAGTTTTCAAGGTAGAAGATTTTTTATGATTTTTTTCGTAAATTCACTACGAATAAATTTAAATATTTAATGGGTAGAGGTTCCTCAAGAAGCTGCGAAGTTTTGTGGGGTGATTGAGGATATTTATCATGTGTTGATGGAATGTGACCGGAATACTCATGAAATACAATATTTGCTGAGTGTGGGATTTGAAGTGGGGACGTGTAACAGCATTCTAGCCCCCTTTGTCGAAGGTGGCTAGGCTGTTGTGTTGGCTGCTACTGGTTGGGTAACAGAACGAATAGGGATTTGTCCCTTTTCTTTCTGGTACGTATATGGTCATGATTATTATAATAATTATTCATTAACCTTTGTTTAGTTTTAAGTTTGATGTAGTTATTATGGGGTCGACATTACCACTAAGTGATAAAACCCCTTGAAAAAATTAAGAATAAAAAAACCCCTAAAAAGTATGGTTTATCTAATCATTGCAGAACTGACTTAGAATTTTTTCGACAGTTCAAAATTAGGTTTTGAGCTCAGAACTCATAAATTATCAAAACGCAATATACGCAAAATTGTAGAACATGCATGGGGAACTTTGGATATGTTGCAATAGTTTGATAATTTATTTTAAAGACATATATTATAAAACTAAGCATTAAGTTAAAGGTATTCTAAATATTCTTGTATCGGTAAAGTTCCCAGAATACTGGCAGCATTACCACGCTGTATGGCAATACCTATTTGTTGGGCGAAATATAAGCCAGCATTCTGGGAACGTGTCGCCTCAACAAGGCGTGCAGCTAATTCTTTATATATAATTTTGGCCGCTAGCAGTATCCGAATTGCCCCCATGCACTTGATAGCGGTTACAAATTTGTGCCATTTGGGGTAGAAACATTAGGGCCGTGGGGTCCCCACGGCCCTAATGAACATGAAAATGAAATGAAATGATGAATGAAATGAAAAAAATTCGGATACTGCTCATCATAAAGTATTTAAATTTTTCTTTTGAAAGTCAACTCCTCGGCGACCCTGTATATTGTTAATGAACTTGGGACGCGCGTGTAATTAATATGCCATAATCGCCACGCTGGCAGACGGCAAACGCAGTATGATGGTCATAGTACACAGAAAGATGCTGCTGCCCGCTCTCTGACAGATATTCCATCGGGACAACTTCTACGCCCGGATGAGATGGGGACAGATAAAAAATGAAGTAATCAAAATATTGAAAGACTAAGAGACATGTCTGTTCTTCCTATTATGTTTATATAATTCTATATGCTCCGAAACTGACATATTTCATGACAGTATAAACAGCTTTAAAAAAATTTAATAATAATATCTAGGGACAATGTCACACAGATCTTCCTAGCCTCAAACTAAGCAAAGCTTGTACTATGGGTACCAGGCGACGATATACATACTTATATAGATAGATAAATACTTAAATACATAGAAAACATCCATGATTCAGAAACAAATATTCGTGCACATCGCACAAATATTTGCACTTACCGGGATTCGAACTCAGGACCACCAGCCTCGTAGGCAGGAGCACTACCAACTAGGCTACGGTTGATAGGTTTTAAATCTACATTTAAAACCTATCAACCCTTTATAAACTCAAACTATTAATTTTAGCATGCCAATTATTGTGTATATGTATAATTATTATGTGTGTACTTTAATTTCAATTATCTCGAATATTTTAAATATTATATATATGAAGCTATAATATAAGTGCTGTGTACAGTTATAATTGGACTACAGGTTAAAATTTTACTAATAAAATATGTAGAACTTCATAGAAACTGTAATCTATTACCATATACCATAAAAAAAAATATATATGGAACCCAGAATTATTAACATGCTAAACTGGTTGTTTCAATCCGGTTTCGTTTTGGGATTGTTTGTTTAGGGTTTAATGACACCTGTTGTAAATCTCATCTGGTAGCCGGTTATAAACGGCAGGTCCAATTACTTGTGCCGTCTTCTCCGACTTTCATAGTTTATGTTTATTTGTACGTAGCCTGTGCCTGTGTCGAGTTTTATAATTATGTGCGTCTCCTAGTATATAAAACAAATCCTGGTTTCGCCTCACATACATTGCGATTTGGTAGATAAATATTGAGCAGAGTGTCATAATTTTGAGATTTCTGAACTGCCCTCTGGCGGACGTATCGTCAGGTATGCCCACTATTGCTCGCACGGCTCGCTTCTGCATACGGAACGCTCGTATTCTGTCCGCACCCCGTGCCCAAAGCTCCGCGCCGTAGCGCGTAGGTGAGGGTCGCATGGACTGTCGCGAAATAGCATGACCTAACTACATGCCTGGATGCCTTACTACTTTGACTTTAAAATAATATTCGAGTATGTGGCGCAGCCGCAGTGGAGTGATCAAAGTAAATAAGAGGTGGATTTTGAATTAAAAGTCGATTATTTTTTTATATCAGAGGGCGCCAAACGAGCAAGTCGGTCAGCTGATGGTAAGTGATCACCGCCGCCCATGGACACTCGCAACACCAGAGGAGTCGCGGGTGCGTTGCCGGCCTTTAAGAGTCAGCAAACAAGTGTTGCTGACCCTTCCCCCCACCCCAATGAGCTCTGGTGACCTTACTCACACTCGGATACACAACATTACATTATTGATGTTATTATTAAGGAATGTCTTCTGTAAGATGGAGGTACTTCCCCAGTCAGGCTGCTCTTTGAGCGAATGAATGCTGTGCCTTACCTCTCTTAATTTTTATTTTCTTTTTATTTTGAAAAAGACAACGGACACAACGTACTTACTGACTCAGAACAACTATTTATGGGTAACACAAATAGGAACCCGGGAAGAGGAGAGGTGACTTACTTGACTTAAACGCTGCGCTTTTACGCTGGCGCTGAACCCTAGCTGGCTACGTGCTCCACACACTGCCACTTCAGCTTGTCAATGCTTCAATATCTATACATATAATAAAATCGTAGGAAAGTCAAAACTGTACATTAAATATTTTTTAAAAGGGATACTTGGGGCGTGATCTACAATCGATATCGAAGCAAAAAATATAGTTTTTAGAACTTTTGTCAGTGTGTCTGTATCTATGTCCGGGCTAAACTCAAAAAGTACAGCTTGGATTTACTTTAAATTGTGCATGAATACTACTAAGAGGTTGGGTCAACATATAGACTACATATTATCACGCTATCACCTACGGGGGAGGAGCTGTGGTATTTATAAAGTTTAACGCGGGTAAAACTGCGGGGCACAGCTAGTTTTACATACAATACTTATAACATACGAAACCATAGTGATTGTTATTTACGTCAATCTAATAACATTGATTATTATAAAAAATGTAGGTAGTTTTATTTAATATATTGCTTAGTTTTATGCTTATTGTATAGGTGAATATAACTCAAGGTTAATTCACATACTTTGTACAGCTATGATATACGATCGGTAGGTGACTTGCTTACGTTATTATACAGAATTAATGTATTATTTCTTAGATACAAGTTCAAAGTCAATTATTATGTAAGTCAAGTTTTAATGTTGTTATTAAGTACGAGCTGTATACTGCGGTTTTACCCGCGTTAAAATTTATAAATTACTAGCTGTGCCCCGCGTTTTTACCCGCGTTAAACTTTATAAATTATCACAGCTCCTCCCCCGTAGGAGATAGCGTGATAATATATATCCTATATGTTGACCCGACCTCTGAGTAATATTCATGCAAAATTTGAAGTAAATCCATGCAGTACTTTTTGAGTTTAGCCCGGACAAATACAGACAAACGGACAAAAATTCTAAAAACTATATTTTTGGTTTCGATATCGATTGTAGATGACGCCCCAAGTATCCTTTAAAAAAATATTCAATGTACAGTTTTGACTTTGTTCTAGCTCTTGAAATAATGAAATGAAATAATGAAATTTATTCAGCACTTGGGTATTAACATACACTTGTACTTGTCAAGTTCACAATGGAGTACATAAACATAGTCGAATACAGTATGTATAAAAATTACAAAAATATAATTAGTCTAAAAAAATTAATCTATTATTTTGAAATTTAGTTGTACAATATTAAAACTAAAGAATTGAAGGCAATGAGCATTTGGCTAGCGCAGAAGGCTCTTAACCAGTAGCTTAAATTAAACGATTAATACCCGAGGCCACCCTTTTGGGGTTCGGGCCACAGCTCAGGGGGCCGCTGAAGCAAAAGGACAGAATTCTAAGAGAGGGTGTGATCAGTTGCACGGGATCACCGATGACGTGTTAAGGGGCCAAAGCGATCGCCGCTGAGGAGCCTACCCTAGCTAACCTGCGGCTTTCTCTAGCCACCTAGGTGGACGACGTCTTTATGATATACATGACATCCACCCAAAATTTAAGTGCTCGACACTTATCTGTGTAGCATTCTCCATTTATCCCGTTGCAGAGCCATCTCTGTTACTTGTTGATAACTGTCCACTTGATGACGGGCCCGTTTGCGTGTTTGGTAGATATGCTGCCTTTCACGCCGCAGGTCGTGGGTTCCATTCCCACCTGGGACAAATATTTGTGTGCATGAACAAGTCTGTTCGTCCTGAGTCTGGGTGTAAATTATCTATATAAGTATGTATTTACAAAAATTATAATATATATAGTATATGTAGTATATCAGTTAACTGGTTTCCATTGTACAAGCTCTGCTTAGTTATATTTATTGAATAAAGATTAATATTATTATTTCAAAGTATTTATTTAAAGTTCTTATGTTTTACATATTTATATCTATAAAATTGAAATAAAAAAGAAAACAATAATATATAAATAAATATGAAAAAAATAGAGGTCCTCCATCGGCGAGGTTTGACGCCCTAGGCCGCCGGTGGTCAGGGCGACAGAGTAAGGAACCTTCTCACAATGCGTGCCGTTCCTATTATTGCCGCCTTTTGTATCCGACCCTTGACCCAGTGATCTAGCGAATCTTAAGATATTGGTCGAGGCTCTTCGCTATGAGACCGTTTAGGGAGACGACTATCGGGACAATTATTGTTGAGTCCACATCCCACATGGCGGTAACCTCGTGAACCAAATCTAAGTATTTTGACAACTTGTCAGTCTCGGCTCTTACGAGGTTATCGTCAAATGGGACAGTGATATCAACAATAAATGCCCGGCGCTCCAACCGGTCTACCAAACCGATATCAGTCTTATTGGCAGCAATAGTCCTGTCTGTAATGATAGACCGGTTCCAGTAGAGCTTGGCACAACTGCTTTCGAGAACTAGTTCCGGTACGTAGGTACATGTAATACGGTTATTATTATTATTATGTTTTCTTTAAGTTGATCTGTAAACTTTCTTCTCGGTCTTCCTCTCTTTCTTCTTGCGTCCATCTTCCCTTCTATTATATTTGTGATAAATATCATCTTACCCCTTCTGATTTCTATGTGTTTTAAAATTTGTCGTTCTTCATTTACTTTTTTTTATATTTCTTCATTGGTGATCTTTTCTGTCCAGGACACTTTCTCCAATCGACGCCAGCACCAAATTTCAAAGGCTTGCAACTTTTCCCTGTATTTTTGTCTTGGGGTCCATGTTTCACAGGCACAAAACAGAGAGTCATTAATAGGACCCCACGCATTCACAGAACGTTATGCTACCGGTTCCGGTTGTGGCCGGTAAGCCCTGGCAGCCTCCTGGGTGCTTTGAAGCAAAATAACCATAACAACACCTGAAATTCAATTTAGGTTCCATTTTGCAGGAGGATGTAGTGTATTCGTAATGTTTTTTTTTGTCTTGTATGCATGAGAAGCGAGAGAGTAAGTATGTAACATTATCTATGGTACACTTTTTTAAAGGCGAGACTCGTACTAGGGAATTGAATCCCTGTCTCACCGCTACCCCGCCCACCCATAGCCCGTCTTTACAAACATATAATTGTACTTTGTAGTACATACAGACTCAGAACAACTATTTATGGGTCACACAGAAATAGTTGTCCTATGCGGAAATATAACCGTAGACACGAAGAAGCGAGGTGGCTATTTAACCTTAAGCTAAAATAATATACAATCACCAGAAAAAAGGATAATAAATAAGAAAAGTTGTATTAACATACTGACGTAGATCAACTCATCATGATCTTTGAACTGAGACGACTACATTAGAAAATTACTTGGAAATATTATTTAATTATAGTACAGACGCCAGCACATCCAGCTACCCAAATCTGTCAAATTTCTTTTATAGATTTTCAACTTTATCATAAAAGCATAAGGTTCACTTTCAACTGGGGAAATTTGACAGATTGAGGTAGCTTGATGTGCTGGCGTCTGTACATATTAAACATTCATTATTTTTCCAAGAAGTAGTATTGCATGGTTAAGTTTAACTGCACGTGTGGCTCAGTGGTAGAAGTATTACGATACTAAGTATTTCGGGTTCGATTAACGTACAAAACAATAGTTAGCGTGTTTGTCAAGTGCTCCGCAGTCATCATCATCATCATGTCAGCAGATAGATGTCCATTGCTGGACATAGAACTCCTACAAAGAACGCCAAAATTATGGCAACAAGTAAATCTTAAACTTGGGTAATAAATCAACACAATGCGCCAACCTTTTTGAACTCTACAATTAAATAAAGTTTTCTAGAAAATTGCCTACGTGTTGGTGATAAGAAGCGAGGAAGTGTTTTTGTTATTATAAATTACGCAATAATCTAAAAATAAAATAAACTAGTCACATCAAGTCGGATG